>JAXCLR010000001.1:71270900-71290175 GCA_035584095.1 Annona squamosa
ACTGTTAAATTGTAAAATAATAATATTTATTCTTGTAAAATATAAACAATGTAGATAATATACTTTATTTCATCGACAAATCATGTGAAAGACATAACTAGAACAACATATATGTAATTAAAAAATAAAAATTTATAAGACATAACTAGAACAACATATATGCAATTAAAAAATAAAAATTTATCAACATAAATAAGTTATAAGGTTAAATATACTTCCACATAAATCAAATTCACACTAATAAGTTATAAAGTTAAACACAACTGTCCAACAAAACCACATTCACATAAGTAAATTATATGGTTTATAAAAATAATTTACACCTTGCAGGACAGAACGGTTCAAGACAAGTCGGGATATTGTCGGCCTGTCACAAATAGGCCTGACCTTATTTTCACCCATGCAATGCTCAGCCCAAGCTCCCTTGCGACGGTCTTTGCAGCCACCCTGTGTACGAAAGCTCCCTTTAATGGATCTCAAAGAGGTAAGTCTCAAACTGTTGTAATTGGCTTTCCCCACAAACCACCCAATAAGGGAAACTTCACTAAAAACTTCGGAATTTTAAATTAAAAATTCTTTGTATTTTAAGATATTTTATAATACATTGTTGTCTGGAACACTTTTTACAACAGTTGCTACGAAAATGTAGCATATCTTAACAAAGGCATGTTCATCATTTCATTAAAAAAAAAAACTAACCATCTAATGCGTGCAACCTAATTGTCGCATTTTTTATCTAAACAATGCCTCGCAAATTTTTTGAAGCTAAGAAATATACCTTTAATTTTGCCCAAACTATATGTACAGATTAAGGGTGAGAATTCGGTAAGATTAACCCGTGATCTGGCCTCTCAACCCAATGTCCCAAACCACTTTCGCCAAAAAGGAAATGTCCTTGGAAAGGCAAGAACAAAGCAAATTTTCATTTTCCCTTACTTCTTTGTAATTGCAACTTGCATTCGGTTCATCTTCCATTTTCTTTCTACTTTCATTTTATTTTCTTTGCATCTTGCAGTTAGTTTCATCTTCCAGGTTCCTCCATATTGCGCAATCTGTCAGAATAATTAAAACCATTCTCTTTGGGATTTTCTACAGACAGAAGCTAAGGAGAGAAAAAACGCTGATGCACCATTTCATTCACACAAAACCAGCATAGTGCCCCAGTGGTACAAAGACAGATATGAAGCATGGTTGTCTTTGGTTCAAAACGTGGCTCATGCATTTTCTGCATGTTATAATCTTGTATTATGTGGTGTGATGATAGCATGTTTATGCTATTTCTCCTCCACCAATCGAGACATTTGAGATATTGGCAAGGTTGTTGTTAAGAAAAATCAATGGAGATGATTGTGACATATGAGTACTCACTAAAAAAAAAAAAAAAAATTTAAAAAGACCAGCACAGTACACGTTTATTTGCTCACAGACGAAAGATTTATAATAGCTTGATGATTGCATTACTAGAAGAACCTGAAATCTAGTTGCAAATAAATGAATATGATACTGTATTAACTGCAATTTATTTACATGTAAATCAATAAATCTAGCTACTGGAGAAGAGAAGTGTGCGGGCGCTAGCTGCCTTCTATCCCTCTTCTATATGCTTTAACATAAAACAAATTTATGTGGAGGCCCCGCCTTCAATTTCCAGCTTAAAAATCTTAGGCATTCCTGTAAAATACACTCATTTGGATCATATTCCTGGTTGCATGTTGAATGTGAACAACCAAGCCAAGGAGCAGCAACATGGCCCAGGAAAGTCATCAAATGATTTTGCGTTTTTGGAGTAGGGTGCTCCAAACATTAAGGTGAGACCTATATCGCCTCTATAGTCAACATGGGTTGTTTTGTCCACATGGCTGAGAGTCCAGCACACAGAAGCTCTTCGTCTGCAGGTCCAATTGATGATCCAAACTTCTGTTGATACCAGTAAACGAGCTGTTAAAGGAAAATTAGATAATTGTTATAACAAGTGGCTGCAAGCTAAAGATTCCAGAGTGAGTTAAAACGGCTGGTCAAAAAAGGAAGCTGAAAAATGTTCTACGTGTGGTTATCCCATATTAAGGATAAAACACTTGCCAGCTCATGACTTCGAACCAAAATTGGACTCATCGAGCCCTAAATTGCAACCTGGTAAGTCAAAACAAATCAATGCAACTTCACTTCAGCATGACTAAGAGGGTTGCTTCTTCGTAAAAACCAGACCCATGCTATGTCATTTAAAGTAATAAAACCCAGAAACATGTCTTTTGTCGTGCTAAGGAATCAAACTTATTCTGGCAAAATGACCTAGAGAATGGAGAGAATATGAACCACATGAAGAGAAGTCTCATCAAGTTTGAAAACATGGCAGTGATTAGGACCATTGAACTGATGGACCATGATCTAGAGGTCAATTCTCACCTGGACCTATCAACTCAGTCTGCTCACTTTTGCAGGTCTTAAAAATTGAAGTTGGGAGTTGTTCGTCAAATTATCATTTAGGAACTACTGCTTCTGAGGTTAACAATGCAATATGGAAGTCAATGAACTCAAGAGTTCCTAATAAGTGACAATTTTTCAACCAGATGAGGACTTTTACTCTAAGAGGCTGAATATATCATGCTTGAAGTAAATTGCAACAACCATAAGGCTTGATTTATGCCCATTCATTTCCACTGGATGGCCATGCATAATCATCCTCCAGTCCAACGGTTGTAAGACTCGGCTGCAGAGAATGGTTCTTGCAGTCGGCTGCATTGAATCACTCCCCATAGGAAATATGCAGAAATAAAGCTTATATATGCACATCTCTGAAGTGACTGTTATGCATGTGTTGTTACCAGTTTAAACGCCTCTTCGAGACAGACATATAACTGAATTTAAATAGAGAAGACAACAGCCTAATGATGCAAATTCTTAAATCGAGCAATATTGCTACATCAATAGGTGAACAAAGTTATCACTTCGATCCATCAGACCACAAGTCACAAATTAACACCAAGAAAATTATAAGCAGCACTTAGCATGCTTGCACAAAATGCAAAAAAGGAATGAAAACTAAGATGGCATCAAACATCCTACTCAAGCCAACAATTGAAAGATCCAGTACCTAAATGCCTGTGAGAAATTCACTTGCCATTGCACAGAAAATCCATGCATTATGAAGCAATGATCTGACTTGTTTCTTCAAACATTGTCTGGCCAAAATTCTCTAAAGAAAGCTTGATCAAATTCCTTCTCTTGCATGCGTTTCTCTTCTTCCTCCAATTTCCTCATCCTTTTAGATAAAGCCTTCGATTTCTTTCTTGATGTCATCTGGTCCTGCCATGTAGAAACGTTGTAGTTGGGTGCTAGGGTGACCCAATAAAAACGACAGAAAAGGATAATAAATACTAAAATAACATTATAGACAAAATGCACTGTTGAATAACATTCCAAGATCACTGTTGGATGACATACCAAGATAAGGAGGAAAGAATCGAAAACAATGATGCAGTGTGGAACACTGCTACTGCCCAGAAAAAGGATCGGTGAGAGAAGCCATAAAAATATAGCAGCAGTAGATAAGAATATGTGGTTGAAATTGAGTAGAATCAAGGGGTAGGATGAAAAAGAAACACATCACTTAAATAGAAAGTTATCAACAGCAAGGGAAATCAGCCAGTCAGCCATCACATGGATGTATCAAGTGGACAGTAGACTGAACTATTTCATGGACTTTCAATAATCCATAACAGTGATACATGTGAGGACGTCATCGTCTCATCTTGCCATATCAAATAATATAAAACAATCAGCCAAGCTATTTAAATGACATGAAATACAGGGGGGTATACTGCTAAGTTGGGAAAGCCATCCTGAGAACCATCTATAGCTTCTTTCATTGTACAACATCATAAACTCATTAATCCAACTTGCTCGTTGAAACTATGCCATGGCATGAAGTATTCTTTCATGCCAATCCAGCTTGCACTTTTATAGTATAGCTATTAATGAATGAAATTCTATTTAAGTCATGGTGTCTTGTAAGATCACAAAAGCTTACACTATTTATATGCACTTTAGTGCTGGAATCTTCAGGGAGCTTGACACATTTTCTCTTTATTTTTTCTGCACCTAAGCCATGCTTGTTGTTCTTTACATGGGGTTGTAGTGGCTCCAATCTTCCCTGTCAACAACATGAAGATTTAAATACAAATTAATAAGAAATAAGGTTGAGTCTATATTTGATTTAGTTGAATATTTGTTAATAATCTGCTAAACTGAAAATTAGCTAACCAGTAATAAGAAAAGACAATATGCAGCTGAAGTAAATGACCAAAAATTTGACAAGCTCCTTGTGCAACAGCTTAACGTGCGTGCTGAAAGGTTGACTTCTTTCTCTTTGAATATTTTAGTAAGCCAACAGAGCACGTACGTACGCCATAGGTAGGGACGTAGGGTAATATTTGCTTTCAGGCTGCGTTATTATTCCATCCGGGTTGGTATGAAAATTCTTCCCAGTCAAGGAACGCGGAACAGCCGCAATGATTGGTTTTTACAGCAAATTTGTGGGTGCATGCTGCATTCGATCTCATCCGCAGTGAGACACAAACATCCAGAGCAGGGATTGACCAAAATAGCAACGCATGGGAGAAAAGCCAAAACCACACAAAGTATGTATCCTTGTCAACGAAGAGGCCAAGAAAGCAGAAACCAATAATAGACGCGTAGATTAGGGAACAGAATACGCAATGACTGCAAATAAAAGACACAGCATCTTGGAGCAAAAAAAAAACCCTAATCACCGCATAAGATAGTTCTATCTGCAGAACAGGGAAAGGAAACTTAATAGGAGGAATTTTGAAACGAACCTGTTCGGCGATACCAAGGCCTGTGCCTTCCTTCCATCCTTGTTTCTTCAGCAGCTGCAGGCGAGAAAAAAGCACACCATTCAAACCTTAGATGCTAGAAATTCGCTGCCGAACCAAGTGAACGGAAAGAACGTGCGAAAGCCTGACCTGAAATCCGATGTTGGAAGAATCGATTGCGCTGGAGCTAGCGCCGAGCGCTTCCTCCATGGGACAACAAGGAACAATCAAGCGCGGAGTGAGCCGTTCCCCTTTTCCTCTTGCCCTGCGAGCTGGAGAATTCCTGGGACGATGAGTCTACGTTCTTCGATATGAATAGGCAAACAGCCACTCGCGCTTGATGTCCACGTGGTATGCGGGGTTGGGCTGGGTTCGGTTTAATCAGCCCATAATCGAATGTCTGGGACTTTGGAGTTGGCGAGTCGAGTTAAACGTGATGAAGCATAATTCCGTATGTCCAGGACTTCGATGCTTTCGTGTGTCTGAGGAATTGTAAAACTTTTGATGAAAAGTTTTTTAGTTAAAACTTATCAAATTAGTAAAAAATGATGTGATGTTGTAGGGGTAATGATGAAGAGTAAAGATAATAAATTTAAAATAAATAGGTTAGTTATATTGGTAATTGTGTAGAAATGATTGAAAAGTAGGATTGTTGTATAAAAAATATATAAAAAATAATTTAAAAAATAATAGTTATGAAAAGTGACAAGTTTTAGATTTGAAAAGTTTTAACATGATAACTTTTCTAAATTGCCAAACACACCCTTAAACTCAAACACGCGATGATCTCGTAAAAAAAACGAGAAGGTATTTTTCGGCCCGGGGGAGGATGATAATATGGCAAGAATGAATAAATGAAATTAATGAGTAATGTCAAGATGGAAATTAAGTGGCAAAAGGAAGCCTTAGCAAGAAAAAATAATCAATAAATTTGTATTTATATATGAAAAGTAATCTTGTTAGCCTGACTTAACATAATCATTTCTTTTTATATATTTTTATATATTAGATTTTAAAAGGTTAAACAAATTATATGAGTTAAACAGGTTAAATGAGTTACTTAACAGGTTGGTAATTTATAAAATCTCAACCATAATTTATTTATTTAATTAAATAATTGAACAGGTGGGCAGATTATAAACTATTTATTAAAAAATCTTAATCTAATCTTATTTATAAACTAGTTTGAAAAGTCACTTTAGAAGTTAACTATAACCATTCACACCCCCATTTTAGATTATTTTAGTTGCATGGTTTTAAAATACTCACATTGTATTTAAATAAAACTCAAGTATAAACCCTTAATAACTCTCTCCCCTTTTCCGTGTAGGATTCTATTTTAAGTTGCTGCAATTTAATTTTTCAAAAGTAAGAAAACGATTTGATATAAAGAAAATATAATGAAAATGAATAAGATAGTTTTATGAAAACATACTATATGAGAATTAATGGCTTTGCTTATATAAATTTTTTCTTCTCTGTAATTTAATTTATTTTTAACATATTAATCATTGATAAAAATACACTTTTTTTTATTATGCTTAGAAACATTCACATCATCTTGTAAATTCTTTCATTGTATAACATTACTATGCACGGGCTCGATCCATAAATGTGCAAATGTAATTTAATAAAATGATTTAATGTTAAATATCAATTTAAAATAGTATTTTCAACATTTAAATTACATAAATATTATTACTACATGGATAACTAATTTTACAAAGTGTTATTTTCTTCTGATATATGTATATATATATATATAATGTGTCTAAACAAATTTTTTTTTATTTGCACATAAATATATTCAAAGAAAAAGTAATTAAGACGTCAATGGGTGTTGGGAAGGATTTAAAAGACTTGAATGTATGCAATGTTAATAGGTGATGGGAAGGATTTAAGAGACTCGAACGAGATGAAAATATAATAATGTGCACTGCTAATACACAAAAATTATATTAAAAATGAAAAAAAAAACTATTTAGCATTGGAAAATTGCACAACATACACGTCTAATTTAGACCATTGCATCCTTTGGGACAAGAGATACACTCCATGAAAGGGAAACAATGTAACGATTGTTTTTGTTTTTAATTTTTAGGACGTATTTGGTAATAAGTGAAAGTTGTCAAGAAAACTTTTTAATCTGAAACTTTTCACTCTCCACAATTTATCTTATTTTTTAATAATTTATTCAAATTTTTTCTATACAACTATCTAACTTTTTAATCATTTCTATATAATTACCAACACAACTAACTTATTTATTTCAACTTTATCCTATTTATTCCTCATCATTACTCCTATTATATCACATCATTTGACAAATTTGATAAAAAATTGTTGAGATCATAAGTTGTCAAATGATGTGATATGATAAGAGTAATGATAAAGAATAAATAAGATAAAGTTGAAATAAATAGATTAGTTGTGTTGGTTGTTGTGTAGAAATGATTGAAAAGTAGGGTAGTTGTATAGAAAAATGTGAAAAAATTATTAAAAAATAGAATAATTGTATAGAGTGAAAAATTTCAGATTAAAAAAATCTTAACCTGAAAACTTTCAGCTATTAACAAACACACCCTTGATGCGTATATTTTTTCACCCCTTCCGTTTCAAACGCTGCCCATGATAGGCTGCCTTTTCCTCCTCAATCCTGTCGTGCAAAAGCATTCTACACAGAAATTGTTTCTTCACTGCAACGAAAAAAATCGGCTTCCCGGAGCTGGGCTCGCGAAGGCCGCGATAGGATAGAAAATCTTCATTTCCAGGAATCCCTATTTCCAGCAGTTCCTAGCGAGCATTCGCTGCAGTGGACGTCGATCATGGATCTGGATCTCTGGATTTCGAAAGTGAAGGAAGGCAACCATCTATCGGACAACGAGCTTCAACTCCTCTGCGAATATGTATTTCTTGTTTCCTGTCTCGGTTTTTAGGTCGATTCGTTTCTCACTTTCGATGGACGCCCGATCTATGTAATTAGTTTCCTGGCAGGCTCCCCTCCTCGATTTTATGCCATGAGACTGTTGTGATTTGTGCAGCGGTTCGGTAATTCTCAAATTTCAAAAAACGGGCACTAGGTTGTTATTTGTATTTGATCCATGTATTTGACGTTATAAACATCCTAATATTTCGCCGTTGGATTGCACTATGAGAGACCCGTGACTTGTGTGGAATTTCTACTTCTAACGCTGGACAAATTTCAACGCATTTTAGTTCCGCTGTTTTCTTTACACCTTTTTCACATCATTTGGGCCAATTGAAAGGGTAGGTGCTTCTAATTGAACCATTTTAACTGAGGGATGCATTAGGAATATACTGCTAGTTATCTTGATCAGAGCGGTTGGTATCTTCTGTCTGTGTCATCTGATGCTTCTAATCTTTAATTTCCGTGCTCTTTAATGTTTCAGCTTGTGGGTTACGAGGCCATTACAAATAGTTCCTAGTTGGAGCGACATGCTAATTAGTTTATGGATATCGCTAGCTACTTACCTCGCCCATTAAAAGCTTAATCCATCTTCTTTCGATACGAATCGCACCAATTTCTTGAGTATCAAACTGTTCATCTTAACAATTAACTGGGTTAGCCATGCCAAAGAAGTTAGATTTGAAATGGGTTAAGAAATAGATCACCATTTTGGCAAATCTGAGCTGCCCAATTCACACACATTGCAAGCTTCATTTCTGGGAGATGTTTGTTGTTTTATCAATGGACATGGATACACCACATTTAGGATGCTTTCTAAAAAAAATGTTGAGCCATGTGCCACACTTCTTTTTATAATGTTGCTCAGATGTTGATTTAGCACATTTTTACTAGCAATAGTAGCTTACCACTCCTAATACATCAAAGCTACATGCATGCATTTCATGCCACATGCATATCAAGACACACCTATTAGTCAACTTATTGCTTTCGTGAAGGTGTTTTCAGTGCAATCTGCTGTCAGTGTGACATTCTTTTTCTTGTTACAATGGGTTTATTTGATAGTGTTTGATGGTGCTATTAACCTTAATGTGCACCAGAACATCTTTCCATTTCTATGATGAAAGGGCCACGTGTTTCTATTTACCACCACAAATTGATGTGTGGTCTATTTACCTCATCTTCTTCATGAATTCAGCATGGTCTGCTTTCAGATTCCACTGATTAGTTGGTAAATTGCGCAGGTCAAGGATATTCTCATCGAGGAGTCAAATGTGCAGCCTGTCAACAGTCCAGTTACCGTGTGCGGCGACATCCATGGCCAATTCCACGACCTAATGAAACTATTCCAAACTGGAGGTCATGTGCCTGACACTAATTATATTTTTATGGTAAACCCTTTACGACACAGAAATTTTTTGTGTCATTTGCTAATTGTATTCTGATTCAATTGTTGAATTCTCATATTGTATCATCTTATACCAGGGTGATTTTGTGGATCGTGGTTACAACAGTTTGGAAGTTTTCACAATTCTTCTGCTTCTCAAAGCAAGGTATCTCCCATTTTCAAGTGTGTGTTCATTTTGTTGTTTGATAGATGATGCTAGTGATAATTAGACCCTATACTCAAAAATAGAAAAGCATGTTACAGCGAATCTTCCTAATCATGCTAATTTATCTTATGCATCTTGTCAAAGATAAACACGCTTCCTAAAAAACTTGTTGTGCCCAGTTTTCTAGGATTAAGCTTACATATTTCATTTTAATGGTGGTTAAATGTCTTGCTTTAGGCCTATAAGGATGTATTTGTAAAATCTGATCCATGAATCATACCTTGCATCACTTGTATGGCTAAATTCAGAAAATCAACTCAATTAGAGAATTAGATGGACTGCAAAAAACATTTTGTTTGAGAAGTGCATATACAATTATACTTCCATTAAATTTCTGTCACTATCTGTTGTCCGTCTGTTTCACAATTGATAGGATTTTTTAAACCTTTGTTATGCAAATGCTGGCAAGGATGATGACTGAACTAGATTCAAACAACTGTGGTGAAAATATTTGCATGTGAGAATATCCTCTTTTCAAGATGCTGAACTCGTGTTGTTTGTCTCCTTACACAATCCTTCTATTGATTACAAATTCCTGTTCAATTTAATATTTCGGAAGCAAGAAGAATCTTTCATATGCTGCCTGAGGTCTAAATTTTATTGATTTTCATTGGTCAAACAGTTCAAACTGAAGCACTCAAAAATGTAACTGTACATTTATTTTGCATTTGGTGCTTGTAATTCTGGTCAGATACCCTGCAAATATAACACTATTGCGTGGAAATCATGAAAGCAGGCAACTAACTCAGGTATGCTTTGTTTGACATGTTGTGCCATTTTAGTTGGCCTGAGCTGCATTGAGAATTGGCCTTTCATCAAACATGTTGCAGAAATTTATCTGCCATGTTAATAACTGCACACAGATTTTAATGTCCCATTCTGTCATTCTTATCTTAGGTTTTGAATTATCTTTGCAATTGTTAATAGAAATGGTCCATTTTCTTGAATTGTTCATTGTTTTTTTATTTGGTTTCAGTATTTATTCATTACAATGTATTATAATTGTTTTAACCTGAATCCATAAAATAATTTTACTGAGATAGACTGTTTGAAATTACATTTTTTAGTATAGAGCTTTAGACATACTACCTGCTAGCATAGACCACAGACCACCTTCTAATACTCGGGTTGGATGCTCTTGTTCTGTCACTCATATATGCACCAATGCACCAATTACCGAAAAGTAAAAACCAACCAGGGAAGAAGAAAACTTTTTAAAGTTTAAACTCTTCTTCAAGAAATTTCCTTTCACAAAATTGTACTCCAAGGCTCTTGCTAATGGAAATGATGACAACTAGAATATTCTACCAAACGCAAGTTGCTTACTTTTTTCTGCCCAAGAAAATAGGGAAAAGTCATCATCCTACTGCAACAAATTGATCGAACAATGGATGAGAGTTTTTGTGCACAGACTGGAACAAATTGCATATGTTGATAATTTTAGAGCTCATTAAGGTTTTGCAAACTTTTCCAATGGTTTATCAGAGCCTCAACTGTTCTCTCCATGTGAAGACGGTTGCATAAGAAATTATTTTCTTGCTAGTGGAGGCATAGAATCTTTACATTTTTGCGTCAGCTTACCTGATATTGATGTTTGCAATGAACGTCTATTGGTTTGAATTTACATTTACTTTTAAATTGTCAATTTTTTGTCTTTTCTCAAGGAAATGAAGGGTCGGTGTCCATCAATTCTCTTTTTTGATCTTCTCATATTGTACTGTCTCAGTTCACATTGACTTGTCTTTAGAGCAGGGTCCAAGCAAACCCAACCACTTCCATGTGAGCAAAAATGAATGTTATCTGGATTGGTGATGATTGGCCAACTGAAGGGCATTTGTTCCATCAAACAACTGCTTCTTGGGCAATTTTATGTTCATACATTATATCTATTCTCTGCATTTTGCCTTCGAAGAGGAAAGCTAAAATAGAAACCAGAATTTCTACTATCTTCCCATAAATTCGCAAGACTCACCTTTGCAGATATTCTCACTGCAAGCCCATCAATGGAATTTATGTTTATCTATGTTTCCATCTTGACCAGGTTTATGGCTTCTATGATGAGTGCCAGAGAAAATATGGGAATGCTAATGCCTGGAGATATTGCACTGATGTTTTTGACTACCTTACTCTCTCAGCCATTATTGATGGAACTGTAAACCTCCTCTCACACATGAGCACAATATTCTAAGCTTGTTCTTTTGCTCTTTGTTGAGATTCTACAGTATTCAAGTGCATTTCTGTCTGCAATTACAGGTTCTTTGTGTTCATGGAGGTCTTTCTCCTGACATTCGAACAATTGACCAGGTTTGCATTTGCTTTTCTTAGTTGAAATTCTTTTGTAAGGTCCCATTAGTTGCATGGGCAGGTCAGCTGCTATTTTCTGCCATAATATATTTGAAAGAGAAATGGAAAAAGATATTTCACCAATTTTGCTTTCTGGGTGCTACTATCTTGGATATAGGGGCAACCGAAATTTCTTTTGCTTGGTAGCTCAGGCTTTCTGTGCGTGTTCTTTTGGTCTTTTTGGGTCTCCCCATGTGTCAATGGCAATTCACTTTTCTTTGATTCCTTTTGATTCGTTGTTTCGTCTCAACTTCATCACATGTCAGATTAGAGTTATTGAGAGAAATTGTGAAATCCCCCATGAAGGGCCTTTCTGCGATCTAATGTGGAGTGATCCAGAAGAGATTGAAACATGGGCAGTAAGTCCACGAGGTGCTGGGTGGCTTTTTGGGTCCAGGGTTACATCAGAGGTAAGTAGATAATTTCTCAGCTACAGTCATATGGATGATGCGCTGTTCCTCATTTTAAAATAAAATAAACTTTGTATCTTTCAACAGTTCAATCATATAAACAGCCTAGAGCTGGTTTGTCGGGCACACCAGCTTGTCCAAGAAGGTCTCAAGTACATGTTTCAAGATAAAGGCCTTGTAACTGTGAGTCATGTTGTTCCCTTTGTTGTCCAATATTTCTCTGCCTAGACCAAGTTGATGGATAGAGCTTACTCTGCAGGTCTGGTCCGCACCAAATTACTGTTATCGGTGTGGCAATGTAGCTTCTATATTGAGCTTTAATGAGAACATGGTATGTTTTGTATGTTTTCATAACTTTGCTAAATTCTGTTCTTGTTTCAGATAGCATTTTTCCCATTTGTATAATTGCAGAAATTTGGTCTTGACAATCTGCCCAAAACATAACTGAAGAAATTCAAACAATTTGCCACGGCTGCAATAAGCATGATTTGATGGTTTTTTGTCATCTCTGTTAACCCTGTCTATGGTTTGTGTATGTATTAATAAAATTGACTACAAATCCTTTTATTTTCTAGAATGAAATCCTTTTCAGGTTTTTAAACTGCAAACATCAAGGACCATTCCAGAACTAGATGAAAATGGGCGTTGTAGTCCTTGGCATACCTTTGATGAATGTATGGACTGCCACTTATGAGAATGGTCTGCTACTTTCTTTTTTGGCTCATGCATGGATCTTATTGAATTCTGGTGGACTTCCTGCTTGTTGATCTCGCCTCATTGAGAAGAAATACACTTGTTTCCAGATATGACTGAAATACAAGCCATGAGATGGCCTAAAAACAGAAACTTGAATGTTAGGGCCTACTCAAAATTTGATTGAAATAATCTTCAATATAATAATGGAATAAATCATGCTAGGCATGATAGTCAATTTTGATTATTCTCAAAATAATACGTAAGAAAGTGATAATAGTAGTGGTGGAGCTGGGCATATTGAATAAACATTCATGTTAACTTGCTGCTGAACTCTTGGCTGTTTTCTTCCTCGATCCTGTAGGAGAGAGAAGTGAAGTTTTTTACAGAAACAGAAGAGAACAATCAGATGAGGGGGCCGAGATCAGGAGTGCCGTACTTCCTGTGAAGATCCCTTTTGCTCAGGGTGCTCGCATTTTCTGACATGTACATTACGCCTGATTCATTGGGCAATTCATGTGGAGGACGGGGGAAAATTAACAATGTCATGTTAGTATAGCCATAATGCAGTAATCCATCTTTATTTATGCCAAAATGTGGTGGGATGGCATGGCAGAGCATTCCTGGCCCCTGGGAGTTTTCCTCCAAATCGTGTGCTGTGTATTAAGGTGGTGGTATTTATTGCCCACTCGCTGGCAATTAGTCTTCGTTTCATTCTTCTTGGCATCTTCAATCAGGATTTCAGGATTCATGATTCTCACATCTGCCAGGTGCTTCTTGCAGCACTTTCATGCATGGTCAGTTTTGTGCCAATAACAAAAAGCAGGAATGGCATATGTTTTAATTATTATTATTTTTATATAATACTGTTATTCTAAGTGTATTTAATCCATATATCATATATATTTTCAATTTCATACATAGAGATTTGTAATTAAAAATATATATGATATATGAATTAAATACACTTAGAAATATAATTTCATAAAAGAAGAATATTCTTGTTAGTCTAGGCTAAGCAAATGTTTCTCTTACCTAAAAAAATTAATTGAAAACACTTTTTTTTGTTTTTCTTAATAAACCTGTTTATCTAAGTATATTTAACATATAAATTAAGTTTTGCAAGCAAAAAAGTATTTTAAATTAGTTGTTTAAAATGGGTTGAATGACAATGGCATTTGCTCAGCTTGAGGTAACAAGATCACTTTTCTTTATAAAAAAAAATTAAATCAATGTTTTTGTGCGGGCTACATGGTCAAAGCACAACAAGGATATGTATGCAGAATGTCTAAAAACAGACGCATAGTCTCAGATGAAAATATATTCACATAATTTATTTTTATACAAAATTTTGAACGTGGTCTGAACTGTTGAAACGTTTCACTTACGATAATGATCTGATTAGACCAGGAATCTGTCCAAGTCTTAAGACATTTTGAGTCTAAATCAGTTTAATACATGTTTAAAAAGTAGGAAACAATACAGTGCAAATATAGATATTTAAATCTCTGGTTTGAAACTTGAAATAGAGTACGTATCCGTGATTCTCTTCTTGCTTGTGGCTCGTTGAAGTGAATATGTGCATTGATAAGTAACGGAATGTTCTATGAAACGCTTCTTATGTGTAATACTCTCTATTTTTCTTTTTAATATCTTGATAGTTAATTGAAAATTCACTTTATCTATTAGTATATTATCATGTAGAATCTTTCATTTGCTTAGTTTACTATATATAGGCCCCATTTATAAATGTATAAAACTAACATAATAAAATAATTTAATACTAAAATTTAATTTTAAGTATTATTTTCAATATTCTAAATTATCACTCATATATGAATGGATGCAGGCATTTTTTTTAAATTTACCTACTACATTTGCTTTTAATTATAAATATATTTGTTAAGTTTGCAAACTTTCATATATGCCATGTGTGAAATTTCATCATGCTCATTTGTCAGACACAATTAAAAATTGCTATTATTCATTATAAAAAAAATTAAAAATGTCACTTATTATTTAATAACAATAGTTGTCCGATTCCATCTAAGAGTATTAATGATCATGATTTACCTGTACGTTTCACCCGTTTATGAATAAGTTTGAGTTGTGATTTTGAATAAATAGTTAATGATCTGTAAACCCATTTAATTATTTAAATAAATAAACAAGTTAAGGTTGAGATTTTACAACCCATTAACTTGTTTAACCCATTTGATGTATTTAAATCATTAACCCATTTACAACATTTTAAGAGTGGTATATATATATATATGTATATATATATATTAAACTCTAAATTTATTTTTCCCATTTTCATTTTTATTGTTGCCATGATGTAAAGCTGCGATTGTCATCTTTACTACCGCCAGCATTCTCTGTCTTGCTTTCCTCTCTCTTATCACCCATTCCCTCCATCTCTCTCCGTTTCTAAGGACTTGTTTGTTAATTGAGCTAGGAAATGTGGGGTGGAAAATGGTTAGAGCATGATTTTCAAGGCCTATTGTTAATTAATTGATCATTATATTTTTCACTTTTATCTCAATATTCTAATCATTTTTCTATCAATTACCTTCTAATAAATTTATTTATTCTAATTTTACCTTAATCGTTTCATATCAATCTCATAACTCCCACAAAATCTAAAATCTCAAACATCCCCTTATTGTTTCCCTTTCAATCTCGAGTACCGTTTTCTTATCTTTGTTCTCTCTCTCTTAATCTTGCAAGTTGTTCTTCTTTATGCTGACGCATCGAGTATAGACCCTTTTTCCTATGAAGATTTGAAGATGTCATGTATTTTATTGACATAGATCAATCCATCGTGACAATTATAAACAACAAACACAATCTTAAATTAACTTTATTTTGACTTATTTATAACATACATATATACAATCTGTTAATAACCTACCAATCTATTTATTAAATGAATTGTAAATGTGTTAGAGGTTAAATTTTTTTAAATGAATTAATAAAAGAATCTCAGTTAAGAATTTTCAAATCAACTAAAATTAAAATTAGATTCTAACCTGACAAACCCAATCCGCTAACACTACTGATCCCATCCCATCCTTCGTGCACCTCGCAAGCGGTTCAAAATGCGCGTGCGCTGGCAAAATCACCTCTAGCTCCCCTCCCTTAGAAAGAGGACGGAGTCGGGAGAGACTCCAGGGCGTAATTTGAAGAAAGGAAAAAGATGGCCGACGAAGAAGTAGAAGTCCGACTGAGCGTTGGCTCGTTCCTGTGCCCAGTCCGACTCGTGAAGGAGTCGGCGGAGGAGATACTTCTGCTGTGGGCGATTCAGCAGCCCACGCTCTCGAAGCACAACTCCTTCGTCCGCCACTCCTCTCCGCTCCTTGACATCGAAGCCTGCGGCCATTCACTCGCCATCCACCAATCTCCTTCCTCCATGGTAATCTAATGCCTCTTCTAATCTTCTTCTTTTTTTCCATTCATGATCAAGTGAAGTTCATGTCATTATTAGTACTGAGGCTAATTACATGATCCAACGAGGCCACTTTAGTCGTAAGGAAGTTAGAAAATGGACACATCAAATCGATGCTTTTCCTGACATCTTTTCAATTTTCCAGAGCATGCCAGGGGTGACGGGAGCAGTGGTGTGGGACAGTGGAGTTGTTCTGGGCAAGTTCTTGGAACATGCTGTTGATTCTGGAAAGCTGCTTCTTCAGGGAAAGAAAGTTGTTGAATTGGGCTCCGGCTGCGGATTAGTTGGGTAATAAGCTCCTCAGCGCGTTAATTTCAAATGCTGGATAACTTGCGGTTAACGGAAATCTTCATGGAGATAGGTTTCTCTTTGATGAATGCCTTTTGAATACCTTTCGATTTAAGCTCCAAAAATGGTAACGATTTTTATTCTGAGGCACAAGATTGAATGCCCGAAGTAACCTTAAGTGCATCCTATAAGCCTTCAAGATATTAGTTGGGGAACGTGACAGTGAAATGGCGAATACTTGAAGGCCTGAACAATCTTTTGGTGGCCTGTATGCCCAAAATGTTGCTGATTGGAAGTATCATAATAGCAATGCATCCGAAAAAATTTAGATGATTACAAAAGTCCATAGCAGCGATGTGGTGCTTCTGAAAGTTTATGGTTTTAAAATTTTGGATTGTTGCAAAGTTTGCACTTTGGCCCATTTCGCAAAGCGATTGTTGGTCTGGATTGGTTGAGAAGTATCCTTTGTTGAATGAATTGGATGATTTCTAGCTATAGGATCTGGCTCTTTGAAGTAATTAAATTGCAATTTGAGAATAAGCATCATCCTTGAAATGATCAAGATGCACCTTCATTTTACATTCTCAAAATGGACATTATTGGTTAAACATCAGGATTTTATTGACATATACATGAAGGAAAAGCGTCTTGGCTTTTAGTTCTTTTTACCCTCTCATGCAGGGACACACTATGGCAAAAATAAACAAATAGAAGACAAAGAAAAGACAGCAGCAAGGTTGAATTGCATTCTAGTCTCTACCTTTCATTTTCTTGACTTTCAGTAATTTATTGTGTGAATTGTTAAAATTATACCATTCATTTTATGGCTTCAAATATTTTTATTGGACACCAGTACTCCTGTCATGTCTGAAGAATCATATTTAATGAGGTTCAGTATCAGTTCATGACATATTGAGCAGCTTTGTTATTTGCATTTTTTTTCCCCTTCAGTTGTATTGCAGCTCTTTTGAGGGCTCAAGTTATCATGACTGATCTGCCCGATCGGCTGAAGCTTCTAAAGAAGAATGTTGAGATCAACATGGAAGGGAATGCAAGGGGTTCTGCCACAGTGACTGAGCTTCAGTGGGGAGATGAGCCAGACAGTGAATTGATAGATCCATTACCAGATTTTGGTAACTCCTAAAGCTTAATTCTAAGTTGCACTACTCTCTTAGATCCATAATATCTATTTCATGGCCTCAAATATTTTTTTTCCTTCAAAGGGATATGCATGATAGGAAACTTTTCTCCAACCTTCTAAATATTTGGGTTGGTTTATGTGGCTCAAACAGAACATTTTCAATGGAGAAATAAATGTAAGAATCTTGTCAAATCCTGTGTTGAACAATCTCAATATTTCTGGAGTTGAACTGTTAGGCTTGAATGAGTTCTTCATATCTTCTTGCTAAGCACAAATAACATTGAAGGATTTTGTTTTCCAGTACTGGGTTCCGATGTAATCTACAGTGAAGGGGCAGTTGCAGATCTTCTAATTACTTTACGGCAACTATCTGGAACTCACACAACTATTTTCATTGCAGGAGAGCTACGAAATGGTAAGATATATTATTGATGCTTATGCTGAATTATCATTCTTCATCTCAATATCCATTTCTCTTGACAGATGTTGTGCTTGAGTACTTCCTTGAAGAAGCTATAAAGGAGTTTGTAGTTGGACATGTGAATCAGGAGCAATGGCACCCAGATTATTGCAGCCATCGGGTGGCAATGTTTGTTTTGGTAGCCAAGTCACATATGATGAAAACCACAGATAGTTTTGAAGTTTGAATCCCTGCTCTGATTGTTCAAGGTGTTCCTCTTATCTTATCCGACCAATGATTGTGTTGCCTACTTATCTGCGTTAGTTAGATTAAAAGCATTTGACCTTGGTCAGTGGCAAGACAACAAGCGCCTGTGAGGAGTTGAGGAGGGAAAAAACAGCAAGGAAGAGCAGCCATATCAGGCAGACGGTATCGCTGACAATTTTGAGATGTCAACATTGGAGCACAAGGTGTAGCCGAGCGTGTTGAATATGGAACTGTTGAAAATTCCTTCCTTGCATCGCAAACCCCAAGCGGTGTCTTTAGGCGTGGATGGAAGGTTATTACTGATACACAACAAATTGCAGTGTTCTTGGATGACAAAGTAGGGATAGGAAAAGGATAGTTTGACTTTTATAACTAGAAATCGGAATGAGAACAAATGGAGGAATGGGATATGGAACTCCAATCCCATGAAATACCATGAGACTACCCTGCATTTCGAGATTGATGTAATCTTCGATGATTTGTACTTTATTATGTACTAATTGAACTCCTGGTCTTGCCATGTATGGCAATTGAGCACCATGTTCCTAGTCCAATTTCCTATGCTATTATGTAGATGGCTTATGCTAACTGCTGGAAAAGGGATTTCCTTGTCACACCATCTGACGCATTTTTCACTTTTTTGCTGACTATTACTTGATCAGTCAGCTGTCAGGCGCTTTCAATTAGTCAGCACCGATTGTCGACCTGAACATGTACCATAATAGTTTTCATCACCTGTCAGACCATAGGGACGAAGAATACTAATGGTATTTCTTCGTTGTCCACCCAACATGGATGGGCTCATTGTAATTTGGCTGATTACATGGGAATTTTTTTTTTTTTGATGATTATATTTACATACATCTCAACACATATTACATTGAAATTCTAAGACATTCTTACAAATACGGAGA
>JAXCLR010000001.1:71290275-71303708 GCA_035584095.1 Annona squamosa
GGTATTTTACATGGGAATTGATTGGAAAGGATGTCTAAAATCTTTAGAATTTGGGTTTCACTTCTAGATAGGTCCGGCCCTGCAGAAGGCTCTAATGATGTTAAGTTCCACAGATTAGAGCCAGGAATGTGAGGCACGAAAATGTCCATAAGCATAATTAGTAAAAGGTAAAACCTGCCTTTTAAACCTTCAAATGGGAACCAAATGAAGTAGCACCCCACCAAACAAGGGCAGCTGTGATGTTGATTACCACGACTCGATTGTCAGATCAATACAAAGTTCTGAATGGTCCTGCGTGCACGCCAGGTTTAAGACATTATAGTCTTGGTTCAAGTATTGACATTCGAAAGTTCATTCAGGTTGTTAATAAATAATCAGAAAATACGGAGCATCTGTATTTACATATACTGGCAGGCTATGGTAATGGTACTGCAAGAAATATCTACATGGCAATCAGCAAAAGTAACCGTGAAGAAAACAAACCGGAGCATATATTTCTAGAACATTTGAAGTTATTTTTTTTGAAAAGCAACTAATACATTTTGTCGCAGAGAAACTTTGCAGCTACTGAACCCCTTGCAGTCACCTGATCCAGCATGCATTTATTTCTTCTCTACATGAGGTCATCCAAGGTCTTCACTTCTTCAAGCACAAGAGGGTCATAGCGAAACAAGGCTGCATACATGCCCTGGCCTGGCTCTTTGTTTGGGATCCCTGCAAAAGAAGATGGGAATCAGCACTTTCTTTGGGGAATAAAAACTTCCAAAAGAAAACACAACCAGGCACATCAAAGGCCAGCAGTTCTTGGGCTGGCCACTCTAAGGTTATCAACAAATGCAAGATAAATTCAGTAAATCCTAGAATAAGATGGGTCTTCGAACAGTATTTCTGAATTAACATCTGAGAGCCCAAAAAGAACCTTGCTAAATGCCTTGAAAAAGATAATTGCAAGGGGTGAAAATAGGTCAGGTTGGGTATGGTTGAGGGGAGTAGTGGACTCAAAAATTATATCACAAAGAAAGTTTATATTTTGGTCCCACACTGTCAAATTCTGGACCATTTTTGAATCAAGTCCAAGTTGAAACAGGATGTGAAGCCCATCATCCATTTAAAAGTACAAGAGGATTCAGATCTGACCTTATGAAGCTATGACCAGGCACTATGATGAAACATTCCTGCTCCACATGAAGGAGGCAGCTTTCTGCAGCCTACACAAGTGGCATGAAACTCAAGAAGTGCCTCCCTACATCAGCAGCTAAAGATACAAGCGCAATCCTTGGAACCATTTCAATTTTTGAGCACTTGTTATACAGTAAGAACGGCACAATTTCTGCTGCAATCCAAATTAACTTTCACAACAGCCTTCTTTCTTTCCTGATGACACATAATGGTAGAGCATATAGCACATGACAACTGTTCAGCAACTTAACTCGGTTACCTGAAAACTTGAATCTGGCTAGAAAAATAGGTATAAAAAAGAAGTAAAATGGTTACAAAAGACATTTTGAATTAGTGTTCAAACTGGCAATCACTTCAATGCAAATGCAGCAAGATAGATGCAGGTTGCACGTCATAGAGAGACATACATGAGAGAGACAGAGAGAGAGCACACCTTGCCACCGAAATTGCTTGAATGATAAGCAAAGCCAGGTTCAAATCCACTAGGTCCCTCAGTGTAACCATGCACTGGAGTTTGTTTTTCTACCTCAAGTTTTCTATCGTCTTGAAAATATTCCTTGCTACAACACCTTTTTCATTGGCAAGATTCCAAAATAAATGTAACACAACCTTCTTATCAGCATAAGAATCCTGCAGGCACTTGTAAATCTTGGCCGTTATCATGAACCGATTCTTAAACATCGTATCAAAAATTGCTGATGCTGCTTTTGAATTCCCGTCATTCAGGTATGCACATGCAAGATTTGTGTAAATAAGAGCATCAGCAGATAAATCCTTTCCTTGCATCTCACAAAATAATTTTTCAGCACAAGCTACCAACCCTTTCTTGCAAAATCTTCTGATCAATGCCCTATAGACAGAAGTATCGGCAGAGAAACCTCTTTTTGTAAGTTCACAAGGTAGGTCTAGAACTGCATTGGCATTGTTTTGCTTGCAATAGCCATCTACAAGCCATGAGTAGGTATTATAGCTTGAAGAAAAACCTACATTCAAGACAATTTTTTTTTTAAAAAAATTAAGAATACCAAATTTTTAATAATGAAATTGAAAAAATAACAAGCATATAGGCTGTAAATGACCAGGCTGGCTACGAAACATAAGATACATGATATAACTTTTCAGTTGATAAAGAATATATCAAAAAATTCATTTTTTTAATGTGTTATATGAACCATAAATTCATGCTTATAGAAAACTGACTTTTCCTTTTTGGTGATCAAGTCACTCACTTCTTCAAAAATAAAACTCATACATAGGTTCTACTTAGGCATTTCATGAGAAATTGATGAGGGAATTGCTGGAGGAACTCATCTTTGTCGGCAACTGTTAGCATAGTAATGCAAACCTATCAAGTCCATCTATAACTTCATCTGATGGCTAGACACTGTTACAATATTTGCTGTTGAGGAATGCTACATGAAAGGATCCCATGCGTTCAATAAGTGCAAACACCTATCACCACAGTCACAGAAGTAATGCAAGTTATTTTGGTCAACTTGGCTGTTGATTTTCTTGTTCATCATATGGATGGCCATGGCAAGAAAAGCAACATAACAGCACACTGGCAGGCTTTTATCCATCTGAACGAGGACCAACAGTGGATGTCTGACTTCAGCAAAAGTAAATAGCAGCGTACACACTGCAGAATGAGGAAGGATCATGCATTTCAGAGCATTCACTTTAATAAATTCATTAAATTTTATTTCAGTTGGTTGTTTTTGGAAATCATACACATTGATTTCACTATCTTTGTACAACCATACTGCCATAGAGAGTCCAGGTCTAGGCATTCCATGTTCCAGATTCCAAACACCAAACTTGGCAGAATCCAAATTTAGATGTCTTCTATATCTTTATTTATGACTTGCAAACAAAAGGTGGTAAGCGATACCTGCATCTAACATATCAAAGAGGACTTCTTTAGCCTCATCGACTTGTTGGACCTTGCAAAAGCCATGAATGAGAGCCTTGTATGTAAAATGATCAAGAGCCAATCCAGCTTCCAACATCTTACTCCTGATTTTCTGTGCGAGATCCATATTTCCTCTTTTACAGTAAGCATTAATCAAGGTGTTGCAGGAGACATTGTCAGGTTCTACCTTCCTTTCACTCATCTCATTCAATAGATCATGTGCAGCTCTCATTTTTCCTTCTTCACATAGTTTGCGCATAATTACATTATAAGTAATTACGCCAGGATACAACCCTTTTGCTTCCATTTCTTCCAGCAAACTGAATGCTTCATTAAGGTCATTCACTCGACAGAAGCCATCTATCAGTGTCGTGTAGGTTACTTGATTTGCAACCACACCCTTCATTTCTTTGAAAACCCTCAATGCTTCCCTCATTCTACCTTCCCTGCAGAATCCATAAATGAGGGAATTGTATGTTACAATATCTGGAGGAATACTTTCTTTTTCCATGCGTTTCTGAATAACCAAAGCTTCATAATGCATGCCATTCTTGCAGAACAATGAAATCAATGTATTGTAGGTGAAGAGGTCAGGAGGAATGCCCGTGTGTTCCATCTCATTGAACACCTTCTCTGCTTTCTCCACGTCTCCAGACATGTAGCAAACATGGAGCATGACATTAAAGATATGGCTGTTAGGAATGACACCCAATCTGAGTATTTCACCATACACTTTCCATGCAGTCGCAGTGTGTCTAGCCTTCCCGAGTCTATTCAAAAGCGCACTACAGGCATGCAAATGCGGCCTCAGTCTATTTATTTTCATTTGCTCAAATACCTGAAGTGCATCTTGGACCATCTTTGAACGGGCATAAAAAATCACAAGCCAGCTTAAAATTTGAGAATTCGAATTTGGGTCATTGTGGACATTGACGAGAGAGCTTAAAACTGACGGCGAAGAGAGGAAATCTTTAAGAGCGATCCTCTCGAGCAATTTCTGAGCAGTTCTAAACTGCAGTTGCCTCGTTAGGAGATGTATCATTGTCCAGTTGGGCTTCAATGAATGCTGATAATGGGGAAGGGATTCTAGCCATTTAAAGAAAGCCCAAGACAAAAAGGAGTCATCTTTGGAAACTTCTAGAAGAATCTGATCTACCACTGAAGGCGTCAGACAGGAACTGATCTGGATTGTTGATAGATGACTCAATTTCCCCTTCAATACAATTGCGCAGATGCATTGTACGAATTGGTTCCCATTTCTTCTAGAAATCAAGTAAGACATATGAATAAGTTTATTTCCCCGAAGAGTAAAATTTTGGAAGAAAGATTCCGAAGTCGAAGTTAGAAAATCGAACAAGCGAAAAAAGTACCAAGAGAGCTATTATGTACGCACAGAACTTCGTATATATCTTCTTCCAAAACGAGAAAAGAAGCTTTCGATTCCTTCCTTCCTGTTTTCTTGGTGAAGCACTATGGCTATTTGCATTAACCTTCCATCATTTTTTACGATTTTATAGTTCTACCCGTAACTATTGATTTTATAGAAACGAACAAATACCTCGGTTGATGAACCTTATTTGCAAAAAATCCGTTCATGAACTTTGATTGGCCCCCGAGACACAATTAGAAGCAAGACATTGGGTGTGTTTGGTAATAAGTAAAAACTTTTTCACTTTTTGTAACTATCCTATTTTTTAATCATTTCTTCACATTTTTCTATACAACTATTCTACTTTTCAATCATTTCTACACAACTACTAACATAACTAATTTATCTATTTCAACTTTATCTTATTTATTCTTCATCATTACTCCTATCATATCACATCATTTAACAATTTCTACTCTCTATAACTTTTCATGAAAAGTTTTATTTATTTACAAACACACCCATAATATCCTTAAGCTATACCTACACGATCTTTTTAGATGGGTAAATGAGTTACCAAAATCTTAATAATTGTTGTCTATAAGAACATTTTAAATTACTATTTCATAAATAAAATTATTTTTCATGGAGTTAACAGTTATGACGAGTTAGCAAAAATATAAAAAGATTATAAGATAAATTCAAATTACCCCAACGTGGTAATCATTGAAGCTACAAAACAACATAATTTTTCATTATTATATGCCAATGCAAAGCCTAGAATAGTAGCACAGTGAAGAAATTATGAGGGTATTTGTTTACATCTTTTAAATGAAAATTTTTTACTCTTTATAACTATCTTATTTTTTAATATTTTCACTTTTTTCTGTCTAACTATCTAATTTTTAGTTATTTTACTCAACTACTTATACATTTAATTAATTTATTTTGATTTTATTTTCTTTACTTCTTATTATTATCCTTATCATATTATATTATCTTTTTTATTTCAAAAATTTTTATACTTGGCATTATCAGTCCATAGACACAACGTCTTTGCAATTTAGTACTCTGGGAGCTGTTTGGCATTCACTAAAAGTTTGAGATGTTTTTTGAATTATAGGATTGACGCGCATGCATGGCTAGGGGCACCTCGTTCATCAGTTTGACTTACTTTTTGTGACAATGCCGACTGGATGCACCTAGCTGATTAAAAGTTGTTTCTCCTAAGCCATGAAATGCCAGTTTTTCTACTGCCACCTCAGCATTGAAAAGTTTATAAGAAAATGCAAAGTTTTCGTTTTTGCCAAACAGTCCCCTGATGTCTTCCGGGAAAAAAAAATTCGGATTTTACCGCGTGTCGACCGAAGGGTTTTTACTATCCCCCACCATTTCTAAAATTATTTTAATGAAAGCGGCCCTTTTGTAATTATTGAAGTAGCTGAGATGTGGATCCGCAGAAGAGCAGTTGTTTGTTTTCCACCAACCCGCGAATGCAACGGTAGCCTACCTACCACAATAGAAAGAGAGACCGGAGGCGATTCTTCGGCCGCAACAGCCAGAGAGAGAGAGAGAGAGAGAGAGAGAATGTCATCCATGCAGGAATCCCGCGTCATCAACTGCAAAGGTATAACAGTCTTCCTGAGCTTCTCCTTCTCATCCGCATTTTTCAGTTTTCAGCTCTTCCCTGTTTCTAATTTCATTCTAGTTGATTGCTTCGACGAGAAATTTTTTTTTTTTTTTGTAAAAAAAAAAAAAAAACGGATTTCAGATTTGCAGTCTCCGTCTCAAAAGGAAATCTGGCCTCAATCGTCAGATTGCCGGCGTCGTTTACCCGGTCAGAGACGAATTATCATCCCAAGAGTAGATTGGTAGGATCCGTTTCAAATAAATAAGATTTCCACCCCTCTGAACAATTTGCGCACCCGAGAAGTGCTAAGAATGTCATGAGGACCGAGTCGGAATAGCCTCCATTCGGATTCGTCTTGGCAAAAATGCTAACTAACATCATTGTCTCGCATCCCTTTTCAGCTGCGGTTGCTTGGGGGCCTGGGCAGCCTCTGGTGCTGGAGGAAGTGCAGGTGGATCCTCCAAAAGCGATGGAAATCCGTATCAAGGTTGTATGCACGTCGCTTTGTCGAAGTGACATCAATCAGTGGGAATCCAAGGTGCTTATTCTATGACAGTTTTTTGAAACATTGGGGCAGTGGGGCTGTCTTGGCGCTTGACGTTTGATCTTTCAGTTATTTGTTTTTTCAAGAAATAGGACACTTTCTCGTGCTGCTTTTGGAGTGAACTTGAATAAGAAAATCAATATGAATTTGGCATCTTTTCAACGGCTGCAAGTACGACATTTTCTTTGCTTGCTTTTGAAATGCCGTTTGGATGACCGGGTTTGAGGTTATGAGGACTCTGAAAGGGTTCTTACTTGTGAAAAGCCTTGTGTGTTTCTGTCACTAGTGCATACATCTGACATCAGCTATGCTTTATGGAGTTCAATAGTGTTTAAATAGGGTGGTACGGGGAAACTAAATGAGAATCATTTTGGCAAGGGACCTGACCTCATATATTGATTTGGAGCATATAACACTTGGGATAAAAGTAACCTCTGGTGCCCATGTGAGGTGTAATTCTCCCTTTCTCAGGTTTTCACTATGGCATAGAGGACATCTCCATATTGTCCTTCTAACCAGGGCACATTATACGGACATGTGACATTGGCTGTATCTGGGGAAACCTAGATGGGAATCATTTTACTGAGGGACACTAGGGACCATGTGACACTTAGGACCAAAGCAACCTCTGGTGTGCATGAGAGACATGTTTCGCACGGCTCAAGTTTTCACTTGGATTCGGGACACAATTCATGTGGGCCTCTTGACTAGGGCACATTGGATAAGTTTGCCACATTGGCTGTACTTGGTGAGTCACAATACTTAAGCAAAGGGACCTGACCCCACATATAGACCCGAACTGTACAATATTTACCACGTGCATTGACAATGTAGGCACACAAGAAGGTTGAAGGTTCAGTTGGGAACCAAGTTCTCCGAAAATTATGAAGAAAAAAGAATGCTAGTGCAAAGCTTCTCCCAAATTTGTTTATATTTACTAGTTCAGACTTCTTTTCCTATGCATTCTTTTAGTACATTCTAATAAACATTGAAGAAAAAAAATTTCCTTGAAATGGAAACTACAAATTACAGAACATTCAATTCCATGATACAGCTTCAAACCTGCCTTGTTATACAAATTCTTCCCTTGGGTTGTGCTTATGAAAATAATGAAACTGTGAGTAACTGATGGTTTCTTAGATTTATTTTTCAGTACGTGTTTTCCTTCTATGATGGTCATTTATTTGTTCTTTAAACTATATAATTTTCTGCCATTCATTAACAGAAATTTTGGTCTAACTTGTTTTATGCTTGAAGGCACACGTCCCTCTATTTCCTCGGATATTTGGCCACGAAGCTTCAGGGTTTGTCCTGTGTACCTCCAAGCATCCCTTTCCAATGAAATTTATTTTTTAGCCACTAGAAGAGTCGAAATCTAATTGCCAAGGCAATGACCATGCAGGACTGTTGAGAGTGTTGGAGAAGGTGTGACTGAATTCATAGAAGGAGACCATGTGCTCACTCTGTTCACTGGAGAATGCATGGCATGCAAGCATTGTATTTCTGGCAAGAGTAACATGTGTCAAACATTGGGGTTGGAAAGGAATGGTGTCATGCATAGTGATAAGACAACCCGTTTCTCAATTAAGGGAAAACCCATCTATCATTATTGTGCTGTATCAAGTTTTAGTGAATATACAGTTGTACACTCCGGGTGTGCCATTAAAATCAGCTCGCAAACACCAATGGAGAAAATATGCCTGCTTAGCTGTGGAGCAGCAGCTGGTAAAATTTTTTTCTTTGAAATTTCTTCATGTCCAATAATTTTTATTTGGAAATTTAAGCATGAAGCTTTTGTCTTTAGGTTTTGGGAATTGCTTCTCCGAAACTTTGTTACTTAACCATCATTTGAACTCACATGTTAATGTTGTGAAATAGATACAATCTTGATCACAAGCCCTTCACGACCTAATGTAAAAGATGCATGAGTTAATAACAGAAAAGAAAAGGTATCATCATTCCTTGTTTGATTATGCCACCCAAATTCTCAGCATCCTTCTTTGAGCTGCCTGTCCAATCATTGAATAAGACAAAAATTTGCTGTCAGTACAGCGTGTATATCATCCACACTGTTGAAACATCTTAGTGATTGGTGACTGGTCAATGTTTGCAGCCATTTTCTGTTCTTAAAAAAATTTAATAGTTTGCTCCTTTTTTATAGTCAATTCCTATTATGTTTGCAGCCATTTTCTGTTCCTAAGAACTGATACTTAAATTTGAAATCTCTATCCATTAAGTTGAAATAATAAACCTAGCATCAGCAGGTAGAAATTTCATCTGATAGAGAGAGAGAGAGAGAGAGGTAATAATTCACAAAAATGTGAGCTTCTGTGTATGTCTTCCACATTAACTTTCTTCATTCGCTCCTTCTGATTTGTTAATCTTATATTTCCTTCTGATTGATGCATACAATGAAGTGTAAATGATGTTTAGGATAATTTCACATGCGTGCTGATTTCTCATCTTGACAATATGGTGTGTACTTGTAAGGGATCTCCAGCTTTCAGTAGTGATTGAATTTGTCTTTTTAGGTTTGGGGGCAGCATGGAAAGTTGCTGATGTGTCCAAAGGATCAACTGTGGTGATCTTCGGTCTTGGAACTGTTGGGCTTTCGGTAAGAGGTTTACCGTTGTCTTTGAGCCACTTTTTGGTTTATTTTCTTTTTGAGGAATGTCAAGCCACTTAGTGATGTCCATGCATCATGGATCAATTTTATTTTTTGTTTTGGTCACCACTTCTTTTGGATCGCATTCCCGCATTGGTCGCTTTAGGCTGATGCAACCAAATGGATGGATTCAACACCTATTAGTTGCTACTTGCTCTTGCTACCTAACATTTTCAGATGATGCCTTAGACCTTGATTATGTTAAATGTTGGTCTTTTCTCTAGCTCATTGTTCTGCCCATTTTTTACTTCTACCACCAATAGGTTGCCCAAGGTGCCAAACTGAGGGGCGCATCTAAAATAATTGGCATTGATACTAATCCAGCAAAGTATGACAAAGGTAATTAAAATATTTGCCACTGGCTCATGTTAAATTATTCTGGCCATGTACACGAGCATTGGTCATTAAGCATGCATAAGTTGTTAAGTGTGTTCCATTTTGCAACAGGAAAGGCTTTTGGAATAACAGAATTTATCAACCCAGATGACTGCAGTGAACCCATTCATCAGGTATGCACTGGAGACATACTTGTATTCCTTTTACCGAAGTTCTGATGTTCTGATGTTCTGATGTTCTGAGTTGGATATGTCAGCTGCTGTGGAAATATCAATTCCCATAAATCCTGCCTCTACTGATTACTGAATGCTAGCCAGTTGTTCAATGTTTGATTCTGGAAAAATACAACAAGATTCTTATGTTGATCTGCAGGTTGTCAGGCGTGTTACTGATGGAGGGGCAGATTACTGTTTTGAATGCGTCGGTGACACTGAAATGATTACTACTGCATTACAGTCGTGTTGTGATGTACTTCTTCCTTGCTGTTTAGTCTGTTCTTAATTGATTTGAGGCATTGCACTATAGATAATTTCTTTTCGGATCTGCCAGGGTTGGGGTTTGACTGTAACCCTTGGTGTACCTAAAATTAGCCCGTTGTTCTCGGCTCATTATGCATTGCTTCTCTGTGGGAGAACTTTGAAAGGTTGTCTATTTGGAGGATGGAAGCCAAAGTCGGAGATTCCATCACTGGTAGACATGTACATGAAAAAGGTATGGTAACTACAAAACCACGAACTTCACCATTTACAGCACTCTGTTGTCATGTCGCACTAACAAAGAGAATCTTGCAACCATGACCAAGAACATTCCTTTGGGTGGCTATAGGCTTTTGATTGAAGAAATCCAGCTGTTTATTATTTTCAATTGACTTTCACTGTGAAGAAAATTCATCGATTCAGAGAAATCAATATCTCTAAGCGCAAATATTTTTGCAATGGTTATATCAGAAATTTGGTTGTTGTTAATGTTGGAATTTTTCTAATTTAATGTAGGAAATCCAAATCAACGAGCTTGTCACACATGATTTGCCATTTGAGGATATCAACAAAGCCTTTAACTTGATGAAGGAAGGGAAATGTCTGCGATGTGTGATGCACATGCCATAGTAAGTTTCGTAGAATTTGTACGAGCCCTGGCTCAGTGTTTTTATCAAAATACAGTTCGAGCATTGAAAGCTATCATAAACCTCTCAATTGATTAATACATGGCCAATGCAATCACACTGCCTTGTTCTAGTTTTCATGGAACAGTTTTAGGCGTATGTGCGTCAACGTAACAAAATGTAAATGCCTGCCATTCTGATTTTTCAGTTGTTTTTCTGCCATATGCAGTTTGCATTTTCACTCCTAGCACTTGCAGGTTTACCGGCTCTTGAGGATGGCACTTTCACTATTGAGATCTGCCATTTCTCGCGAAATGGTGTGTATTTCGTTAAAAATTGGAATCCAGGCTCCTCGTACGCATGGTTTGTGCTGTGCATAAAAATCGATATAGTAGGGAGTCACGTGGTCGGTTTTACTTTCTAAGAGAAAATGGAAAAAAAAAAAAAAAAAATCTTAGAAAATTATCCAATGATCCACCTTGTTGATACATTCCCATTTTATAGAATATTTTTAATCTTGCGATTATTATTACAAAGCGTGGACTTCTTAACGATATTATGGTTTCTGGAATAATATTATTTTGAGCAACTAGAAAAGTGGTAGTGTAAAATAAAGGGGAAAACTAGAAAAAAAATCTTAGAGAATTATCCTGTTAATATATTCCCGTTTTGGAGAGGGAGGGAGGGAGAACGAGAGTATCCTGTGATGAAGAGTGATTGGAAATGACAAGATCAAAGATAATGAATGAAAATGCACGTAATACTGAAAAACTAGGACTGCAGTAAATTAAGTGGCACGTTAAGTATCATTAGCAACTTCAAAAATACTTGACTCATCAGAATTACTTATATTTCAAAAAAAAAAAAAAATTCTTAACCTTCCCAACAATAAGCCTTTTCTCTTGACATCACCACTTACTAGTTACTATTCTTTTTCTTTTTGTTAGACTCTCTTTCCACACTTTTTCTATTATACTTAGAAACAAAGAACTTTTAATTATAGTCAATTATTACCAACAATCTTTGCTCCTTGCTTTTTATCAAAAGTCTATTCTGTTTACATTTTTCCTCTATTCCGCCTTTCCATTATACTTTATCTAACAGAGCCTGAATTTTAATTTGCAATTAATGACTCAAAAGTCAAAATTGAGTTAGCAGTAAGCAGATAATCCCGTGCTATACGAGATCCGAATTAAAGCTAACTTGACCAGAGTGGTTGGATAAGATGAATTTCATAATAACATTAACTCACTTTTGGTTAAATACAAATGCTTAGATAATGATTTGGTTGACGATGATCACACACCACACCCGAATTTTACGTTCCTCTAATTTTGTACCATGTATATAAATAATCAACCAATCTGTATTAACTAATAAGATTAATCAATTCATCAATGATAAGACTTCTAGAACATGATGTCTTTACTTCCAGGCAACTTCCTAACATTGTTTTCAATAGTATTTATTTAAGGGCAGTTATCCTATACGGACGCCTGTTTTGTGGGCACAATACGGGCGGTGAAATTATTTTTCTAATTTTTTCCAGAAATATCTTGACCTCACCTGAATTTTTATCTTTGTGAAATTTAGTAATTTTTGAATTTATATAATATTTTATTTTGATTTTTTAAATCAAAAAAATTGCTATGAGTAAGTGCCCATTTCCCCTGTTTTGTTAATTTTCAAAAATCACATAAACGATCACATAAATTCAAAAAATTTAAATTTTTCGAAAAAAGATTTAGTTGAGGCTCCGATGTATTAATTTTTTTAAAAAAATAAAAAATAATTTCGGGGACGTATAGTATAGGTCGGCTTTATTTACTTAAATAATTTTTTTGGAAAAGCCAATCTTCCGGGTTTTTATGGACTTAGCAACTGGCGCTGTCGCACACGTCACGCTTCCGATCTCATACGACACTCGTGGCGATGTTGCTGACATGGTCTCAGCAGTTTGCATCGCGACGCCACCGATGCATACAAATACAAAATTATCTACGTTCGGCTGTTCTAAGGGCATATTTGTTAATATATTTTCACAATTTTTAAATATTTTTCTCTCATTCTTTTATAAATTACTTGACTATCAACGACTTTATTTTTTTACAATATTACCTTTATACTTTAATTTTCTTTTATAACCACTTTATTTATTTAACTTTGTAGCTATTTTTCCATACTGGTCACGTAATTTTTAAAATATTTTTTTCTTACTTCTCACGTTATTTTAAAATCACATCGAAATTGGCATTGACAGATGGAATCGAAGCTTTTACAGAACCGTGGGGACACAAATCACAGTCCTTTGCATTGCCTCGATTTTAGGCAGGCTGTAAAGACACATTTTAAAGCCTGTTTCTACACTCGAAACACGGAATCCCAAAACTCACGGCTACAGGCAAACTCTACCAACTTTCACGAGTAATCAATCTATCGAGGTATGCCGTAGGTCTCAGGTGGACCAATTTCAGGCTGATCAGAGTTTGTATGGGATGAGAATTTACGATAGAAGTGTATTGAAAATAGAAAAGGATTTGTAAAAATTATATTGGAAATGAAAAAGTACGGCTGTTAGTTTTTAAAAATAGAAAAAGTATTTTTAGAATATCAGAAATTTCGGGTGTGTTTGGTTGGAGGTAAAACTTTTGATGAAAAGTTTTTGGAGTAGAAGTTGTCAAATCAATAGAAAATGA
>JAXCLR010000001.1:71307169-71359499 GCA_035584095.1 Annona squamosa
CCCATTCAATGAAAAAAAGAAAGGCAAAAAGAAGGGGAAAAAAAAAAAGTCTACTACTTCGAAGCCACGCCAGAAGACGAGGCTGCTTGGATTCGGCCATGGCAGAACCCCAGAGAATCCATCCCGTAGACGCCGAAGCGCCTTCTCCCACGGCTCCTTTAGCCCCCCGCGACTCATTGGCATCGGAGAAAGGCGACCCCGCCCAGCGATATCCGCCAATCCGCCGCACTTTCCCTGTCTCCCACTCTCGGCCCCCCAAGAAGCGCCGCGGCTGCTGTTGCCGTTGCATCTGCTGGTCCATTTGCCTCCTCCTCCTCCTCATCGTCGCCGTCGCCGCCACCGGTGGCATCCTCTACCTAATCTTCCGCCCCAAGGCGCCCAAATACTCCATCGACCGCCTCAGCATCTCCAACTTCTCCGTCGCCCCCGACTTCACCGTCAGCGCTGGCTTCGACGTCACCATCACGGCGCGGAATCCCAACAAGAAGATCGGCATCTACTACGAAGACGGCAGCGACATTAGCGTATGGTACAGCGACGCGAAGCTCTGCAGCGGGGCTCTGCCAGAGTTCTATCAAGGCCACCGGAACACTACCGTCCTGGACGTGTCGCTGGCGGGGCGGACGCAGCTGGGGAGCACGCTGGTGAATGCGCTGAGGGATCAGCAGCAGACGGGCCAGATTCCGTTGTTGCTTAGAGCGAAAGTGCCGGTGAAGGTAAAATTTGGAAGGCTGAAGCTGCCCAAGATTAAGTTCTTGGTGAGATGCAATTTGGTGGTGGACAGCTTAGATGCTAACAATCGGATTAAAATTAGAACAAGCAGTTGTAAAATTAGGGTCAGACGTTGATTTTCTTCCATTATTCTTCGTCGTCGTCGATGTTATTATTATTATTTTTAGCTATGGAGTGTTGCTAGCGGTATAGTAATATAAAAATGGAGACTATGGTCTATGGGTGCGTGCGGTACTCCATTCATATACAGTATACACGGCTTGATTTTTTATTTTTTTCTAATTTCATTTGCTTAGTCTTCTGTACGTATCGAAATAAAAGAGATGGATTACATTACAGGCTTGGAGAGTTGTGTGTGGAAATAAGACATTGGAGAGGAATATTTGGGCCGGATGTTCGATTTCTCTTGGAAATCATCGATGGGTTTGGCAAGCTGCAAACTAAAATTCGGCAATGCAGCGCGATACGGGGTCAGACGGGAACGTGGAGAATATCTCATTGTCCCATGGGGCCTACAGTCCAGATAACACACGCAAGTAGGCAATGTAAGATACAGAGAATGGGGAATGGCTTTCCAACTTCCAAGCAAAGCGCAAAAGTCACTGGAAATAAGGAACGAAATTCTCACGAGTATTAAGAGTTAATAAGGCATGAGTGAGTGGGGAGGAGCAGCAGCGGTTATAGCTTTGGAAGTGATTAGCGTCGTCCAATCATTAAAGGCGTGTTCGCTGTTCAGATTATCTCATCTGATGTAATGAAATGGCATTTTCTTTTGTTAATTTTTTTTTATAAAATTTTTAGTATTTTTTTTTTCCTTTTTCATATAATTCATCAGATGATCTGAACGGACACTTAATGATTATTGGACGTCCAAAAATAGCAGGAATCCAACCATTGGATGGTGTATTGTAAGATATAGTCTCATAGTCCACTAGAGAAATTACTTAGGCTAGAGCATTGCGGAATATAAGGATATCAAATAATATGGCATGTGCATAACAATTCTTCTAGAAGTCCTGATAAATCGTGTCATTTGCGTTTGTTCAACGTTTGGAGCCAGCAAGACAGCAGGATTAGTTCAACAACTCTGAAAGCCTAATCTCATGCCATTGACCGTGCTAGCCATTTACCATTGCAGGGAAAATGAAGAGGCAAAAGGAAGAAATTCTGCTGCCGGACCGTATGCTTTCTCCCCGCCTTCTCAGCGCTGAATCGTAACCAGGCAGACCTTTAAAATTGTGTGTTTTCGGGATGTGATACAGTGCACTCGGCTGCAAAACTATAATTTTTTAAAAAAAAATTGGAAAATTTTTATTTGCAACGGTTGATTTAGGTATATTTAATATTTATAACAATTTTTTACCATTTTTAGATACTGTCAAATGTTTTTTATTTTTTAAAATCAGTGGTATACTTGAGTGTACTGAAGCTAAATACACCCGAGTGTAATCAGTTAGCTCCGGTGTGTTTCCTTTCCTCCATTCACTTGCTCTTTGGATTGGTGTTAAAGTAAACGTAAAGGAAATCCTGCATTACATCATTTATTTTTAGTTTTAAATTTTTTTTATATATTTATGTGAGTCAAAGCATGAATATACCGTTTATATAGTTTTTACAAATTTTTAATATTTTAATTCGAATTTTAAAAATAAAAAAGAAATGCTTTTTTTTATTTTTAAAATTTAAAATATGAAAAATATAAAAGCTATATATATGAGAAATCCATACAGGGCCCTATACGAATTTAAAAATCTTTTTTTTTTTTTAAAGTCAAGGACTTGGGTGCACTAAAGTTAACTGCACCCGGTGTACCAAATTGGGGTCTTTCAGTAAAACTATACTTTCCAAGCCAACGCGTTCCTGCTTTATATTTTCGATGTATTATATGATTTCCTATCTTTTTGGTTATTTTAAATGTAACATCGTGGATATCAAATAATAATAATAATAATAAAACATCTCTAAATCTATTAATTAAAAAAAACCACTCTAAATAGGAGAAACATTCCGTCTGTCAGTCCAACTAACCTAACAACAGTGAAGCCAGGAAAGATGAACAGCTCAAACATATTACACTTAGGTGCGCGGCTTGGATTGCAGGTAAAATTATGCAGATTTTAGTTAAGAGACATTTTGTGCTTCAGATAATAGAATTATCCTACTCTCCACCTATGATTTTTCATTCATACTGAATTCTCCATGTGCATCTGTGTCAACTTTATTTCTTTATTTGTTTTCTACATTACTTTGTTGTGTTGTAGGAATATTCACAACATTCTACAGACGATTTTTTTTTTTTTGGATTGGTCATTCTGTAGACGAGATTTTAGAACAATCTCCAAAAATAAAATTAATTGCAATCCCTAAAATGTGTAGGGACGCTGCGAAATTTCTCTAACTATCACATAGCCACAAGAGGATAACCTCTCAGAAAAACAGATTTCTCGTCGGCAAATGATACCCAGTAATTTGTGGCATCGACTTCAGGTGATTGACGCTCACTCTAAATAGCATACAGATTTATAATGTCTACTTTATACAGAAGTACTGGTTCTTGAAGTTACAATTTTGAGTGTCAGGACTATGACCCGTTCTCGCCTAACTGCAGAAGACATTTCAAGGTCCCAAGTTCATGGGAAAAGAAATTTTGATTCAAAACCTTTTTCCCAAGCCTAGACTACGCAACTCAGTAAATTCAGTTCACAACAGCTTACTTTCTGCTGGTAGGCACCACTCTTCCTTCTTTGCTAACTATCTGCCACCCACCAAAAACTGGTAACTCTGCTGCATGTAGAATTAAGCACCAACCAAAGCACGGGGTTCATGCCGGATAGTTGATAAAGACATGCCAGTCTGTGAAATGGCTCTCACAAATCCCATATTTGCAGTCAAAGTTGGAGCTCCCCAGTGATCACCCGTGCCAAAGATGACCTTGTTCTTCAGTGCAATCTTCCTGGTGGTGGGAAGACTCCTCATGCGCTCAGAAGGATTATCCGGAACAACCCTGTGCAGTTTTGATCCAGTTAGAGATCATAGGCATGACTTTCCAGTTGCGCTTACGATGGAGACCAAAAAAGAAGGAATGCCTGGAAGACCACATTCTCAGAATTTTTTCCAGGAAAAGAAAGCAGCAGCAACCACTAGTCAACATTTATCTCCAAATTTCCACCTTTTTTCACATTTGTAGGTTTCTGTTAAATATTGATCAGTAATTCCAAATGAATCTCATTTATCAGCATTCCAGTTACATGATTCCATATACAGTTAACAAAACTAAGCACAGCATTTGCAAGTCCTTTTTTTTGACAATTGAAATATTTAAATAGACAATCACTTTATTGGCTAAATGAGATCATGAAACAGTTCCGTTATAGTTGCTATTAAAAACAATTGTGGCTAAGAAGCTTACTGCAACAGTTTCAATAATTGATCTGCTCTTGACTTCTCATTCGGTCCAGCGTACATTGACACAAGCTTGCTGAACTCCAAAAGAACACTTTCACAGACAACAACTCTCTTACCAGATATCTTGCTTCTCAAGTCCTCAAGAATTGGCTTTTGTAGTTCTGACATCACCTGCAGAAATGCAACCTTTAGACTTAACCAGAATCCAGCAAATTGCCACCATCAAAATGCATCTGGCGACAAGCAGAAGATATCAGCCAGAGAAAAAGAACCACCAGATCTACAACTACTCAGACAGATTTGCATTTCTATCAATTTTTTGCATCCACAAGCAACTTATGATTAACTTGGCTGCTGTGGTGTAAAATCAACAATGTTTTCAATGTTTCTGCTAGTGTCAATGCAAACAGGATGGATTTTACTAGTTACTTTTCTTCCCTCATTTTTATAGCCACAAATGCCATAGACAAGTAGCTACTTATTTCATCAAATTGCATGTGATGAGGAGACAAGCTAAGGTCCCAGTTTCTGTCTCTGCTTCATCTGTCTCCAAAAAATATTTGGCTGTATTTGGGAACTGAGAAAATTTTTTATGTAAAAGTTTTTGAAATAATATAAAATAATGTGATATGAAAGGGGTAATGATGAAGAGTAAAGAAGATAAAATTAAATAGATAGGTTAGTTGTATGGGTAGTTGTGTAAAAAAGAATGAAAAATAAGGTAATTGTATAGGAAGATGTAAAGAAAAGATTAAAAAATAGGTTAGTTGTGGAGAGTGAAAAAGTTTTAGATTGAAAAGTTTTATGCTACTCAAACGCGCCCAAAAAGAGTTTTAATAACTCACATTTTTATAGAAACATCTTTGGTCCAATAGAATATGGTCGGAACCGCATGCAGTGAGTCAAAACTCCAATGTACTGTAAATGATGTTAATAACTGCAACTCAATATTCAAACTCCCGGCAGAAGGAATCAGCAAGAACCAAACTGGATAGCTTACCTGTGACATCACAAAATCAACATTGTTCTTGAAGCGCTGCCTCATTTCATCCTCGGTTGCTCTCAGCAGCTGTTCTGTATAACTATTACTTATCCCTGACACAAGTGCCACCAAAGCTGTAGTGTCAAAATTTACCAAATTTCCATCCAATAGTACCTCTTCTTTAACACAAACTAGACCTGCCAATTTTGGTCTCATTGTTGAAATTAGTGAATGAAATGCATCCAACTCATGATTTTCAGGCAGGCCAAGGTTACCAATTTCAATTTCAGGATTTTGGTTGTGATGATCAACAATCAAAACTCTTTTATCTGTATTCTTCATATTTAACTGAAATGCTAAAGGTCTCCCTCTTCCAGTTATGTAAACCCAATCCTCAATTTCTGTGAAAATACTGGAATCAGAAAAAGAGAACTCAGCCTGGCACTCAGAGGCCCCGAATTCATCTCGAAGCTTCCAAGAAACAGCTTCATCAAGCCCCCTAGAAAAGAAAAGGATGATCGATGAAGGCTTCAGGCAATGCACGGAATGGGCTGCTGCCAGGACTTGTTCCACACGCGTTCTTAACCCTCTATTTTTGTGTGAATCTGTCCAAATAATGTACCTTGGGTTCCTATCTGATACTATAAACCAGCAAGGATTCCCATAAACAGTACAGACTATGTCAACGTGGATGCATTCTGAATCCACATCATGTTTTTTTCCAGGCTGCAACAATGGAATGCGTTTGCACACGCGAGATACTGTACTCACAAATGGCTGCTGCAGAACATGAACAACAGACTCAAAATAGCCAATATTACCACTGCAAAAAACAATGGATGGACTGTTAAACTTCTCCTAACAAACTCTTAATGAGGAAAAAGAAAAAACTAACCGTGCCAGATTTCTCAATAGATAATTTTTATGTTATTTTATTTTTGAAAAAAAAGCAACGCCCACTTGGAGTTTTTTTGACGTTAAGGAAACACCTTTTTGGTTGAAATCACAAGGGAAGACCATTTGAAAATTACAGTCAATCACTCGGGACAGGAATTGATGGCCCTGAGCAAAAGACCCATCTATAAGGGGGATTAATGTGTCTCTACCAGGGCCCATGAAATGAATGACTAGGCCTTTGAGAAGCTACCCCATAAATGGCTTCAATCAAAATAATATTATTCAGAGTGCGAAACTTCAAACTAAGGAAATACATGCCAAACGATGCAGACGCATGCATCTTGGTAATTTGTAGTGGAGAGTGTTTCCGCAGAGTTACATTTATTTAACAGCGATCTACAATAATAGATCTTCATGCAAGCTGGAGAAGGGGAGGAAAAAGGCTCCATCGGCAGTAAGTATTTAAAAACAGGCAACCTTTTCCCATCAAATATAAGTTGAGATGTTAATTTGGAGCATGGCCAAACAAACCCAGGTGTCTTGAATGATCCAAACAGAGCTTCAATGCACCGCAGAGTGCTGAATTTTTTCTTTCTTTCTTTCTTTCTTTCTTTTTTTATAAGAAAGAGTGCTGAATTGAATGGTAATTAGTAACGTGAATAGATTGTCTGTGAACTATGGTCGTGCTGATTCAAGTTGGCCTCTGAGAGAATAAATGACCTAGTCATTTCCTCACTGACATCAAGAAATCCAAAACAACCACTCGACGATCTCAAAAGGATAATTGGGTAATGTTAACTTGAAAAATTGCAAGTGCGCTCTTCCCTGGCGAGATCAACGCAATTTAAAGTAGAAGTAAATCCAGAGAAAAGCGGGAATGGGAGCGGATGCCCAGTCGCAACTCCCATAGAAATCAGGGAGAGCACACCTGATGGAAATGGAGGAATCGGAAGGAAGGGACAGGCGAGAAAGGAATCTAAGTTCTGATTCTGCCAATTTAATGAGGGTCCGCTTGCACGAGTCGGTAATTTTGTAGGAAGGTAGGGTTTGAATGCGATGGATCAGAGCTGTGCATCTGTTCTTGGCGATCTCCACCTTCATGTTGGCATTGGGAGTATCTGCCACTGATGGATCCATCTTCCTCCGGACCCTGCAAATTTCCGAGGCCAGGCACGAATTCAATCGGCACGCTGCACGGTCCGCACTCAGTCGGAATGCAGCATTTCGCGTATCGTCGTCTCTCGTCGAGCGGCGCGCGGGAGTAGCAGAAGCGTGGGATGTATGAAACCTTTCTTCGATCAAATTTCTGTGTCAGGATTGTTTATTGTTTATTTAACGCAAAATTTTTTCATTTTTTCTTATATATTTCTATATAACTACACTATATTTCAATTATTTTTACATATTTACTCATATAATTAATTTATCTATTTTAATTTGATTATTTTTACTTATTGTTATTATCTCAATCATATCACGTAATTTCTCTTATTTCAAAAATTTTACACTAAAAATTATTTATCCAAAAGTTTTATCACTGTTCTAATACTTCCACTAGTTTGATGTTTGATAAGAAATTTATTTTGTTTATTTATTATATTTAGAATTATTTATACTATTATAAAAAAATTCTTTCATTATCTAGTATTATTATGATGTGTTATATATAAATATTTAAAATTAACATAATAAAATAGTTTAATGATAAATATAAAAATTAAAATAATCTTTTCAATAGCTAAATCATCTAAAATATCATTATTTCATGAACAAATAATTATATAAAATATTATTCCAATCTCATACATTTCATAGCTTATATATTAATATATTTATTTTTAAATAAGCCTACCTAATTTAAATATTTGATTGATGAAACTTAGTATTTTAACTAAATAAGTGATATTAAGGATGACAAATAATCCTATTAGCCCAAGATAATCAATGACTTACTTAGTCCACTAAAAAATTCATTATTTTTTTTTACTTTTTCCCATAAACTTGTAATATAAATATATTTAATATATAAATCAAGTTTTTTCATTTTTTGATATGTGTAAATATTTTTAAAATTTTAAATATACAAATCTTTTTGTCATTTTTAATTGTTGAAATGGCTAAGATACCTTTGCGTTCAAAAATCTCTAACAATATATACTCATGAAAAAGGGTAAAACTTGATTTATATATTAAATACACTTAAAAATAAGTATATAAAAATTTCTCATTAAATATAATAAATTAATTAAATTTTGCATATTAAGAGATGCACGGTAAGAAGGTACATATTGTAGGCATCAAAATTTTGTTCACAGTCAGGTGCTTGGGTTTTAGTCTCTCTAACTATGCATATTTGCTTTATAATTCACGAGTTTCGCATATTTGCTAGTCAAATCCTATAACTTTGTCATATATGCTTTCAGAAATTGCCACCAAAACACCTAGTTAACAGATTTTTTTTTTTAAAGTAAAAAGTTTAAAATGTCCTTGAGTTGAGTTGAGTTGAGTCGACTTATGAATACAATTTAACTCGTATACATGGTTAAGCCAATTTTATATAGTTTAGTTGGATCGACTTAAACTTATTGACACTGTTGTTTTTGTCGTGCAAGTTGAGTTTGACTCATTTTAAGATAATATAGTCATTAAAAATTTCGTACGATAACTATTGATAAAATTTTCATTCATTTACTGACCTACATTAATAGTAGGATTTTAAATGTAAATGAGACAAACTTACAATGTTTAAAAAGGAAATACGTGAAACTTCTGAATTAGAAAGCTAATAAACACAGTTAAAAAGCACTAAAATGCTAAAAACTCAGAATTTCTTGAATTCGAAGGGACTGTCCAATCTCCGATTGCAGTGATCATAAAACAATTCAAACAAGTGAGATTGCAATTTGCCAATTTATCTATAATTGCTAGGAATGGGAAGAATGAACGGGTCTGGAAATATGGCCTGTTAGATTGTCTCCACGACTACTCTTATGTCAAGATAATTTTTTAATAAAAACATGATTACTAGAATTTTTTAATGGATACATGATTACGACTTATGAGTGCATATTTTTCTTATCACTCGTGTTGTTTTTGAACAGCGCAATGGTTTTTCAAATTCCAACAAGGCACCCTTTAAAAAAATAATAAAAATAAAACCTATGCCGCTGGCCGGTATGGCAAGATGCTTGATCGATCTTCTGGTGGGAATTTACCCATAAGTTATGTAGTTTTGCGTGTTAGTGTTTTATTTTTTGAAGTTTGGATATTAGCATATTAGATGATGTGAAGTTTTGATCTTTATATTTTAAATTTTCACCCCCGACAGTATTAAAAAATACCATTAAACTCGGATGCAACGGCTAAAATACTCTTATTACTCTATGAAAGCAAGACACTCATGACCAAAAACCGACATTATTTTAATGAATGTCATTACCTTTTTAGAATCATGATGTTCTATTGCGTAAATGATGTTAATTTTTTACCACATTTGTCTTACTTTTTGTATAGATATAAAAATATTTTCAACATTATACATAAGTTTAATGAAGTTTTTTAATGTTATTACATGTAGGAGTTTAAAATATAAAGATTGAATCTTCATGAGGTTTGATACATAAGAGTCTTGATCTTTTGAAGCCGGATGCACAACCTCCTCCGTGCATCCGGCTCAAAAACTTATTTTCTTAAATTTTTTTAATGGATAAGTAAATCTAAGTTATTAAATCTATAATCCAAGTTTTATCATTTTTGGATATTTTTAAGTATTTTTTTGGATTTTTAAACACAGTGTCATTTTCGTAATTTTTGAATTTTTTTTATTAAAGTAATTTTTAAATTTAATACACATAGATTTACTTACCCATAAAAAAATTTTAAAAAATAAATTTTTGAGCCGGAAGCATGGCAGGCTTCAAAAGATCAGCAGGCGATATATTATTAATATGCAAAAGGTTAATGGTGCAAAAATGCTAATTCGTGAAATTAGAAAGTTTATGACACGAAATTCTCCCCTCGTGGTTCGTGCACTTTTAATTCCATGCTCCCGCCACCACCAAGCACGGTGATATTCATCATCCGCGCCCTTTCGCTTTGAGACAATTCCTATATTTCCGGACCTCGATATTCGCCATTTAAGATGCATGGATCGATCGCTTTCAGTGATTGGATTACTTTCAATCAATCTCATCGTCGCTGCCAATCAGATTGATAACCACGATGCAAATAAACTATAGTCATCATCAAGAAGATAACATCATTTTCCGGTTGCAAGTCCCAAGTATCCGACAACACGAAGCATTTTAGCCTGCGTGGTCGCAGCTTTGCACATCCATGGTCAGGCATCTTACTGAATAAGAACGGGAAGTTGAACAGAGCATGGAGCATTGGGAACCCACTATGTGCCACCTATACCTCCTCGCTCTCCCACTCGTGTGTCATGAAAAGGTGTGCCCACTGCCCACTGTGCTCTTAGGACAATCGACACACTAGCCATGCCACTTCATGTTTATCTATTCAGTGCATTGCGGGCAGGAGTAAAGATGGAGAGTAACAAATATAAAATGTCCAAATTTCATTTCCCACATGCATTTTTAGATGAAGCTTGGAAAAGCAAAGAGAGGACTAAGGGAAAGCTCGCTTTGCAATGTGTTACAATCATTTTGCATCTCGTAATTATCATACTTTTTTTCTATTTTATTTCGTATTTTATTTATTTTTACTTTATATTTTTATTGGATAATATTTTACATCATATCTTAAATCATATTACATTCAAATCCTGAGATAATTTTAACAAATTTACAATGGAAGACGATAATAAGCTTCCACATATCAAGTGAGGAAACTATTGGCTCCCATCTGAGTATAAAGGTGGACCACATGCCCTCACCCTCACTCTAGTTCAGAATTCCGTGAGGGATTCAAACCACGCATTGGTTGAGAACGGAAATCCCGTTCCGCAGCCGATGACTAGACGAGCGGTGCTCCTTTATCACTGTATCTTTTTTTCATTCGTCCACTTCTCACTCACATTCGCGCATGCCCAACCATTTGTAACATTTACGCTGGATCCAAGATAATCCAAACCGTCAAAGGATGGGATCATAATTTTCTTTGTTGCCTAGCAATCCCCTCACGACTTCTCGATTTCGCACATGCCTCAAATATGCACACAAATTGAGCCTTAGACTAGATGATGATAATTATTTTTACCCGTTTAACTAGAGAGAGAATTTGGACAGTTAAGACGACGTGAATCATGACCCATTCGAGCCCGTCCGTAGTTTCGTGTAATGGACATCGTAGGCCGACGGGTAGAGAGAATCTCAATCTCGCGCCAGTCCGTCTCCCGCGCAGCTCCGCTGGCCGCTACGCTCCGATTGGCGAACTCAATCCTCGGCTTCGCAATACCCGCCGAATCGTCAGGGGGAATTTTTTTTATTTTTTTATTTTTGAAAGTGAGAGCACCGCGAATGGTGCGCCCCTCATGCCTCTCTTGTTTTCCTCTTTTATTAGCCACTCGCCTCCTCATCCTGCCGTCCTTTCCCGTCCCTGTCGTTTCCGCCGCCGCCGCCGCCGCTGCTAACGCCCACAGCTGCAGCAACACCGTGCACGAGGGTGGAGCATTCTCTTCCCTCTCCTTCTCCGCTAACGCAACAGCAGCTGCAGCAGAAGCGGCCATGAAGCCTCCCGTGGCGAAGAAGAAGGAGCACGTGATGGAGTTGTTCGGCGATACCAGGATCGACAACTACTACTGGCTCCGAGACGATTCTCGATCCGATACCGAAGTGCTTTCCTATCTTAAAGAGGAGAATGCCTATACAGATTTCATGATGTCAGGTTTCGAAATTTCTAGGTCCCCGTTCTGATTTCATTCATTTCAAGGTGTCAATACCGTTTGAAATGTGGTCATTGTGTTGCTAATCGTAGTCTTCCGTTCTGGAGCTGCTGCTGCTCCTTCTTCTAGCTTTTTTCACGTTGGTGCTTAAGATTCCATAGTGGCGACAGACAAGCTGCATGCGTGCACCGCGGTTTTCTACGGATGGTGTGGATGCCTGTTCTTGTTTACCTACGCAGCTAGAGTTCCGACGTTTTGTACTGGAATTGCAAAAGAATAGAGAAAAATCGAATGCTGGACTTTCTGGTTACTCCAAGTATTGTTTCCGAACTAGGAAAATGACTTACGAGCCATCTGGCTGTATGCTGTGTAAAAGCTCTCTTGCTTTCAGGATTTCGTAATTTCCGTTTCAGAAATAAGAATCAGCTTTGCTCGTACTCACCGCCGAGTTACATTGACTAGTGTTCAAGGTTGCATTTGGTGATGATAATTCATCGGGAATTTGACCGATGGCCAAAAATTTTACGAGCTTCATTCCATGAGAGCACAATTGTATTTCTTTCTTCCTTTTTTTTTTCCCCCGAAAGACACAATGTATTTCTTTGGGTGTAATGCAATGCCCTCAAATTGAAAGCAAGCATTAAAAGAGCCTTAAAGTGATGGAATTCCGTGTTTTCTTCTTCTGTTGGGTTCTTTCTGCTAGTTAGTTTCGGTGATGACTTAGGAGGATTGAATTGGACATTTGCAATACCTCCAAGCAGTTTCCAAACGTCAAAAGTAATTTTTTCCGCTAGAGGTTTGTCTTATCTGCTAATTGGAGTTTTTCGGAAAAGTTGAAGAAAATTTGATGACATGACAACCAAAAATTGGAAATTTACCATGCTCAGAAGACTTCTAGTATGTTTCTGTTTCTTCCTTGCCTGTTGATTTACACTTTTAAGGATCCATCTTTCTGTCTTCTTTTTTCCCAACATAGTGTGGATGTGTTGGTGAGCCTTGTTGGCAAATTAAGCAGCTAGAATGGCAAGTGAGATGTTATGTTCTTTGCTGAGAAAAGCAATATCCAATGAGAAGGAAAACATGGTGACATATGGAAAGACATTTTATGGGCCACATAATTTGATGAACTCAATTCTAGTGGACTTTTATCGTTATCTGTTTTCATGCAGCTAGAACCTTCCATCTCAAGCTGATTGATGTTTTATTGGTTCCCTTCTGTGTCCTCAACCCTGACTATTAGTTATGGTCTTCTTGTATAAAGACAATTCATGAATTGAATCGAAGCTGCTTGTTTATGTTTTTCTATATGTGCAACATGTTGATATGGGAAAACTCAACTTAGATTGACAGCCCTTCTAATGATTACATTTGTTTCGAATATTACCTATGCTTCCTTAGATACAATGACTTCTTCCCGAGCCCAGATTTTTGGAGGAAGCTAATCATAAGAAATTGCTTATAGGGGTCAAACCATTTGAAGATCAGCTTTATTTGGAGATAAGAGGAAGAATCAAGGAAGATGATATTTCTGCACCTATCCGCAAAGGTTCTTATTACTACTATGAGAGGACCCTGGAAGGGAAGGAGTATGTTCAGCACTGTAGGTGTCCAATCCCGACAGGTAATGGTCCTCCTTCTGTTCATGACATTATGCCAGTGGGACCAGGTGCTCCAAAAGAGCACATTATCTTGGATGAGAATATAAAGGCTCAAGAACATGGATATTACAGTATCGGGGCTTTCAAGGTAATGTTCTTTCTGCTCTTATCTTTTTCCTTTTGCACTTTTCTTTTCACTTCCATCCATGATTTTCCTGCTGTTATGATTTTTCAGGTTAGTCCAAATAATAAACTGGTTGCATATGCAGAAGACAGTAAGGGTGATGAGATATATACTGTTCATGTCATTGATGCTGAGACTGGAACTCCTGTTGGGAAACATCTTCAGGGTGTGACATCATATATTGAGTGGGCAGGTGATGAGACTCTTGTTTACATTACAATGGACAAGATACTCCGACCTGACAAGGTTGGTCTATATGATTTAATGATGACTTTCTTTTCCTTACATATTCGGTCTAAGAATGTTTTCTGTAGATTCGTTTCATACATTCAATTTATGCCTCTCTGGAAAACTGATTGAAACATCTTAACCAATTTCACTTGTGTCTGTCCAGGATATTCCTTATGAATTATATTTTATGACCAATTTGGTTACCTTTTGACATAAAATAGGTCTAAAAGCTCACCTATGATAAAGGGAGGCAAAAACCCGAATTCCAATCCTCCCTATAAAGAGATGACATTTAACTATGACTGTCCTGCTGAGTTTTCCACATCATTACCTTTTTTGTTATTCCCCCAAGAAGAAGGGGGAAAACAAGGCATGCCTGTAGAGGAATTGTTGGCTATTGGATTTCAACCTTTCTGTTTCATTTTTATTTATTATGAATCTAATATCATCCTTGCCTTACTAACTTCATTGCCTTCCTTTTTACATGCTTTTTTAGTTCTGCTGCTCTTTTGTTTGCCTTTTACCTCAAAACTGATACACCCTGGCTGATTTCTTGATCAGATCAGTTGATTCATAAGATTCTGTTAACATCATATAGTCATACTCACATTGTACGTACTGTGCACCTTCAACAGCGTCATTATAGCATTGTCCCATCAAGTGTTTCAGCGACAGTGAATCCTGTAGTGTGAATATGTGCTGTTCCGAAATGATTGCCAAAGCATTGGTAACCGTGATCTTCTCTAGCATCTTTACGAGTGATAAACAAATGCATCTCCGACTGATGAAACTCTGTGACCTCTAAAGCTAGGAAGTGAAGCCCATTTGTCTTCAAAAGACTCCAAAGTTCATTTGAACGTGATACTTCCTTGAGCAGACTCATTCTGAGGGGGAAAGACTTGTTCAGTTCATAATCATGTTGCATGATATTCTGAAATTTCTTCAATTGCTTGTATGAACTCGTGAAAATTCATCTTAGAGGGAAACTGAAATTCGTTAGATCATTTGTATTATGATTTATGGCATGGTGCAACTTATTGGTTTCTTTGGTGGTGTTTCTCATTCTTCTGCCCTTGTTATTCTTCATAGGTATGGTTGCACAAGTTGGAATCTGATCAGTCAACTGATCATTGTCTTTATCATGAAACGGATGACATGTTCTCTCTTGATCTTCAAGCTTCTGAAAGCAAAAGATACTTGTTTGTTGGATCCGAAAGCAAAAATACAAGATTTATATTTCACTTAGATATTTCTAAGCCAGAAGATGGGCTTAAGGAGTTGACTCCTCGCATCTTTGGCATTGACACATCAGTTAGTCATCGTGGAAACCATTTCTTTATAAAGAAGAGGAGTGAAGAGGTCTTCAACTCAGAGATACTTGCTTGTCCACTGGACAACCCTTCTGCCACAAAAGTTCTTATTCCTCACAGGGAAAGGTAATAATCATGATGTTTCCTCTTCACTGTATGGATAAAAAGTTGATTTCAATGATGCATTTTGTGTGGAATCAAGTGTTCTTGTTACTCATCCACCCGCACCAGTTGTCTTGTTGGTTAAGAGAATTTGCCCTTCTACTGGATTCCTGCTTTTCAAAGATTCCAAACATGTATCAAGAGATGGGTTTAATGTTTGACGAGGATGGAATCAGTCCTCTTGAAGTCCAATGAGACCATCAAAATTCTACTAGGCCAGATTTCCAGTATGCTTCTAGTTTCTGACATGCATGTCACAGGTTCTGTATTTCATCCGGACATGACAATGCACTTGGATAGTGCGTCTGAAGGTGTGAAGTAACCATGTTTTGCTACTTGCCAATTACCCAGCTCTCTTCTCTCTCTCTCTCTCTCTCGTGTCATTTATTTATTTCTAGAACGATGCATGGATAAGTTTCTTCTTAAAACTCCATTTGGCAATTATAGGTCTTCATGAGCAATGTGGTTCATTATTCATGTTTCTGTTGTGTGTTTAGATACTCCATGCAACTGGTTGTATTGTATCATTTTCCATACATGAGATCACATAGTGCGATGATTGGAATCTTACTAAAAATGTGACTTTATTCAGCGTGAAAATACAGGACATGCAACTTTTCAGTGATCATCTTGTAGTATATGAGCGTGAAAATGGTTTACCTAAGATAACCATCTACACACTTCCGCCTAATGGAGAACCAATGGAAAGCCTTCAAGGTGGTCGAGCTGTTGATTTTATTGATCCTATATACTCAGTGGATGGTGAAGAAGCAGAATTTTCATCTGGCATTTTGCGTTTTTCTTATAGCTCATTGAAAACTCCTGTTTCTGTTTATGACTATGACCTGAACACTGGCATTTCTGTTTTAAAGAAGATTCAGCCGGTATGTAAACTCTTAAATCTATCCATTATTCTGGTATATTCAATTGAAAATTCTGGTCACATTGAAATCATGACCTAGGTTTCATGGCACGTTGACTATGGTTCCAAGTACTTTTATCTTCTTCTTTTTTTTTTTTATAAAAAAAATACACTTTTAGATCTCTGCTGCGATATGATAGACCGTGTTTATTGTTCCAAATTCTATGGTATCCCATTGTTTCTGCGTTTTTTCTTTTATTGCAATTGCTTCCTCTTTTCAATGATTTGCTCTTCTCCAATGAAGCCTCTTTAGCTGTAATCTTTAGACATCAATTCTTAGCTGGCACATGTTTATCACTATGTATTTTCTGTGAATGATTACTGCTATTAAACAAGAGAAGAAAAAGTCTTGAGTTACCTGCCTTTCTTTTTGCATTTTGTCCTTGATCAGGTACTGGGAGGTTTTGATTCATCAAAATATGTTACTGAAAGACAATGGGCCGTTGCTTCAGATGGCACACAAGTACCTATTTCCATTGTTTACCGGAAGGATTTAGTTAAACTTGATGGATCCGATCCTTTACTACTCTATGGCTATGGATCATATGAGGTAATTTCTTATTTTTAGTATTTTAGGCATGCTATGGGTATAATTTTGTCTCTGATGGAGGTCAACAACGTGTGCAAGCATCACAAGTTATAAAGGAAAGCAGGACTATCTACTTTTTAAATCAAGCAATGTTTTAGTGGAAAAAGAAGGAAAAGGTTCCTACATTTCGCTGTGGATCTTTTCCTGTGCTTTTCCAGATAACTGTTATGTTTGCTCCAGAAGAAACAATACATTTAGAATGCCTTTTAAGAAATGTTTACCTTTCTGTAAATAAAAAAATATTTTAATTGCAAATGCTAAATCTTTTCTGAACCCTGGATCGGGATTATAAGTTACCACAAATCTGGGTTTCTGTCATGGTAATCCTGAAATTATGGATTACGTTTTTACTGCTGACTGAATTGTAATCTAATTTCGACATCAGAAATATAAAACAATATTATTACCAATAAGGTTCTGTGATCAACTCTTGTCTCCTTTTTTTTGCAATAAATTTCTGTCATAAAATAAGGATTTTATTGCTGAAAAAAGTGATAGCATTTTTCTTTTCAAGCTTAGCCGTGCTTCTCTGTTTAACAACATTGTGAAAAATGCTTCCATATGTTTTCTTCTTTTGAAATAATAAATACAGAAGCCACTAATTGATCTTTGAATTTGCAAGAAAAATTATTCGCATTTTTTTCACCGTGATTCATTTCATGATCAAGAACAATTTATCAAATCATTATTTTGTTTTGTTTTATGAACCTTGTTGTATCATTTTATGATGTAACATTTCATAATCTTGACAGAGTAGTGTAGACCCCAGTTTCAGAGCATCAAGGTTGTCTTTAATAGACAGAGGTTTTATATATGCAATTGCTCATGTCCGTGGGGGTGGTGAAATGGGAAGGAAGTGGTATGAGAATGGGAAATTATTAAAGAAAAGGAACACCTTTACTGATTTTATTGCATGTGCGGAGTATCTAATAGCAAAGAAATATTCCTCCAAAGAAAAGCTATGCATTAACGGAAGGAGTGCAGGCGGTTTGCTTATTGGTGCTGTCCTTAACATGCGACCAGATTTGTTTAAGGCAGCAGTGGCTGGAGTGCCATTTGTAGACGTAGTCACCACAATGCTTGATCCAACCATCCCATTAACCACGGCTGAATGGGAGGTGATATCTCTTGTCGTAATTACACTTTCAAGTATTTTTTTTTTATTTGTTTGATGATTCCATAACTTGTACATTCAACTTGCCTCAAATTGCATACTAAAATTTATATCCTTACTCAAAAATCTAGTTTTCTTCAATTTGAGTATTTGATCAAAACCTTTGGTATGTATAAGCACGTTTATCGCTTAGTGGTAGTCATAACTGTTGATAAGTTAGCAGTAGTAAATTTTGATAAATGATCTGCAGCATTAAGTACTGAGGTTTCTAGATTGCTGACTTATGCTCCACTTATTAATTAAAGTAGGAGAACTGCAGTTGTAAGTAGACAGTATGGGTTAAACTACAGTAACTGGTCAAATCCTAGATCATTAATCATTGCTAAGCCTGGTGTTCACAATATCTTCAGCATCATTTACTGCTTCAATTTATCTTTTTTCAGTTGGGCATATGATATTAGAGTCTGTTTGGATAGTTGTAGAGTACAAAAAGATGTTAAAGAGAGTTCAATTTTTTAAATAACAGCATAGGCGAATATGAGGTAGAAGAAAGTAATTGAAAAGAGTGACAAAAAAAAAAAGTCAGGAGATGATTTTAAAAAAGAAAAGAAAAGAAAATAATATGCAGGTAAAAATAGAAAAGATGGGAATTGTGATTAAAAAGCTCAGCATAATGGTTGAAAGAAGGGATGGATGTAACGTTTACCTTGTTTGATTGAAGAATGTCATGTCTGCAAGGGATAAAAAAGGATGTAAAATGTGGTATGAAGGCTACACCTCATCCTACATCTTACCAAAGGAGGCCCTAGCAAGCGGCTACCTGTGCCCACTGGCACTGACTGATTAGTTGATTTCTTCCGAAGTTACTAGACAGAGAGGTCAAGTTCAATAAAACAATGCAGAATATGTCTAAAATCTATGTACGTTTCTGACATCATAATTAGAAATTTTAATTTAAAAATATCTGAAACTGCCCTGTCATTTACAAATTCTTTCTGATAACCCTCTAGAAGTGGATATTTGTACTTGGAGATTGAGCTTAGCACCATCAATTGCTTTACATTTTTTTTTTAAAAAAAAAAAAATTGATTTCTTTAATTAAATTGAAAAGATAGTTGAGTTATAGCACCCTAGAACTCTGAAAGGCAAACTTGATCAGTATGCTAGTCTCACGTTGCCTATTTTCATGCATATTTTTTTACGGTCTTGACATCCTTGAAAGTTAATTAAGAAATGATCGATTTGCCTAGTTTCTTATTTTTTTTCTCTCACAATATCTAATTGTGCCATATTTATGATATATTGTACCAACATATTTAAAATATCTGTGCTTCAAGTTATTGGTGTGTTCCTTGATAGTGTGAATGCAGACATTGGATAGAGCCGACATGAACTGCTGCTTAATGGGACCTTCTTTTAGTAGCATCATGTACCATGCGGTTTTTATACATCTAAGAATTTATACTCATAGTTTGAACTACACAGATTTTCTTATATTCAACTCCTGACATCATGTGTGCAGGAATGGGGTGACCCCCGAAAGGAGGAGTTCTATTTCTATATGAAATCATATTCTCCTGTCGATAATGTGAGTGCAATGGTTCATAATATCAGTTCCTTAGCTTGCTGGGTGTAAACATTAATGGTAAAAAATAAAACTTAAATGCTTTCCATGTGCAAGTTTTTCAAAGGTATTTTGTCCTTTTTGGTTTTGTTCTGACCGTTTTGCCCTTCATTTAAGTATTTAATTTGGTATGTCTACATTAAAACTACAACCTGCAAATTCAAAATTGCCAGATGTTGCATGGTGTCTATTTTTCCTTTTGGTTGCTGTTCAGATACAATGATGTGTGAGCTAATTAAGGCGCTACACTGGACCTCTATTTAACAGAAGACATCAAATTGAGCTCTTCAATATACTCTGTTACTAATCCAACATCTGCGAGTATGCCCTATGCTATGGACTACACTGGTGCTCGTTCTGGCCTAACTCATAGTGCTCACCGTGGTCCTCAATAATGTAGTGCTTTCGTTCTGATTTAGGTTGCCTGTGTTGGTCACCCCAAAAGTTGCTGCTGCTGTTGTGTGCATCCAAATATTATTTTATTACTATAATGCATGAAAACAGCTCCATACAAAAATTCCATGACTGATTGCACCTGAGCATTAATCTTCAATGGCAGATTCAGGATTCTTGGGGTTTGAGGACTGTGGGGGCATGTAGATCCGCCTATGCTCCTAGTAATCATAGAAACCACTGTTAAATAGTTCATGTTGTTCATTCAAGCATTGGGGTCATATGATGCGTGTGTCAGTAATCTGTTTATTGATGGATAATCAGGAATAACTATATCCATGCCTTATTATTTGCAGTTTAATGCTCTATCATTTTATTATATTCCCTTTTCCTTTTTTTTTTTTTAGTCTCCCTATAATCACTCCTTAGTAAACATCCACATACACGATTCTGTGGTTTTCCTTACCAGTAAAATGCTAAAGTGAGATCGCATTTGGAGCAAAGGATATAAGATGATTTGTACTCCTAGACTGCAATATTCCATCGTCTTCCAGTTTTTCGTAGCATTCCCCAAATTAGTTTGTCACCACCACATCTTCCAACAAGAAATTGAATGCATAAATTTTCTGGTCACATGACAGGTTCTGTTCTTCTTTTTTTTTTTTTCCCCAGATCAAAGCTCAAAATTATCCAGACATTCTTATCACAGCTGGGTTAAATGGTAAGAAGAATATCTTTCAGTGCCGAGAATTATATTGCTCCTGAGTTGAAACTTCCATTGAAATGTATGTTCTTCATCCAACAGACCCTCGTGTCTTGTACTCCGAACCTGCGAAATTTGTGGCTAAGTTGAGGGGCCTAAAGACTGATAACAATACCTTGTTATTTAAGTGTGAACTTGGAGCTGGGCACTTCTCAAAGTCAGGAAGGTAAGCTCTACCCACTCAATACTTGTTTTTGATTCTGTGGACCAAGTCAACCGTGACAGTCGAACTTTCTCTATCACGAGTTTTTTCAAAATTTCCGCTTCCTCAGATTGAAAGGTCCATGGAGGCCCCCAATTTAGGATGCATTATGCACTCAGCTGTTTTGCTGGCGAAGGAGGTGACCCCACTTGCCGGCATTCGTCTTTTAGCCGTTTGCTGACCGCATCTTTTAGTTCATAACATTGTAGGGTTTAAATCTTTTTTTTTTTCTTTTAATTCCATATTGTTTTTAACTATTCGGTGCAGATTTGAGAAACTACAGGAGGACGCCTTCACATATGCCTTTATGCTCGAGGCATTAGGCATGGTTCCAGTGAGCAGCTCGCTGTAGATGCTGGTCGGAGTGTTGCATGGGAGATGGATGCATCTAAACAAAAGCCATCCATCAGTGGTACTCAAAAATGCTGATTTTTTTCTTTTTTTTACTCCTATAGAGGACTGAAATTAAAAACAAATTAGGTTATAAAATGGTTTCGAGTTCGTGCTTTGCTCTTTTCAGCTAATATAATGTCGCTCTTTGGTCAGGGTGTGTCGGGGTTAGTGGTGTAAGGTTTGAAATTGGATTTGAGACATTTATCTTATTTACCCGTCCCTTAGATTACACTTCTATTAGTTGCTTGATCATCCATATAGACGACATTTAAAAAAAAAAAATCTCGCATTTATGTAGCAAGATTATCCTCTCTTTGGAGAATGAGAAGAAAAAAATTGCTTGCATAGCATAGCAGGTATGAGAAATTTGTGTATAGTCGGGAAAATGCTGCTTGCCGAAACTGTTTCATGGTACGGAGGAGAGCAGGTTGCGCGAATGAGGCACATCATTTTCCTATCCTGTGATTTCCATTTAATTAAAGCCTTTCTCCATGACCTTAGATTTGGAAAACTAGCCCAGTCAACTGTGATTGTTTTTCCGAAATTTACCTCTTAATGCTGCTAGATATTCAAATCCAATCCAAATAGAATGTTGCATTCTCCGTTGGTTTGGATTTTTACACAGCCGTGTTAGGCCGAGTGGTGCTCTCGTTAGCCCGGGCTACGGCTAACAAGATCTGTGTTCAGTGCTTTTTTCGGCTTAGCTCGATGATGAAATCAAAATATCATCCTAGATCATTGAAGATTTTAGTGTAGCATTTCCATCCTAGACCATACGTAAATTAAGAAAAACACAGATCTATCAACAAATGCATAAGAATGTACTTCAGAAAATCATCCGTGGTAGATTGTCATTCTTTCTTTCTGCCTCTTCGTGAACAGAGTTACAGATTTATTCGTTACCGTGGGATGAGAAAATGAGAACGTGATTTTTTGATCTACAATTTCCAAGACGGAACTATAGGAACTCATGATCAAAAAGGTCCCTGCATCAAAGCCAAGCCAGGTATCATCGAGAAAATAAAAATATAATAAAAAGAGGCAAGAGGAAAAAATTAATGGTGAGATGGATATTCAGCGCCCTGAATGAATGGAGATCTATCTAATTTCATACTGCAAGGAGATTGCTGACATCCATAGTAGGTAGACAGTGCCGTGCGACCGTTGGGATTGGTTTGACTGCTAGTATGGGTACCTTAACCAATTCTTTCATCATTCCAAGAGGGGTCCACCCCGGGAAGCTGATAATCGTCTGCTTTAAGAGCCAAAGCAAAGTCAGGCAATACAGGTGCAGTCGCAAAAATCCTGAAAATGAAATGGATTTCTTCGTCAGCAATCTGAAGCATTACCATCACTTCCTCTGAAAGGCATGAATATTTGTCATTATCATTATTATTATTATTATTTTTATCAACCTTGGTATATAAATCAAAAGCCCATATTTTTGCAAAGACATGCAACATCATTTTTCGGTAGAAGTGAATAGAATTGTCAACATCTGGATGACTAGTTAGTTATCATGAGCGTGTAAAAGGTTTAGAATTTGAACCTTGGGGCATTAGCTTACATCTAGACCATCCTCCCAAAAAAAGTTAATAGATTTTGAAATCTTGCACTAAGCCACCACGTTGCAATTTGCAAATGCCAGGCGCGCAAATCTAGCCCTTTATTTCATAGTTGTGGATTTTGAAAATTTTAAACTAAGGACATGTTTGTTTAACACAAAAACTTTACACTTTCTATAGATACCCGATTTTTAAATCATTTTTCACATATTTCTATACAACTACCTCACATTTTAATCATTTTTACACGACTACCTATATAACTAATTTTCCTATTTTAATTTTATTTTTCTTTACTTTTCATCATTGCGCTAATCATATCACATTATTTTCTCTAACCAATAACTTTTCATCTAAGAGTTTTATCACTTCTTAAACACACAAAAAAATAATAGACAATCGAGGATAATAAAACACAGTAGTTTTCACATGGAACATCCGTTGAAGAACCCTATGCATTTCATCGCCAAATTTCGAGTGATAAACTTTAATTAAGTGATTTTAACTGATGCCTGATGTGAAAGGGGAAAGAATTGATCAATTTATCAAAGTTGATTGGCAAGACCCAAGTCCAATGCAGTCTGGTAACTGAGTTGTATTTTGGTTGACCTCTACCATGGCTCCCAAGAAATCATCGTGCTGGTGGTGGAAATAGTGTTTATATCTGGAGAACACTGTGCCTCATATGAAACGAAATTAGACATTAACCAGTAAAGGAAGGCTCCAAGAAGGTTCAAGAAAGTTCTTGAGCCCACTGACCATCCAAAGGGGCGATCCTAGTATGTATTTTCTTGACTCTTGCATGTAGGAGAGGTTCGGTTTGCTATCTCACCAGCTAATCCTTTCCAAAGGTAATCCTCCCAGCAGGAGTGATGCAAAAATAATACCATTGCCATTAGACAAAACAGGTTGTTCTTACCTTCCATTTATTCTAAGTTTTGTCTCAGAAAGTCCATTAATGCTAAGAAATTTTTTTTGTAATGGATACCAAAGCTTATTCAACAGTTGGATCAAAATCTACTTACTTGTCACGATTGTACATGTCCCGGTTAAGGTGGCCCTTGCTGGACATATCCTTTGGTATCTTCTCCGATAAATATTTCATAGTTCCCCACAGAGGGGGGTTCCTGCAAGTGAATTGGCAGTCAAAAAGGGAAAACTAACTGACGTATTTATCTTCATGCCAACGGATTTATACGCACCTTGAAATAGGAGGCATCTTATTAAAGGCTTCACCTGCCTTTTTGCTTTCTTTTAGAAACTCTTCTGCAGCTTGCAGAGCAGCTACAGCCATGTCATGAGATTTCTCAGTATTCCCCTCATCAAGAATCAACCCATGATAATAGTATGCTGCAGCCTGAAAGAAATATAAGAGAACATGTGAGAGAAAATAATACATATAGGAAACTGAAAAACAGTGAGTGTGAACAGTGCAGGTACCTTTGCTTCTGCACTCTTCCACTTAACAAAGAGCTTATGCTTTTGCCCCCAACCATTTGTTAAAGGAAGGTGCATAATGTTTTCTTGTGTCTAGTCAAACAGCATGACAGAGACCACAGTTAAAACTTAAAAGCATCATTAGATCCTAGTAAGCCTATTGATGCCTTCATATTTATAACGAAACAAGCATGTGAAATAAGTTATTATATGACAATATACATGTTGATGTCATTATTGTTCTTAAATTCTTCCCAATATAAGGTTTGGTCTTCTGAATCCTGTTCTGTCATCACACAGATAAAAAGATAGGCTGTCTAGATCATTGGAAAGCTTTAGCCAAAATTTTTCACCCGCAGCCAACTAATACACCCCTCTTTAGCTGGGTTTGGAAACGGCTATTACAACACACACAATTGTTGCAAGTCAACAGAAGGAAAAGAATTACAGAAACAGGAAAAGCACCATTTACCAAATTTCTTCTGCTATGAGGTCCTTGCCGATCTTATTCCCAGAAGAAATCAAGTTTGCAGAGAGTCTGAGCAGTTTCTTAACCACAATTATCTCAAAATAGATAAGCAGCTGGAAAGTAGCACAACCAAATTAAGCTTTCATAAATGGTTCGTTAATTTATTTACACAGGGTTTTGTAACTGGATGAGGGCATTCATGGACACCTCATCCATGGTGCCTCTTCAGTTAGAGAAATGATTGATTATACTAAATGAAGTGGTAAGAAACTAGGAAGCAAAGCTGAGGTGTTTATTATAAATCAGAGAATGAAACAGAATGATAGAAATAAAGGTTTTGAGCACAAGAAAGCAGGTCAAAGATCAATTTCTAACATCCATGAACGCGGTTGTGTCGCAATATCCAAGGATAAGAGGTGGGAATTGGATCAAATTGACTACAGTCATTAGATGCATATTTAATAACCAAGTAATGGAAATTAGTTTTTTCCACTGAATCTGGTGAAGTATCATCTCCACTGGATTGAAATGAGCTATTTAACAAGTGAAATCCATTAAGGTGCAAACATCCACAACCAGCCAAGCCAACCAAAAGTGATGCACACATATAATGTGAATGCCATCTCAGGCATGTATCAGGTTCGATCCGCAGTATAGTGTCTACCTGGGTCTCAGAACATCGATGTGGGAAATCCCAGCTTATGCTTAGCTAGGGTGCCCCTCTTCAAGAATGGGCCACTAGAGGCATGTGGAGAGGCATATGTTTGGCTCAGCAACCCTCATAAGCAGAAGGCTCCAATCTTTGGGGAAGACATGGCAGAAGCTTCCACAAAGCACGAAATAGAAAATGCAGAATAGGAAGATATCCTTAGTTCTTGTAAAAGTATTAACCTTCTTTCATCCTCTGCCTGTCCTGTTTTTGGGTGCGTTAGTAATGAGAGGGGACAAAAATCTCCCCCATCAAGAATTACATCCGAAGTACCCCAACAAGCTTTGTTTGATTAGCATTAACAACATTTCTCTTCTTGCACAGGATTCTCAAATGATCGTATGTTCCAAAAAAAGAAGATGGTAGCATCCTGCTTGAACCAAGGGATCGCAAAAGAATCAGACTAATTGTGAGAGCTGAGATATTATCAATAGTTAGTTATGATGGGATGTAGAGCATCATGCTCTAAAGTAATAGGAGACAAGAACAGAAGTGGAACCTGCCAAGTACAAGTTATTCCCAAGTGGCAATTAGCAGCAACCAGAACGTCAACAACTGTACTTTTAGGCGATAAATTGGAAGTGAGCTTTCACACCGATACCGACACACACGCACAAAGCAAAAGCAAAAGCAAAAACAAAGTCCAATTACTCTTGTTGGGTACTACTAGGCCTTCTCAACCCCAAAAGCTAACATAAGAGGTGAAACTTTCCTTCACACCTATAATTGTTCACCCAGCTTCTTCCACAAATGATATAGGATAACCTAACAATCCCTTCCTCACACATTGAGCACTAGGTTAGATTCAACAACCTGTTTTTCCCTCTCGTGGGTAGAGTTGCTTCATCCTAGGCTCTAATACTAGTCTAATGCTGTCCCAAAGTGGCCATTAACACAAATTAGAATGTCAAAACTATGGTTTGAGGAAAATTGGAAGTGAGCTTTAACCAAAAAGAAAAAAGAAAAAAAGGCAGAGACGTTTGACATTGGCATTTGGCGATGAGGAAAAACAGGTAGAAAAGTTAGGAAAAGAAGAGAGCCAGTGATCTGATCTGATATGCATAAAGAATAAGAGTAAGTTGAAGGACAAAATACATAGGTTTTTCTTATGAAAGAATGTGAAAAATGATTGAAATTATAGGTAACAGTGAGAAAAATATGGGAGTTAGGTACTTACGTTGTTGATCATATAGAAAAGGGGTGGAAAAAATGAAATAATTTCCATGCTTCTTTCCTCATTACTGAACAGAGCCTTAACGGAAAAGAAGAAGAAGAGCAAATTCGGGAAGTTCAAATACTAAGAAAGGAAAGGTCAGAAAAGTAAGAGCCTTTAGGAACCAGCAAAGAAAAAAAGCAGATATGGTGATGAATATAATGAGTCCTAACATAGAGAGGAGATGTTGAGCTGGCAGTTGATATTCACAAGAACATGGCAACGTGAAGAATGGCAAAAGAGAGAAGGTAAAGACAGTTGAAGGAAATAGTAGAGAATCTGTCATTGCATCATTGATAAAGAATTTACAATCGTGAATGCACTTAACGGCAGAGAATGATCAGAATCTAAAAAAGCTCTTTGGCTAGATTTGTCGTTGAGAATAAACACTGAATCAGTACCTGATGCCAAAACTTCACCATCTCACATGCTAGTCTCCGCTTTACTGCTAGTGTTGCCTTCGTGCTATCAATTGCCATCCCAAGTTGAATATCTACACCCTATTCCAACCAGGAGGAGAAGAATAAAATAAAAGAATTTTATATACCTCTTTTTCTTTGAAGAAGAAAAAGTCATTGTCCTTCTTATATTTGATGCATTACAATATAATGATCCATACTGAAAATTGATGCAAATATGTAAAATATGAAAAATGAACAGCATGTTAACAAATTTTCCAGCTAGGGGATTCTCCAGAACAGGTAAACAAGACTACTTACAAAAAGATTGACAAGACCTACAGGAAAAAGAAAGACTATTGACAAGCACAAATTAACAACTCCAGTGAGAACATAAAATTTCAACATAAATACAAGTGCATATAATTTTCAAAGACAACAGTGTCTATGAATCCTTGTCAGCATGTGAGACAAGTACCTCGCCAAGGGCTTGCAATGAAAGGGCTCGCAGCATTCCTTCTGATAGGTCAACTGGCAGATCTCTCCTGCCACCAAGCAAAGGAAATCCAAAATTAGAAGTCTGCCAATTGGAACATAATGGAAATAATTATTTAAAACGCCAGTAAGTATATTGAAGGTAAAAGTTCAACCAGCCAAGGAAACAATCATGCGAACAGAACATGACAATATGTAGTCTGCAAAACCTGATCTCAGGGGGTAATTGAGGGAGAACATGTTTAATGGCACAATCCAAATATCCCGCTGCCTTCACAAAAACATCAATAGAAGTCCTTCTTCCCTCTGCTACAAAGACACAAACAGATTAATCACTGTCCATCTTAAAATTTAAAAATTAAAAAAATGAAATAAAAACTCGAATTTAAAAAAAAAAAAACCTTCAACAGAGAATGAAGAAAATTCAACATAAATCACTCACTCCCAAGTCCCATGTCAGACTAATTAAGTAAAATTTAACAACACTAAAAGAAGATTGAAGCAAGATTGAAGCCTCCTATCGTGACCAAGCAAATGCTTACAAGTCAGCCGATGTAGCAACCATTGCCATCGAAACTAGTCGACTGCAGATCAAACAACCAGATGACAAAATGGTTTCATACAAAAAAAGGGGAATTAAGTGAGCATGTTAGTTATAAGTTGAACTGACCAGTCGTCCAGCCATCTCGAGAGTAGCAGCTCAGAAATTTTAGGAGGACGTAATCCAGGCTATTATTTTCAGATGTTTCTTTCACAGTTTTGTGCAATTGCAGTATGATTGCATGCACAAGTGAATAACATCAGCATCCATCAAATGAGAAGATCCAAAAGTACAGATGTTGGATGCCTACAGTAAAAGAAATAAAGAATCAACACTTTATGCTCCTGGAGTCCATGATTAGGTCATAAAAAAAAAGAATACGAACTCAGGGCACGGAAAATTCCTATTTGGAGCCATCTGAGCATTCATGGTTAAGAATGGTCACAATCCATTCACTTTATCCAGAGAGAGAACTGGTAGAGCAATCACTGGAAGTGAATTGCTCAAATTAATAGCAGCAAATGGAAAGGAGAGAGAACTGTTACCATTAGAATACGATTTTGTCATATATCCAGATTTGTTATTCAGACAGTAGTGGATATCTCTGACTTTGGCCAAAGTGGCTACTGTGTACCCACTACTGTGACTCCATTGGAAACAACAATAAGTGAATGAATGAATGAATTGATTTTTCCTTTTTCTTTTTCATTACACAAAACTGTTCAGATTTTAATAGTATGTTATCTTCTCGATCAAGAAATAAATACCATACTCAAATCCCTTATTCACAACAACCTCTGCAACTAATTAGTTAGAAAAGTTCAAAGACAGAGATTGCCAAGACTTTTGGACTAACAAATACAATAAGCAAATGAATGCAATGTTCCACTTAAGGCGCTTTTGCCCATTAAACATGAAATAGCTGGTAACTTGCATCGATTTTAGTGCAGAGATTGCTGGCCTGATACAATTTCCGACTTAGGCAAATCTTTTATTGTTTTCTACCGGCTACAGGCATGAAGGATAACTTTCCAGTCCAGATTTGTGGAGTCCAATAAAAAACTAAACAGAATAAGTTTCAGGTAACCAGTGTCATTTACATCCCATGGAAACAGACAGAAAAAAGGTAAACAATGAAAGAAGAAAAAGAATAAAAACAGCAACCAGAGAAGAATAGAAAAAAAACATAACAAAAATTTTGGAAGTAGGTGATAACCTTCTGTTACTTTTGGCTGATAACCTTCAGCAATAGTTTTAGGAACAAGCAATTGATTAGCCTGTGATAATGATAGCATAGCCATCAAATGCAGAACCGACAAAACCTCATACCAGGCATTAGAAATGGCTGTTTCCTGTAACATCATTCAAGTAACAATGTACATTAAGAAGTGTGATGCTAGGAAGCTTTGTTATCACAGTGAATTGGAATGTGTACATTACTTTCACCTCGGTATCATCTTCCTGATTAATCCACACAAACCGTACTGTATCTTTTAGAAGGCTTCCTGTAAAATATGATCACAAAACTGTCAAGGATTAAATCTAATTTGAAAGAAAGGATATTCGATCATCAATAAAATGTGTCTATATGTATGCGTTGATCGGTATGACAAATAAACAGAGAAAAAGAGCTTCTGCTGACCATCTTTTACTAATCCCAATAGCACTGGCAAGTAATCCTCCAAAGCTTGCAGAAGATCATCCAATGTTGAACCCCCTGTGGGAAGATTTCACCTTAGATTATAGATATCAAATCGAAATCATTTAAATGATTTTTAGATTCTTCAGACTTGGACAAACCATGTTGTGCAGCTGTCTTTTTCCAGGGCTTTATACCTGCTGGTGCCTCTTGGCTAGCCATGACAACTATTCGTGTTCTAAGGGAAGAGAGGCGTTCAATTAGACTTGCAGACAAGTGAGAACCTAGTGCCAGCGAAAAGTCCATAGTTTTGGGGATACGCAAACCAGGAACAAACACAGCCAACTCCCCCACATTTCCAGGCTTTATTCTGTTTCCACTGCTGTCTTTTGGTGTAGATATGAAGCATCCCATCCCTTAGGAATTATTCTGCCAAACATAAAGGTGGGAAGATAAAATAAAATTAACTTGGGATGTAAGCAAGTAGAGGTGTATTGGGTTTCTGTGACATTGGCAAAATTTCAACCTTTAGCACTCTTATCAGCAGTCTATAGAACTGAAAACAAGCAAATCAGAAAGAAAGTAACTTAAAAAGACGGTTGGGTCACGATATCCATGGTACAGATTTTTAAATTTGTCAGAAAATCATTTGCTTTTGCAGGTAAACATTCATGGGAAGAACAGAGGACATATAGAACGTAAACGTTTCGCCAGCAACGTTTCATAAAAACAGATATCCTTTCGTTTCAATTTTCACAACTCATTCTAGCGACACCACTTGTATTCAAGTGGAAAGTAGGCGATGCATTGATAAGGGCAACCGTGAATAGAAAGTCGTAGACAACCTCTATCAACATCCAAGAAAAATGGATGAGCAGCCTCTGTATCTGGTCAAAAAAAAAAAAAAAACAGCACACCAGCAAAAGGCTGGCACCTCAACTTCAATACCTAAAACAAACACATCACTTAAGAGGAAACAAGACTCATCTGGATCATGATCAACTACATGAGAACCAAAAGCTGGTGGAAGTATAAGAAAAGATCCAGGGGAAAAAAAAAAAAAAAAAGTAAAGTAAAACCATGGAAATTCATGTGCCCCAATCCAATCCCCTCCACTCTCTTAGTCATTTACCTCTTTTCACACAAATGCTTCTTCCTAAACGAAAAAGACGTTCACTGGCAGAAAAGCAACAGCACGCACTTTTTTCACAGATCAAAAGTCCAATGTAACCTTCAGTATCTGCAGATATGCTTGATCAGTCAGGAACAAGAAACGGCAATGAGGTAGAACTATTGAACTAATCACATCGAACCAATCAAGTAAGAGATATCTCTACTATTAACAGCAGAAAACCTTTCTTTAAGTTCAAACATTAAAAAAGACGTAAATGTGTATGACCAAAACTCTCAAATCGCCGCTTCGAAGTCAAGCAAGTTCGAACAAGACTCTAAAGCCGAAAGCAGCTTAATAAAGGGAACAGAGGAGCTGATAACCAATGAAAAAGAAAGTATCCCCGGCTGATCGAAAAGAACAACAACAGAATTAAATCAAAAAAAGAAAGTAATAATTAGTAAAGAAGTGACAAAACCAGATGTATATTACTATTTCAGTTGCAAAATGCAAATATCCAGTAAATTGTCCATTGAAAGCAGCAAGACTGAAAATGCGAATGGCGAAATAATTGCTGCATCTGAAATTAACATTAAAAAAAATTAAAAATGTAATTGTGCGGCTCAGAGTAGGTCAATAAATTTGACAGTTCAGACGAAAAAAAGTTCATGGATTCAAGACCACGTAGTCAAAAGGAAAATCCAAATTCTTTATGGAAATTGGAATCGGTCAGGATAAGCAAGTACGAATAGCTAATCCACCACAGATATGACAAAATCAAAGATGAAAAATAGCACTGGCAGAGGAAAATGAAGTCCACGAAGAGCTCAAGGAGCTATCTGACCAGAAGCTTCGCAAGCCACCTGGACTTCCTTTCTGGAAATTTTCCTCAAACTTGTCCAGAAGCTCCGAAATTCCAAACAGAAGTCGACCGTTACCTTGTCCGAAACCCGCCAATAGGAGAGTTCCATCAAAATCTTCGTCCAAATGCAATTCTTCACCCCGACGAGTGAAACCGATTCTGGTCTTGAACTCTTGAAAAGAGAATTCGCTTCGCAGAGATAATCGCAAAACCCTAGGAAGGGAAGCTCTGTACTTGGATTTCGGTCTGATATTGCAAGAGAAACGGGAAGACCTTTGCTCTGGAATGTTAGCGGGCGGACGACATTTGGAGAGAAGTATTTAAAGAGGCAGAAGCCAGAAAGCCGAAGCTGAAAGAAAGAGCATTTGATCGCCTTCGAGAATGCGACGCCCGCAAGCACGGATATCTCATGAGAACACGTGGCATAACGTAAATAAATCCAGGCCGTCCAATCGCTGACTATTCAAATCAGGCAACCAACCTGACGCTATATCCACGCGAACCAGAGATTTCTTCTTCGCCAACGCACGCTTCGTGTACGGCCCGGTTTCAGTGGTACCCCACAGAACCCATCAGAAAATTATATTTTTTGGTTTTTTTAAAAAAAAAAAAATCAAACCGATTCATTAAATTTAAAGTATAATTTTAACTGTCAGTGGTGAAAATCATATAAATCAGATATTAAAATAATCGTAGATAAGTGAAAATTACGAAAACCATACATTTGTTACATAAAATGACACATAATTTTAACAATATATAAATACTTTTCCAGGCTCATCTAGTTAAAATAAGCGGGGATATATATAAAGTTTCAGATTATATAAATTATACGTTACTTCTAATCAAAGTATATTCACCGTTGAAATTCTTCAATTTTATTATGCTATTTAATGCATCTAATTTTTATAATTTTGATTATTAATGGTCAAACTTATATTTTGAACCTATTGAACGGTTTGATATTTTTAAATTAAAAATTTTAAATATATTTTTTGATAGTTTCCACTCTCGGGTTATTGCTCATTAATGGTAGGCTGCGGCTGGAGCTGCGGGAATCGGAATTTGCTTCTTTGCTCAAAGAATGCGTGGCTATCCCAAAATGGAAGCGTCTCGTCCGCCGCGAGAAGTGACGACGGCGTGAGCAGATTTAACGGAGCCTGCCCCATAAGCCGCCGCTTACGATTGGAAAATGGCCTGTTTGGAGTTCTTTTCGCCCATGATTAATCGATTGTTTTGTCATTAGACTATTGCAGACAATTATTTGGTCATGATATGGAAGGGGATCGAAATTTCTTGTATTTGTTATCCTCTATTTTAAATTGATATAGTATTTAATTTAGGGTGCGTTAGGTAATAGAACAAAAATATAGAAACATTTTAAAAGATACAGCAGCGTGACCGAGGGTTCATTTGATAATCGGGAAATATAAAAAAATTATCACTTTTTCATCTCTTTTAACATTCTTCGACATCTTAACTATTTAATAACTTAATTTTATTAAATTAAATTTACTCATAATTGCAAATATACTCACATAATTTCAAAATTTACAAATATACTTATGTCATTGTGATATTGTTACCATGTCGTCTTCCTGTGGGTATATTCATAAATATATGCAAATTATGTGGTAAAATATACCTATTTAATTTTCAGAATTGTAAATATATTCATTTAATTTATATATATTGGCAAATATACCTGTGTTGTGATGGTATAATGACAGTACTATAAAATGCACATATACTTGCAATTATAGTCAAACCATGTAGAGTTATTTGTAATTTTTGAAACTTATATGTATAGTATAATTATTATCAAATTATGGGGTATCTTTGCAAAACACCCTATATTTTCAATCATTATTTAACTTTTCTTTATAAATATCTTATTTATTTTATACTATTCTTTTTTACTCTTATCACTTCGCAGAGATATCTCATTATTTTCAAAAAAAAATTCTCCATTTTTTCATTATTTAACAAACTCTTGGTGAAATAAATCTTAGAAAAAAAACTCTTCAATATTCGAGCTTAATTTGATTATTAAACCAAATTTAACCTAAGCACCTCCACTAACAATATTTGTTTAGTCATACTAATAAAAACCATTTTAATTGAATTATCAAATTTTAAGAATGTATAATCATAAATAACATAAGAAAGTCATCATTGAAGCATTAAAATGGTAGAATTTTCTATAAAATCATTTTTGTATATAGGACAAATGGTTTAGAAGATATATAGACATTGAGTTAAAAGCTTTAAAATTGATATAATGATAAAACAATTTTATTGCATTGATTCAAACAATAAAAAAATTTAGATGAAATTAGGATTCTTAATTAAATAATAATTTTAAATATATGAATGATTAAAAGATATAGTAGTTGTATAGAAATATGCAAATATATAATTTTAAATTATGAGAGTTATATCGAGATAGGATAGTTTTTGTTAAAAACAAACATGCCCATAATAAACAGAATAAATCCCATACAACATTAAGATTAGTTCAAACTAGTTAATAAGTTTCAATGATATGTTTTACTAAAATCAATACTTATATTTTTTTTCATTTATATCTGTTTCATTTTTCTTGTCTGTACCATTTTGAAAAAATTAGAGGGAAAATAAGATAACTTTTTCTACCTTTGGGCCATTGCCAATTAAACAGTAATGATCAATTAAGTTAGAAAATCTATTTCCACACATATAAACCATGATTTATTCAAGTCTCTTAATGATCTAAGATTTTTTCATCACTTAACACTCTCCCACACATGTTAGACTAAAGTCATGTTTGTCCCCATTTATAATATGTGTTTATGTCTATGACTCTAATATCATATTGAAATGAGTTGGTTCTATCCTAAAATGACTAGCCAAATTATGAAACTCTCACACATTTTGAACTAGATATAAATATAAAAGTAATTTGCATATACACCCATATGTATATAGTTTGACGCTAATTGCAAATATATCCACGTAATTTCACGAAATGCATATCACCCCAACATAATTTTACCAAAATTACATATTATCCTCATGCCGTTACCTGCCATTAATATCTAACGTTATATTTTTAAAAATGGCGAAAATACCCTTATCTATAATTTCATGAATTGCATATCACCCCCACATAGTTTCATCAAAATTGCATATTATACTCATGAAACTATGTATACCAATGAGCTTATTTTTATCATTTTTTAAAATAGAACATTAGATATTAACGTAAGGTAACGGCGTAAGGGTACTATGCTGTTTTAGTGAAACTATTTGGGAGTAATATACATTTCGTGAAACTACATAGATGTATCTGCAATTAGCGTCAAATTATATGGGTATATATGCAAATTACCCTAAATGTAGTTCTTTAAAAAAATAGTGATATATTGGCAATTTCACCCACACCACGAAGGTGCATATGAATGCAAAAAACTTATTTGTAAAGTAGATAAATCTGAAATAAATAACATGATAAAGAAGACTAAAATTAATGAAAAAAAAAATTAAAGGCAAAAGTTTCCCGACCGATTTGTTTACATTCGACGTGAACATCAAATGGAAGAAAGAACCAGCTGGTACCTTTGGTTGGGTGGATAGTCGCACGACTTGCACCGCGCACTACTGCCGACTGCACGTCCGCCGGCCCCACGTTGGCTGCCGCATCACTTGAATCGAATCACCAATAGAAGATGGGCATGATTAAGACTATAAGCATATTATAACTAAGAAAATGCGCAATTTTAAGACCGATGATTTAACATCAAGGTTGGATGTGACCAACCAAAATAAAATGTCTCGTCAGCCAGTTAATTAGGTCAACCAATAGCATCAGCATATTCCTGTATCCAAATTAAAGTGAATGTTATTTAACGAAGGAGTCGAAACTCTACCATACATTCCGAGTGCAATATTCATTGGTACTTTTATTGTTATTATTTTAAAGATATATTTGAATCCATGTCAATTCAAAAAGTAAAATATTTATACCTATGTCAATTATTTCTTATTTTTTGCATTTTTTATACTATGTAACAAAGTTTACTTTAATATATTTATAGTATCGCCTTACCCTACAGCTGGCCACAACTTAATTAGCAAGTTTACTTTAATGTAAGAAAATGTTACATTCTTATATATTTTTATTTTCAAAAATAAAAAATGTAGAATTTTGTGCGTTGGCACATGAAGAACCCTTTCCTTTTTGAAAATAAAAAAAGTTAATTATAAATATGACCACAATGTATATCCATGTTTATAGATATGAGCACATTTTTATAGAAATAAAATAGATGACCACGTATTGTACACTTGACTTCAAATATGACAATACCTTTAAAATCGACGTTTAAAGCGACATGAAATTATAATATTATCCTTGGTAAAAAAAACAAAAGTATATAATTTCAGTGAAATGAAATAAAAATACAACGTAAAAAGTAGCCATGTGCATTTTCAAAAGAAAATAGATGGACAACGTTGTCATTTTAAAAATTACCCTGTTATGTACCCGAACATAGCAATGTTGTCATTTTTTTTTTTGAGAAAAGGAAAACACCCTATCCCACGACCCTAATCGCCTGAAAGGGAGGAGGGATAGGATGATCCAGAAACTTTCATTGCCAAAAAATTGTCTATATAAATCTTTTCCTGTAGAGCCTGTGGGGGGGAACCCCACCAAACTTGATGGTCAACAGAGGAAACAGAAATAGCGTCGGCTAAGGCATGAGCCACAGCGTTCTCCTGCCTAAGTACATGATGAACTGTTACACGGTTGGAAGAAGAGAGAATAGCCTTGATTTCGTTGATTACATTCCCAACAGGAGAGGAGATGGGGCCGTCAGTCAAGAGCAGGTTGACAAGAAGGAGCGAATCGGTTTCAATTTGCATTTCCGGCAAGTTGGATTCCAGTCCCCAAGATGCACCGAGAAGGAAAGCCTTTGCCTCCATGAACAATGGTTCCATAAAGCCATCCTGGCGCCATCCTTTCGCCGCTACAAAGGCTCCCCTTGAATCGCGAATGACCACTGCGAACCCTGATGATGAGTTCCTATAATGCATGTGAGCATCAACATTAAGCTTGAAGACTCAATCCGGAGATTTAGTCCATCTGGGAATAAGGGGCCTATCAAATGCGCCATCCAAAATAAGGGGAGAGGCCCTACGATGTTCCTCCAGATAATCCTTGCACCACCTGGGAACGTTTGCAAGATCCGGTTTCATCCCATCAATCCTGAGTGAGTTTCGCAGAAACCAGATTCTCCAACAACAAGTGATGAAAAGGCACAAGTCGTCCGTCCACTGGTTTTGTACTAAAGAGGTGATTAATTCTTGAACCATGGTCGGGATTGTGATCCTCCTTACGATCCAGAACCAAATCCCTTTAGTAAGCTCGCAATCCAAAAATAGATGATTGGAGTCCTCCATTCCAGACCTGCAAAACAAACATTTTGGGTCAATATCAATATCGCGCTTCTGGAGATTCCAGAGAGTCGGGAGCCTATCCCTGAAGAGCCTCCAACCAAAGATAAGGATCTTGCTTGAAGTTTTGTCCGCCAGATTGCCTTAAAGGTGAGGGAATGAGGAGAGCCTCCATCCCCCGAGCTAAGAACTCTATAGGCTGATTTAACGGAAAAGACCCCGCGAGGTTCAAACTTCCAATAGATCGAATCGTCTTGTGAGGGAGGGGTGGGGGACTCTGATTGATAATGCGCCACCCTTCATCACCAGCAACCTCCAAGATGCGGTCTTTAATCCATGTAGACGAAGCATTGCGGATAAAATGGCTAACTTTAACATCTTTAGGAATAGACAATGGAAGGGGGCCGGCTTTCGTTATCATAGGCTCGACCCAAGCATCCTTGAAAAACCGCACATGGCTCTTGTTTCCGATTCGCCATTTGCATCCAAACTTGATCATGTCCCTGGCCCCCAAAATGCTCTTTCATGTAAAGGAATCGGATGATTTAGCACAATAGCTCCAAATATCCCCATGTGGGAAGTATCTGGCTTTAAGCACCTGAAAGCAAAGGGAAGTCGTTACCGAAGAGAGTCGCCAAGCTTGCTTTGCTAGAAGGGCATAGTTAAAGACATTGAGGTCCCGAAAGCCTAATCCACCAGAGAATTTCGTCTTGCACATGTCTTTCCACGCTACCCAACTCATTTTCCGTTTGCTACCCATTTCGCCCCACCAAAACCTGCTTAGCATTACGTTGAACTTAGAGCAGGAAGATTTGGGTAGAAGGAAGATACTCATGGTATAGGTCGGGATTGCCTGAGCCACGGCCTTTATCAACACTTCCTTGCCTCCCCAAGAAAGAAGCTTCCCCTTTCACCCCTGAACTTTGCGTTAGATCCTCTCCTTCAATCCCTTAAACATGTTCCTCTTCGATCTCCCCAACCATGCCAGAAGTCCAAGATAATTCATCAACTCATTACCAGCAGCCCCCAATCGAGCAAAAATGTCGTCCCTTGCACCACTATCAGTGTTGAAGCTAAAAAAGATGGATGTCTTATCCACGTTTACCACCTACCCCGAAGATTCGGAATATTGGCGAAGAATGTCCAAGAAGGCACAGATATCAGAAGCCGAGGCCCGTAGGAAAATAATTGCATCGTCTGCAAACAATATGTGAGTGAGCATAGGCCCGTGAGGGTTAATTTTGATTCCATGAATACTCGCTCGAGCTGCCGCGTCAGAAATCAGAACAGATAGGCCTTCTGCGCACAGAATGAATAAGTATGGAGAGAGCGGGTCCCCCTGTCGAAGACCCCTCTGTGGCTGGAAGTACCTCGTCATGAAACCGTTGACGTTTACACGGTAAGACACAGTGGTAACACAGCTCATAATCCAGTTAGTCCATGTCCGGCCGAAATTTATTACGTCCATGACCGTGAGAAAAAACTGCCACTCAATACGGTCATACGCCTTTGATATGTCCAGTTTAATAGCCATCTCTCTCCGTTTCCTGCCCTGACACCTGCGAAGGTAGTGAACAACTTCATAGGCTACCAACATGTTATCTGTAATCAGGCACCCCGGGACAAAGGCGCTCTGCTGCTCACTTACAACTTCATGAAGGCACAATTTGAGTCTATAGCCAAAATCTTATATATTACATTGCATAGGCTAATGGGGCGAAAATGGAACAAGTTTTGAGCCCCCGCCCGTTTTGGGATCAAGACCAGAGTAGTGGAGTTAACAGATTTCAATTGGGAAGCCTGGGCATTTGGATTGGCATTCTCCATGAATCGTTTGCACCAAAGGAAAATATCCTGGCCCACAGTGCTCCAATGTTTCTAGAAGAAGCCCGCTGACATCCCGTCAGGCCCCGGGGCTTTTGTAGGACCCATCGCCTTGACTGCATTTGCCACCTCCTCGAAGGCCAGGGGCCTGGTCAAGTTATCTCTTTGAAGAGAGGAGATCCTCCGGGTTAACAGACTTCGGACCCACGAGGCATCCGAGGGCCTTTAGGAAGAGAAAATGTCCATAAAGTGGTTGAGTGTCAGGTCTTGAAGCTGATCTTGGTTTGACACCCACTGGCCATGTTAGTCTTGGAGAGCCTCAATGAAATTCACTCGTCTTCGGTTCGATGCCATTCGGTGAAAGAACCCCGTATTTTTATCCCCGGCATGAAGCCAATGAGCCTTCGAATGTTGCCGCCACATTTGTTCCTCATCATGAAGTAATAGGTTTATCTCGGCCTTTGTTTTCTGTATTTGGTCATCTCTCAGGTCAGAGGGGTTTTGAGACATAAGAGAGAGCAACTCCTTTCGATTCCTCGCAATTGTTTGCCTTAGATTTCCCCGCTTGGTCCTATTCTAATTGGTAAGCGCTTTGCGACATTCGGTGATCTTCCATTCCATAAGATCCGTAGGAGGAGCAGAAAAGGGGGGACTCGATTCCTACACTTGTTGTACAATGTGGTGCGCTTCTTTATCTCTGGCCCAAAACAGTTCATAACGAAACTCTCTTGGGGGTCTCTTCCTGGCTTTTCTCGAATCCAGTAACAGAAGTAGTGGGCAATGATCAGAAATAGTCGCCGACATGTGGGAGAGTTTGGCAAAAGGGTAGAGAGATAACCATTCTGTCGTCGCTAATCCCCGTCCAGCCGGGATTCCACCCTTTGAGCTCCCCTCCGATTATTACTCCAAGTCATGGGGTGACCCACAAAGCCCAAGTCCATGAGATTGCAACTGTCCACTACTTCACAAAAGAGATCCATTTGGGTCTGGGAGCGTCTTCTTTGGCTAAGATATTCTGTGTCCCATGACCTCATTAAAATTCCCCAAAACAAGCCATCGGTCATTTGAGCCACCTTTCAATTGCTCCAGCATTTGCCACCCACGATGACGGTACTGAGACACCGAATGACCATAAAACCCTGTAAATAGCCATCCTAAAAAATCCGCATGGATGTGGTGCGCAGAGAAGCTCAAAATCTTAACAGGTTGAGAATTATTCCACAAAAGAGTTAAGCCACCACTTCTAGCAACCGGATCCACAGCGAAGCAAGAGTCAAAATTCAGCTTTCGCCTGATTCCCTCCATCTCCCTAGCCGTACGCTTTGTTTCACAGAGATAGACGAGGTTGGGACCTTGATTCCTGACCAGTTCAAGGAGGTAACGAACTGCCCGTAGGTTCCCAAGCCCACGACAGTTCCAAGCAAGGATGGCCATTTTACTTGAGGTGGGACTGAGGTTGTCCCTCAGTCACCACCTCCATTATACCACCAGAATTCGCCTATTTGGTGCGTTGACCACACTCCTCAGGGGTACTGCACTGGCCTCTTTTCTTGGTTGCATCAGAGTAGCCCATGATCTCCTTCCTCATATTAACGTCTGAGAAGCCCCCCTCATTCACACCCCTTGCCAGCCTTTTCCATCTGCCTTTTGGTTTTGGGGTAGGCTTGTCCCTCTCACCACACCCCACATCCGCTTGCACTAGAATTTGGGACTCATTTGTTTGATTACCGGGGCTGGTATGGATGGGAGGCCTTTCATCCATTTTAGATTCTTCAACTGCCTCTTGTTGTCCTAAAACAGCATGATTACAGTCCTTCCCAAGCTTAAACACCTCATAATCTTGTTGTGGAACATGCTTTGCTTCATGATCTTGTTGTGGAGACCCACAAAGCTGATTGCCGCCCCCCCAGTTTTGATTCGCAGGCAGGTTGTGAATTCTGGTGAGAATACTGAGCTTTATCGGCTCATCTGGTGTGGGCGCTACCTCTGTCATTTCCTCGTTGTTCTCCTGCATTGAGCCGTCTCCACCCATTGCAGTACCTGGCTTGAAGAGCTCAGCCTGCCATCCAATAGATTTCGCTTCAGCAAACAAACAAGCCGTCGTGTCGCCTTGGTGCTTGTCATTCGGCGAGTCTGAGCTTAGATCTGCCCGTATAGATCTCCCGCACAATTCTCCACCGAAACTGAGCATTGCTAGGTCCTTCTTCTAGACATGCTCCCCTCGCTGACATTCATAGGCAGACCTTGCCATGAGGCGTGCTGGACAGGCCCATGGGGGGTGTCCATAGACAAAGAATTATGGCCAACTGCCTGGGACTGATCGCCCGCTGCCGACCCCGACCAAAGGTCCTTTTGGGGCACCTCGCTGCTGGGTCTGTTTAGCCATAAATCAGTTGGATTCTGATGCTCGGATGGCAATGGTTTGTAGCCTGTAACATAGACCTGAGCATCGTCTACCAGCACTAACCATCGGTCCTTTTGGGGATCCCTGCATCGAAATGGGTTCTGGTGCTCGGGTGGCAGTTGGATTGCCCCAACTTGCTGCTGCACTCCCATTGTGTCTCCCCTTGATTCACCCGCGATGCCTATGGGGAATTCCCGATGGGTGTCTCCTTTCTCTCCAAAGTATTTGACTGGTAGCACACGATTCCCATAAGTTGACTGAGAACGAAGTGTCATTGGCCTCGTCCCCACCCTTAGACAACTGTCGTACTTCATATCAGCTTCACAAACTCTCTCCGCCTTGTTCGCTAGCTCGGGACAATCTTTGTGTGCGTGCCCCATCATCCCACAATAGAAACAGAAGGTTGGGAGCTTTTCGTATTGGAAGCTAACCCATCGCTTGTGCTGTGAGGCCACTTGGATGAAGATCCCTCTCCTCAACGGCAACGAGCAATTTACCGTGACTAGCAACTTCAGTTCCTTCTCATTTGCAACTACTTCATGCAATTTCTCAAAGGAACTACCAATGCACTGACCCAGCTGATGTTTATCGATCAAATACGGCGCCCCAACTACATGCACCCACATAGGCGTTTCAACGAGCACTACTTGGGCGGGCAACATCTCTGTATGCAGATCCTGAAGCAACATTACATTTCTCTCAAAGAGCCACGGTCTGCCTCCAAGAATGCTCATTTTATCCGATTGTACCGAGAAGGCAATGCGGTATAAATTTTCCCCCATCTCCGTAAAGACAAAATTACCTCGGGTCCGCCACAGTCTATGCATGGAAGAGAAGAAGTGCTCCTGGTTATAGGACTTCGATGTCCACACCAAGCAAAGAACAGCGTCCGCCGTGCCTGGATCAATGTGTTTTACTGCGCTGGCTAAGAGGATCATAGTTTGGAGCTCCTCCCCCGGCAGATCTTCCTCGCCTGGATTCATCATCTCGTTTCGAAAATGGACCTCCCCTCTCTTCCCCACTCAGCGACAGTTGCCCTGTTCAGAGTTCTGAATTGCTGTCCTTTTCGAGGCGTACAGAAGATACAGGGAGGACGAGAATTCAGGGAGAGAAAACACCGGTACTCTCCACCCTGTTCTGAGCGTGACCACCGTCACCAATCGAAGCGACTTGGGGAGGAACTTTTTTATCAATGTTGTCATATTTGAAACTTATAAATAAAATACATGATCATCAATGCCAGTTTTACAAATATGTGGTCATATTTACAAATATAGGTATAAGATATGATCATATTTGGATTAACCTACTAAAAAATATAATGAAAGACTTAATATATAAATCAATTATGTTTTAATATTTAGAAATGATCCGTATAGGTTTATAAATGATCCATATTAAGAGAGGCAAAATGTTAAATATGGTAAATTCTTGATTTTTATTATTTTAATTGTAATTACATACACAACATCGATGATAATATTTTTGTTTTATCATGCAATAAACACTATAATGCATTGTACACCTTGAATACAATGGAGGACAACAATATAAATGCCACATTCCCACGAAATTTTAGTTGTGCCTGCGAAAATGAAGATGATTGTTAAAGTAGAAGAAAAGAAGATTTTCAAAACTTTTTTGTACATACGGAGCCTGATTGCCTGCTCCCGGGAGCAGGCAACGTTCCCTGCTCTCGGGAACTTATACCCACTTTTTTTTGAAATTTTTTTTATAAAAATGTTAATCCAGGTGTATTTAATATATGTATAAGTTTTTATCATTTTTGGAGTATTTTAGATATTTATTTTTTATTTTTGAAAATCAGTGGCATTTTAAGTAATTTAAAGTTACTTAAAATGCCACTGATTTTCAAAAATAAAAAATAAATATCTAAAATACTAAAAAAAGTAAAAACTTATACACATGTTAAATACACCTAGATTAATACTGTTCAGTAGAAATTTTCGAAAAAAATAAAAAAAAATGGGTATAAGCTCTCGGGAGTAGGGAACGCTACATGCTCCCGGGGCTCCCAATTATACTACTTTATAATTATTTCTAAGCATTTTTATATAACTATTATACTTTTTAATTAGTTCTATATATTTTTATACAAGTATCCTTTACTTTTAATCATTATTCTTATCTTATAACGTAACTCTTCTAGATTTTCCAAACTTTTGAGCGCAACAACTTTTCCATAATTTTTTTTTCCCAACTTACTAAACATACCCATGCAAGAATATTAAATCTCATTCTCTGCCAGAGTTTAAGGTCTTCATTCAACCCTGAACCCCTTCCCAGCAAAGGAAATTAAACTTAAGTCCGCTTCTTCTAAGTATCCATTATTTCTTTAAAAACGGATAATTACTGGATCTTAGAAAAATTAGGTAGCTTTGCGTGTCATTATCATGAGTCATCTATGATTGCAATTTTTTACTTTCAGTAATTGATAGGTTATCAAGCATGTCTGCTTTTGAAAGTGCCAGTTTGGGTCCCTTGCTCAACTTTTCCCCAACTATATAGCTATTTTTACGGTGCGTTTGGTTTTTTTTTAAAAAAAAGTTAGAATTTCTCATGGGGAAAATTTTTGAAAAAAATGGAGTTGGTTGTTCATGATCTTCAATGAGATGTATAAATTGGATGAAAAGTGTTATTATATATTTGAGAATTGAAAAATTGTATTGAGAATAAGAAACATATAATCAAAACTGAAAAAATAAAGTCATTACGTATTAAAAAATGAAAAAAAAATATAGAGAAATGGAAGTGGAAAAAGCTTTTGGGAATAAAAAAAATTGTAATGTCATTCTCATCTCATTCCTTTTACATCTGCTGATCTTGAACAAGTCCTAAAATAACAGTTAAAAGTAAATGAAATGAAGATAAGACAATCTTATAAAAAAAAATTTGAGCTTGTGAGTTAGGCTACAACACACTATTGAATTGAATTTCTACAGAAGTTTCATTGTCAAATCAATCAAAATTTGGAATATCTTGTGAGGTGATTAATTTTTTTATTATTCTATCTTGAGATCATACTTTATGAGATTTTTTTCTTACCATACAATCAATCCTCTCAACTAAATTGCTCAAATTTTTGTTTGGTGGATAGATAATATCTATACAGGTAGTTACAGGAGACAACGCTCTTACATGGGAGATAATAACTCTTTCTCGCACTTGAACATAAGACTTCTAGCACTAAGGCTAAGCGAACATCTACTGCATTGTGTGTTTGAGTTTAAGAAATTTATTTTCTTGAATTCAAGTGCTACATGCATGACATGCATGTACATGTTAGAAGGAAGTCAAAGAAAAACTCGAGAACATAATTCTCATCCAAATTTGGGCTTATGTTAATATCCCATTAAAGAGCAATTCCAATGGATAAGGAGTTTTTTTTTTAAGGAAATGGATATGGAGCTAGTAACAAATTCAAAGTATATTCCTTACTCGCTAGCTAAAGAATTAATCTTCCATTCAATCATGATTATTTTTTTGTGATAACATTCGATCATGATTAATTGATTATGCACATGCACGGGAAGTTTTTATCACGCATGTTAAATTTTCTATTTCTCTTCTTATACTAAGGATTTAAGAATCCTGAAATGGATGAAGAAATGGTATGAAAATATATGAAGAAATTTTAATATATATTACGAATGAAAAATTTTATATTAATATTCTATCTAGACTACTAAAAGCTATCGCATTTTATTAGTATAGATTTTTTAATTACAAGTACATAATATTATTTATAACTAAATTTAGCTATATATAATATTTTTATTGAATTAATATTAATTTGAAGCATTTAATATTAGGTTGCCATCTTTTATAGTCGCTGGTCAATTATGTGATTTATTGGCAACAGAAAAAATAATTTTTTCTATAAGTGTAGGCTCACCTAGATGTTCCGCTATTTCAAATTTAGAAAAAATTTTGAATTAATTTTCTATTTCATTTTGAAATTTAAAAATTAATAAAATAACTTCTTTTTTGTGATTTTCAAAATCTCAAAATACGCCATGATGGTTATACCATCAAAGGTAAAAACCTACATCAGCCACCCGGGAAGATGCATGTTAAGGTGGCAAATGCAGGTTTGAACAACTGCTGATAAAAGGTGTTTGTAACCGTCTCCCGAGCTGTGAGAAGTTTATGGGTGTGTTTGGTAACAACAAAAAGTTATCAAGTTAAAATTTTTTAATTTGAAACTTTTCACTTTCCACAACTGTCCTATTTTTTAATCATTTTTACACTTTTTTTATACAACTACCTTACTTTTCAATCATTTCTACACAACTACCAACACAACTAACCTATATATTTCAACTTTATCATATTTATTCTTCATCATTACCTCTATTATATCATATCATTTAATAGCTTCTCATCTTTACAACTTTTTATCAAAAATTTTATCCATTCCCAAACACACCTTATATTTCCCCCAGTGTAGTGATTTCGTACAAATCCTTAGTACAGAGGTTTGCAAAAAAAAAAAAAAATCTATGTATATTGTGAAGGTTGTAAATGTACTTGATTCTAATATTTTTTTTTTGATGAATACTTGATTCTAATATTAGTTGTCGTGTTATATAAAAATTTCAATAGAGAAATCTCGAAATACTAAACAAACTCAAAATCATAAAATTTTATTGGGTGGAAAATTTATATGGAACCTATACATCTATTACAAACTTTTAAAAAAATTTCAATCATGGGTAAATGGCCTAATTTATGGGCAGCCATATAAAATTTTCGGCATTCAATATTATAAATGGCAAAATCTATAAATGATGAAAAAAGTAGTCACGTAAAAGAATTTTTCAAAATGCACGCATATAGTGAATTCATTTCATATCTTACTGCATATAATATCGAAATTTGCGGGAGAAACTATATCAATTAGGTTATATTAATGGATAGGTTCCACGAAATTCCATAAGACACCCTAACTTGCTGGAGAAACCATATCAATTAGCTTATATTAAAGGATAGGTTACACGAAATTTCCATAAGACACCCTAACTCTAAGAAGGGGATCACTTTAATGATATGGAATAAAAAAAATCTAATGATATGAATAAAAAATCTAACTGATTATATTGTCTAGTATCATTTGATTTTATAATGATACCCAAAATCGTTCGTTCTTTTAATAGGAATCTTGTGTAGTTTATACCTAATTAAAATATATAATTATGTCTGAATTATGAGAAGTAATTAGAATGTTATAATTTCCAGTGGGCGCGTGAGGAAAGCAGCAAAACTAATCGCAAGGGACAGTGGACAGAATGGCCGTCCAGTGATCCTCCACCGTTCACGTGTCAACAGCCTTCGAGGTATGGACAGTTTCAGTGACGTAACTATCGATTTCATCCCCGTGCTGCACGAATACGATCGAGCAATGGCGAGCATACGGGCTTGATCCACTCGCCGCACGGCCCATGCGTAGAAAACCATGCATACTGACGTTGTGTCTTGAAAGTGACGAAATAATATTATATAATTGAAGTAATACTTTCATAAAAAAAATTAAAGTAATACTGAGTAGAAAAAATAATAAAGTTAAAATAAATAAATTATTGCATGGATGTTTATGTACAAAAACGAAAAAAGAAAATTGTAAAGAAATAATTAAAAAGACTAGTAGTCATAGAGATTAAAAAAAATTACATTATAAAGTTTTAATTTGAAAAAATTTATAATAAAAAACACATTTTAAATTTTTCAAAATATTTGAAGGGAGAACATGATATTTGAAAATAATACATAATATATGATCAATATATTAGAATCGATATTATAAGGGCTTGATGTATAAAAAATCATATGGGAAGTGAAAAAACATTTGTGCAAACAATTCAATGCTCAATGTTTATTAGTATTACTTATCTATTAATACTCATGAGGTCATCATGAACAAATTCCCTTGTTTTTGGCAATGAGAAATAGAAATGCATCGCAATGCATCTTAATGTGCGGTGCTTTAACGGTATTCAAAATATTTCAGCATTATCACACCATGCATTTTGGCTCACTTTCACGCCTAAATAAAAATGCGATTCTACTTGGTATTTAAAATTATTTATTCAGTTAGAAAATTAAATTTTACACAAATTAAATATGCTAATAAAGGTACAAAATAAATATAATACAATTATTTAATTGACCCGACAATTTCAAATTTGTTAGATCAATATCTTAAATATTCTTTTTGTATACATAAATAAATGATTCTGTGGAGTAATATAATTTTCTAATACTCGTGTAAAAAGATGTAAGTATTTTTATGGTTTACGCATAACTGTATATTTAAGTAGAACCTATGAATTCGTTTGAAATGATTTTTAATATCACAATAAAATAAATAATGGCAAGCAAAAGTGAGTATAATTGACAGTGCCCTTGGAGCACTGCCCTCTCTTAATTGCTTAATATTTTTTTTCCTCATTTCATACTATTTAATCATTAGTTTGTATGTATTAAACCATTGTTGATTTTCCCTCACTTTTTTCATAACATCCTTCGCTTAGAGATTTCCCCAACCACAAATAAAGAAGGAGAAAAAAATCTGAAACTTGCGTGTATTGATTAACAGCGCCATTCGGAGCATGACACAACCGATGGGAACCAAGCCAGATACGTCACATCGTCTCAAGTGTCCATCGTTCCTGTGCAACTACCATATCCAACAAGAGAACGATTTCTGACCTGCGGAATACGCAACCGGTAGATGTGGACAAAGTGGCTGCAGTACCCTACCTGGTCTATCCAGATTTCCCGATTCAGCAGCCAGCACCGACAACCATCGAAGGATTTGGACTGTCCTTTTTCTCATACGGCTGGATCTGTGGCTGTACGTGAACCAGCACGGTCCCCGTCCTCTAAATGTCCGCCTGCGGCTCGACCCAGCATCCGCTCTCTCGTCCGCCACTTCTTTGCTAGTTAGCTTGGCGGCAAGGATATGCAATAAATTCAGGTTGGTGCTTGGTGTTGGTGTGCCATGGATTACGAATCGTACGGTAATTTGGCAGTGTAGCGGGTAACATGGTTGGAAAAATGCTCCAAAACAAATTCATGTTATATCAGCCACTCAATAATTGGTAGATTTTTTTCATCAAAATAATAGTAATAATAATAATAATAATAATTGGTAGATTTTTTTTCTTCCCCTCCGAATTTATCAACGTGCGTTTTTCTGTTCTTTATTTGTGGTCCTCGCAGATATGCAAAGCGAAAGCAAGGGGCATTTCCAATCATAAAAATACCTACGATGAATCTAATCTCTCTTTAATGTAATCGAGCATCCCAATTTCCTTGGGAGCCTAAAGCTCTTTTTGACGTTTAAATCAAAATCCACCGCCTCATATTGTTTAGTATCTTTCACTTTATCATAGCAAAAAAATCATTTCTATTGAAATATTTGGTGTGGACTATAACTCCTTAATGATATAATGATGTCCAAATTATAAAAATACTTAAATGTTTGGTAAAGAAAATATAAAGTTTTTCTCACACATTTTCATGCAACTACCCTACAATAACTACAATCACTTATTCCATATCTTTTCACACAAATACTCTGTCAATAAGTTACGTTTATTTTATTCAGAATTATTACTTTTATCATATTATATCATGAATTATGATATCGTGCACTAAGTGTGCTTAGCTTCGATGCACACAAGTGCAAAAATCCAATTTTTTTTAAAAAAATTATACAACTCTTAATCTAAGTATATTTAATATTGAAAATTATTAAAATGTTAATGCTTTTAAAAAATTCAAAAAATAACTACAAATATCCCAAAGTGATAAATTTTGATATACATGTTAAATATGTTTAGATTAACAATTGTATAAAAAAATTAAAAGTAAAAAATTGGTTAAATACACTTGAGTGTTTAGCCTCAACTCTTATATGATTTGCAACCAATTTTATGCACCCGGGTAGACTAAGCTACGGTGCATGTGGGTGCTAAAACTTATTTTTTACATTTTTGACATTTTTTTATACATCTATTAATTCAAGTATTTTTAACATAAATTATGAAAATGTCATTATTTTAAAAATCTAAAAAACATTTACAAATCTATAAAATGGTCATTTGATATACATATTAAACACACTTCGACTAATAGCTATATAAAAAAAATTAAAAATATAAAAAATAAACTTTTGCACCCGAGTGTACTGAATAATAGCCTTATATCATTACCCAATCTATTTCAAAAACTTTTACTCTATTTTTTATACATTTTTTCTGTCCTACCAAATTCATTTATAGATTTGTTAAAATATTGTAATACTTTGAAAAATTATTTATCTACTTGTGAGGTGTTTCAGACTATTTTGATGTAGAACTAAAAATTTACAATTAATCAACATAATAAATTTATTATATTTATTTCATATATATCTTGGATGGAGCTATCAATATTTTTTATATAGAAAAAAATTTTGATTTTGATGAGACAACAATTTTGAGAGTGCACCATAGGGGTCCATGCACTAAGGAGAGCAATGGAAAAAAGAGATGATGAGATAGAATTTGTTGGGTGCCAAAAAAAGTCTCAAAGATCTAAACCTTCCATGGTTGTTCACAGCTAGGAATCGACGATCCTAAGATGATATTTTTTGTTTTTAAAAAATAATTTTTACATTCCCAAAAATAATAGTTTACTCTTTTCATTTTTAATATGATTTTTTTTCCAATCTTGGTATATATTTTATGCTTTTCAATATTCTTTGATCCTAAATTTTGATCTCATTCTCATCTCATCCAAGATCTAAATAAAAGAATTCACTATGCAATAAAACAATAAAAGATTATAAGATGCCCTACCAAGGGAAGTTAATGGCCCCAAAGAGTATCTATAGCAATATCATATTACTAGAAGAAGAAAATAATAGTATAATAGATTATTTATGTAGAATTTCTTCCCAAAAGGAACAATTTTTTATACTATCCTTTATATAATTTCTATCATGTAGGATTCAACGAGAAGGAAGATCTCATCATAAGACTAAATATGTTTTGGATTTAAGGTGGTTTTGACAAAATACCAATAGTATTATCCAATGGTTTTGTGAGTGATGAAGTTCATTTGTTGATAATGAGAGCAGTCTTTTGTTTATGCAGTTATCCATGTGGTAATTCAGGAGATTTACATGCCTACCTAAATTAGTTTTCCAAACTATGCTAGAGTTAGATGTTAGACACTTGCCTTATAAATATCACGTGAGTAAAGAAAGTATATTGCATTTGCTATCTTATGCCCTTGATGCTACTTAAATAGCTACCCAGGACCCATGATTATATAAGTACACACTCCTAAGATAAGCTACATATGTGAGGATGAAAATCAAGGTGGGTTAAGGTGTGCTTAACCCTAACTCTGTATTTTAAAAGTCCTGTTTGATCATACTTTTGATACCAAGTTTGGACGAGGTTGATCCGACCCTTACCTTTTTAACAGACATCGGGACAAACTTCGATTTGAGTTGAAAAAACGAATTAAAGTTTAAAATTTTATATACATAATAACGTAAACTCGCATCTATGATAAATTTACACATTACTAACCAGGACAAGTCAAGACCTGGTTTTCATCTTAGAATTGAAACAAAGGTCTAAAATTCTTATATGCCCAACCCCATTGGGTCAAAATCTTTGTCTCTACCTTCTATAAAAATAAGACGTGGCGAGTCATGGATCTACCTAACTCTATTTTCACCTCTCTCTCTCTCTCTCTCGTTATATACATATTTGTTCTGGTGTAGTTCACTTGTCAGAACAATAGTACATTTAGCAAAAAATAAGTTTAACATATATTAGAATACAATAAAATTTTATATAATCATTTATCCATATAGAAATTTTATAGCAAATAGTTTACATGTTGAAAAAATTACTTTAAATTTATTATTTACATCAAATTATTTTATTATGTTGCATTTATACTATTTTTAAATGGAGTCCATATACATATTCGATTAGGATGAAAATTAGTAAGGTAATAAAATATATCATTCTAAATACAATATATAGAATAAATTATAATTTTATGATCATATTGCACATATTTTAAGGCAATTGTATTGTAATTACGGTGGAGTTGTGTGTGTATGTATATGCTTAAAGAGGTGCTATGGAAAAGGCCGGGAGTAAAAGTAATACATTTTTGTTTTTGTAAACATGGCATTCATGAAATCTGGAACCATAATCAAATCGAAACTGTTCACACATTTTAAAACAGTGATTGTCGTTACAATAGGCCAAACCGTTGAAGTAGGACTCACTTATAACTACTACTTTGCTTGTTGAAAGTGGTATGGTTACATCAAAAGTCTTTCTTACTACCACTATATTTTTGCTTATATTATGCTGATGATGATATGTAATATTATTCCGCTCTATCTATTGCATTTAAAATCATGTATTTAACTATGATACCCAATTTGTCTAAAATTGAACATAAACAAGGCCCCCGTCTTTAAAATATGTACAATGCACGTAACAAAATTATTTTTATTTTAACTATATTTTTAATGTCTAAATGGTCCAAAATATCATTTCTATATTGATAAATAGTTTTATAAATCATTATTATTATTATTACATTCTACTGCACTTATGAATTAATTTAAGTATTTTTCATAAATTACACGTGAATAAATACGTTTTAATTTAATATGATAACGAGATGCTATTGTATTGTCCTTGAAGTGCATTTGCTGAAACGTCGACGAATGCTGATATAACATTGCCGGGAGAGTGAAGTCTAGGGGTGTGTTTGGTTGGAGGTAAAACTTTTGATGAAAAGTTTTTGGAGTAGAAGTTGTCAAATCAATAGAAAATGATG
>JAXCLR010000001.1:71359599-71375106 GCA_035584095.1 Annona squamosa
AGTAATTATGGAGAGTGAAAAGTTTTAAACTGAAAAGTTTTAGTTGACATTTTTTGATGCGAAACAAACGCACCCTAGGAATCCTAAAACGTGAACACGTGCTCCCGTGGAAATACGATCCATAGCCCGCTGCCATTTTTAATCAGTCATGATCATGTGCTCATGTGATGTCCTCCCATGACGACACGGACCTTCACATTCTTACATCGTTTTCTTCGAGATATTGGACAGATTGCGTGGATGAATTAAATGTGCCCAAAGGGCCGACGTGTACGTTGCCCAACATTTTGGTCTCGCTAATCAGATCAACTTAGGCAAAGATTGCGCTTCTGTTCCAAACTTCCAATTAGATTACGTTAGAATAAGGTCACTATCAGACACTTCACGTCATATATATCATTACCAAAATGCTTTAAAATTTTGATTTATGAGTTTTGCTTGACATGTTAATCGTGTGGCCACATCAACGTATGTTCAGTATCAAAAGTATTTAGCAATGTTTTGTCTTTTCAATTTCGTTAAATGTAATATTCGATTATTTAAAATATTTTTCTATTTAAGTGTGGCATGGTATTTATAGCATAATGTCCAGTATTTTACATATCTTTTGCAACTAAAAGAAATTGGTCGTTAACTATCTTGAATTAACAATCTCAACGGTTCTGCTGGCTTGGGAGTTTATCTCGCACTTTGCGTAGCAGTGTCTCTAGCTATTTAGTTAGCAATAATATTATATTTACATCCCTGAACTTGAATTAGATTATGTACTTAGGTTGAGTTATAAAAATCAAGAATAAAAAAAATCCCAACCGTCCTAATTATTATTATATCATCGTCATCATCTATATTTTAAATCATTTATTTTTTTCAACAAAAATTTGTTAATATTTATCGTTTTTCATTGACAACTGTATTTTTTATGCACTCCAATTATTATTCAAACTCTTTTTCTATCGCACTCATTCAAAAATCCATGCACTGTAACAGAAATCAGTTCATGCAGTTAAAAGATTTTCCGCGTGTAGGGGAAAACCGGCCAGATATATGTCTGAGCAGCCGATATTTGGCTGCCTAATGCGCGCAATACATAGCGATCACTCGTGCAGTTGCAGCCAAACCAAAATTATACCATCATATAAGCTACAATGTTGCGTATATTTTCTATGTACAAGCGAGACTTGCATGCAACCAATTATAACCTTTTCTTTTTATGGGAACCCATTACAAACTTTTATTTATAGTTTTATAAATTTGCTGCGTAGGCTGACTTTTCCTTTGCGTACCAAGAATTGTGCGGATAATAAGATAATGAAAAAGCGAAATACTTAAAATTTGTATTTTTGATGGGGTTACTCGTATTTTTAATCTGATCTGAGTAATGTTTGCAAAGAAATTCAATTTTTATATAAGCCCCGCATAACCCCAATTAAAATGATATATGAATTTTTAGCCCCGCAAAAAAAAAAAAAAGAAAAAAAATGCTGTGGAAGATAAGGGATCGATCCATCCGGCGAAAATTTTAAGCCGTGAACTTACCTATCCCTTGCCGCCCATCTGACCCATCAGCCTACGTTGGCCCATGTATGGGAAGCTCTAGTGGTGAGTGGTGACGACTGACCAGTGACCACACGCCTTTAAAGAGCCGACGAGTGACACGTAGCAAGCAACGAGCGCCAGGATTGAAGAATGGGCCATGACTTCCCCTGTGGTCATCAAATAAAAGCTGTTTTGGACTCGTCTCCAGCAATTGTCGAACAGCGGCCGAAATTACGGCAGTGCTGTCACCCAAGGCCCGTGTTTGGGGTGTCCCAGCTCACTTGCCAGCGTCGACTGGATTTCATCGGCTTCTCCTAAATGGCTAACGGGTTTTGTTGCGGTTGCATCGCGGCGGGCCACACATGTGGAAACCTCACGCATGCGCCCTGTGTGCGGTGGTTCCTACGCATAATAATAATAATCTGAAACTCGGAATGTGTGGACATTTTATAAGGATTCCTGAGCAACAGTTGCTGTCATCGCGACGCCTGGAGCCGAGGAGAATATTTCAACAATTTCAACCACGTCAGGAGCATGTCATCCCTACGTTCGGTGACTCGGTGTGCATACCATTAATAATTCCTTTTTCTATTTGTTTCTTTATTCATTTACTGGCTTTTATAATCTTTTTTTTTTATGTATGAAATGCATGACCAGAAAATGAAACACCATCAGATTCTCAGATGGGCCCAAACGAATTGATTGGAAACTGGCCAGAAACAGCGGCTACAGGCCTGTAAATTGCAGCAACGTCTTTGGACTGGGCTTGATCGTACAGAACAGGCCATTTTTGGGTCCACCAAGCTTGGGGTGTAAATATGAACCGAAAACTCAATTAAACCAACTCGAATTATAATAATATTTTTTTTTGATGGAAAATTATAATAATATTGGGTTAGCCATGTTGTAAAAATATACCATATAATCTGATTTTGAGAATGGGTTGGCTTGAGTTAGATCATCTTCAACCCAACTCAATTGAGTACCTTAATGTAAAAATATATATTATTTAAAAAATCATGCAAGACCAACCACATTTAACATAAAAAATCATATGATACATAGGCATTAAGTACACGTCATTTATTTAAAATAAGATTACTTAGCAATGATGTTATTAAATAAGTTGTAAATTGGAAGGCGCTCTTATAAAAATGATTAATTTTTACTATATTTTAATTTTAAATTTATATATTTATTAACTTGATTTGCAACCAGGGTCAAACCAATTTATATATGTTTAATTTAGAATTGGATTGAAGTTTGGAAATTAAGGTTGAATATAATAATAGATTAACATTTTACAAATAAAATTAAGATTGAGAAAACTCTAACCCAAGTTATTCTGACCTACTTTACACTCCTATATTAAACAATATGATTTTTTTAACATTCAATTTTCCTTAAAGTATGTAATTAAGAATCCCAGTGGTCGAAAAATATAACTCTCACCTCCCTTATATGATATATAATTTGAAAATTGAAATTTTTGGGGAAATAAATAAATAAATAATCTTGTATATGCACGTACTGACGAGTGATGAACGTTGATTCGATATTTTGACTTCTACGAATTGAATTTGGTTTGCTCACTTGAATCCGTTGTTTCGATTATTTTAGTATTTTAGGAAAAATATTAGTAAATATTCAAAGGCCGAATGGCTCATTTTATACCATGTGAGAAGAGGAACCTCGTAAAAATACACACATTGCAAAGGTTGACCGATGAGAAATGGATGAAAGAACATGAGATTATACATTGAGTTTTTACGCAACTAGCAATCCCCATTTTGTATTTTTTTCATTTTTTTAGTTTTATGCGGGCTCAGGTATATTTAATTTATATGCCAAATTTTATCATTTTTATCTGTATATTTTACAAAAATTTTAAAAAATACGTGAACATTTTTTATTTTGAAATTTTTCAATATGTATACATATATATACGTATATATGAATAAGTAACATGCCATTATATGGTATCACGTTGCGCAGATGAAAGGTGTTTTTTATAAAATGCCGCTCTTTTCGAACTACGAAAAAAAGCTCCCATGTCACAAGTAACGATATGGAAGGAAGCCTTGCGCTGATTTTTGTCATGATGGACGGAGCAGATGTTTTTTTTAGACCGGTGCAGCAGCAAGCTAGCCTCAGCGGAGAAATACCTTGCAAGAGAAGAGAGGGTTTCGGTAGTTTCTTCTTGGTCCGCGAGAAGCACTGCCTTCGTCGATAGCGAAACGTCGGGGCATTGGACGGGGGCACAAAAGAAAGCGGACGTTTGGTAGGCTCTGCACACCCGCCTCAAATGTCAACTACGCTGTCAGCCAACACTTTCTTTATTCCCGTAATGCCAATGCCTTCACATGCAACGGACGGCAGTCGGCCCAGCCTTTTTTTCAAGTCGGATTTGTTTCTGACTTGACGAGGCGCTGGGAAAAGATGGGTCGCCCGGATTTTTACATCACACGATAAAAAGACAGGAATAACCCGCCCGTTCTTTTGTACATTGTCTTTTGGCTTGATTCGTGCATTCGGAGATGGGAACGGTCGGAGAGTCGAAAACCCAGGCACCCAACCATCCGCAACCCTGTTTATTGTTGCCAAGCATCTGTCAGAGACGAAATTCTGCTAAAAGGGTATATTTAGAAATGAATAAAATTTTTTATGAATAATTTTGGAGAATAAAAATTGTCAAGTGATGTGATATGATAGGAATAATAATGAGAAGTAAAGAAGATAAAGTAAAAATAGATTGATTAGACCAACCGAGCTGTGGAGCTGTGCATGACCCCAAGCATGGTGGAGCTGTGCATGTGCCGGGGTGCGCGATTCAAATCCCGCATTCGTGATTTCGGCCCAAAGGAGAAAATTATCAATAGGAGTTGTGGTCTCCTGTTCGGTTGTTGAAAGTTATATCTTCCTTATTCTTTGGCGGAACTGTGTCTCCGAATTTTTTTGAGGAAGCTAGGTGTCTCCAAATTTATAAGAATATTTAGAACTTCAATGTAATATGTGTTAAGATATATGTAAAATATACCTATCAAGAAAAAAAATAGATTGGTTAGTTGTATAAGTAGTTGTGTAGAAATGATTAAAAAGTAAAATAGTTGTATAAAAAAATGTAAACAAATAATTAAAAAATATAATAACTGCAGAAATTGAAAAATTTCAAGTTGACATCTTCTGCATATTGCCAAACACACCACAAGTTTCTAATTTATGCTAACATTTTTTATTTTTCCAAAGCGCGTATCACTCGTCGCCTTGCCTGTGACGATCATTGGTCAATGGTCGGTAGTCGGAAGTCGGAACACGAAACGTGAGCGGGCGATGGTTCCCCATGAATCCGGTCAGAAAATCACTCCACGGTGGCGGTGAGGGAGAGTAATTATGGGAAAGAGACAAAATCGTTGCAATATGGAGAAATCATTACAAACCGCCAAACATCGCGCCGTACATTCCTCCGTCTCTCACTACTGTTTCGGGTGTGTCCGGCGATTTAAAAAAAAATGTGTTAAAATTTTTCAATATAAAATTTATTATTTTCTACCATTATCATATTTTTTAATTATTTTTCACATTTTCCTATACAACTACTATACTTTTCAATTATTTCTACACAACTATCCACACAACTAACCTATATATTTTAACTTTATCCTCTTTACTACTCCTCATTACCCCTATCATATCACATCATTTTACAACTTTTACTTTTTAAAACTTTTTATCAAAAGTTTTATACGTTACCAAACACACCCTTCGAGTTTCTAATGTTTCACTCCCATGTATTTTTTTATAAATGCATTATCTCTCCAAAAATCATATTTTTTCAATTTTATAATTACATTTCAATTATTTTTTCTTACAATTTTTTTATTTATTTTAACTTTACTTTTATCACTGCGTATAGTTTACATAATTTTAATATATTCCTTTTTTACTTCTCACGTCATTCCAAAATGCCAAGGTAAAATTTTAGCCGTGGGATCACGATGCTATACTTTTGATCAATACCGTCCGTAAACTCACGTGGAAAAGGGCTATGTTATCATAGAATTTAGTATTTGTTTATGTTAGAATGGGATTATCCTTGGACTAGGATGAAATAAAATATCTCATTTTTCAAAAAAAAAAAGTTTAAATCCTAAAAAATAAGTCTATTTTTTTAAATACATTTTTCTCATTCCTAATAAACTTTTTCTATTACTAATATACAATGGAACTTCATATTCTCGTCTTGTACTTTTTCTTATTACTAATATACGATGGTACTTTTTTACTTCATATTCTCGTCTTGTACTTTTTCTTATTACTGATACACAATGGTACTTCTTTATTTCATATTCTCGTCTTATCGTTATCCCATTTAAACCACGGCCAATCCTTAAGAAGTATGATTCACAATTTTGGAGGGACTCTCGATAAAATTGCTGAAATGGATTTCATGGGATGTGTTTTTCCACTAATAATTTACAACTCAACAAATTTATTTATTCAACTTGACCCTTATACTCCAGTTATTTTTCTTTTTATTTATTATATTCATTCTAATTTTACTTATTTTATTTTATATAACTCATATAAAATTTAAAATATTTCATTTCCACTGCCGACGTTCTCGCAAGTCCTGTCGAATTTTACACTATCAAATATCCCCTTGCTTTTCCAATGCTTGCTCATTGGACCGTAAATCGCTGGTATTCACGTGGTGGTGGGTACGGTTTCGTCGTTGATGGAAATGACCCGTCGCAGTCCGCGAAGATCGAATAAAAATCCTGGAAAACTGCAACGCACCGCCCACAATTATTAAGAAGCGAGACAGAGATTCGACCCCGGAATGTCTCCAGATAACAGAAGATTACTCAGCTCCAGCGGTCGTTGCCTGTTCATAGAAGGGAATGTGTTCCCAATGGTAACTAGAGAAGTTACATACATCAGAAAAGAAAATCGTCACGTGTTAAGAATGACAAAAAAAAAATTATCACGCGCTTATTCCATCACAATCCTAAGTCCTAACCCAAACGTGAATGTGGCGAGGAAAGAAACGGGCCCGGGCGAGTTACGACATATGAGCAGTCAGAGTACCGTCGGCTCGTCTGAGGGAAACAGGGGCATCTTGGTAAATTCAGTAAAAGGTAAGGGTGGGATGGCGGATGGCGACTTCTCCTCCGGATTACCAATTGCCTACTGCACGTAACCGGCGCGCGGGACGCCCGAGGTCGGACATGATCTCTGCCATAACCGGAAACAGCGGCTCCGCACTCGCCTTTTCTCTCTCCCAGCATTTAAAAATTGGAATTTTAGTCGCCCAATGTACTCGACCCAGTTAACTTCATTCCTCGCCTCGGTTGTATTTTCGGGTCGCCAGCTGCACATCCCTCGTCGAGCTAGTAGGGACGCTTTTTTTTTTTTTTTTTTAAATGAGTATTCATACGTTACAATCTCAACTTGTATTACAATTAAATTTTAAGACATTCTTACAATTTTGCTAACAATTATCTACTATTTCTAAACTTTTTCACCGGTAGACGGCTCCCACAAATTTAGAGAAACTTGCAACGTCACCACTTCAGAAATGCTGCTGAGGAAATTCGAAGCCAGAACCACCTGCTTGTGAGGTCATGTCCTGTACCACTGAGGTACGCAGTAGCTACGCTTTCAACCACGAGCATTTTTACTCGGTGAATTATGGGATTCCGCGAGCAGAATTATGTCATCAGTACTTGCTAAGCATCCGCGTGCCGCTTCCGAGTTCAACGACACAGCAACCGAATGAGGTCAATCCATCCGATCGGACAAATCGGGGACAGAGAGATGCCAACGTCCTTCTCTAAAAATTCTCAGTATTTGTTTTGCTCATTACAGTAATCCTGCCACTCTCATTGCAAAAGGGCCTGATGGAAATTAATATTGTACGAGCTCTGGCGAGGGTTAACTTTATTGTCTTGGCATTGCAGGTCAGAATAACCTCCACGTGACTTTCGACAGCTTTAAAATTACAAGAGGTGCGTTGACAATTACACAACCTATTTTTAATGCTCATACAGACATAGCAATTTTGTGAAAGAAATTAAAGTAATGGAGTGAACAGTAAGACTACGTGGCAGGCTGTTTGCACCGTTCGATGCCTGCGGGTGTCATCCTTCGGGACTACATGGATGGTTAGGATCATTATGTGGATTGCAGGGGTACAGCGAGCAGCCCAACCGTTACGTGCACGGACAATGTGAATGTGTAATGGGAGTGGACCGCCAGCGGGTTGCAGCAGCTATCGGCAGCACGATAGCTTTTACGTGGACTGAAAATCGACAATCAAGGCATTACAACAGCCCACCTCCCAATGATGCTAGCTTTTGGATTTTACCGAAACCTTTTCTGGGGTTCGCTCCAACAACTAACACGTTCGGCTCGCGTGAAACGGAGATGGGCTCCTGTGGTTCGGCTGCACCCAACTCGTGTCGTTGTCTGAGTCTGACCGTGGTCACTACACCAGCGTCCAGACACCACACATCCGCCCTTGCAAAATGTCCGCAATCCACTACTTGTTAGTCAGCCAACTACCGGCATGGCAAGAGACCGAGGCTACCTGTTTACCATGTGATAGCTACAAGCTAGTACCAGCCTACTTTGCGGTGTAAATTTGAGGATTGTTAGTTAACGTGGGTAGTTAAGTAATGAAAAGTTAGGTTTTTTAAAAAATTCTAGGGTAATGTGATATCATTGAAATAAAATAGTTATAAATAGGATAGTTTTGTACTAAAGTAATTTCAATGCATTGATAAAAATGAAAAGCAAGGGAATTTGGTATATGATATGTCAAATCATTTCTTGATTGGGCCACCAGTTATTCTGGTTGAATTTGAAATGAACAGCGTATAACAATTACAACAATAGAAAAAACTTTTCTACCCTAATTGCCGGTTCAAATTCAATTTCAAGATAAACAAAGAAGATCAAATTTTTTAGCTTTGATTAGTTTATGGTTGGATCAAAATAAGTTTAGAGTATTAAACTTGTCTAGGCTTTCCTATACAGGGCCATTTCCGATACGTCCTAAAACACATCCATTTTACATTTTTTTTAGTTTTTGTGTTTTAAAGTTTCAAATTTAGATGTGTATTATCCTATTAACCAAGATTTATCAAATTTTTAATATATATTTTTTAGAATTTTAAACACAGTGAATTAACATGTTAGCCTGAGCTAAGTAAATGTACTGTTATGCCCACCTAAAAAAAATTACAATTACTTTTTTATTTTTTATTCGTACACTTGTTTGTCTATGTATATTTAACAATAAACAATGTTTTATCGTTTTTGGACATGTATATATATTTTTTAAAATTTTTTAAAGATAATGATATTTTAAATACATATATACACATAAATGTTTAAAAATCTCAAAAATATATATATACATGTCCCAAAATGGTAAAATTTAGTTTATATGTTAAATACTTTTTGATAAATAATGGTATAAAAAAATGTTGTAATGAGTTTTTGAGATCGGTTGAGTTGAACATTTACTTAATCCAGACAAACAGGATCACTCCTTTTTAAACACATGTACATGTTGTCATTTTCAGGCAATCATTTTTATCTTATGAAAATGACAAAAAATGCCCCTATATTTAAAATTTAAAAAATCATGCGCATCTAAAAATGATTAATTTTGATTTATGAATGTATATATCGAGATCCGTAATTTAGAAAATATTAAAAATTTGAAACAAATACATTTTATGGCCAGCAAAAAATGGCCCATAGATGATCATCTTCCTCCGTGTTCTCACCATTTCACTTTTTCAGAGTTGTAACGAATTTCATTTTTTATTGCTCAAATCGCAGATTTTTTTATTTAAAAAAAAAACAACCATGTTAGTAGTTGTCTATGCATTATGTCCATTTTAATTGCCAACCTAAGTTTAATCCAAGTATAACTCGTTTTCTTTTGCGCATTAAAATTGATAAAATTTATGGTTTTGATCGTATGTACTTAGGTACACTTAACTTCAGTGCGCCCAGGTATGAATATCTATTTTTTAATCTGGTTTCAAAATTTGTGTACACATCTATTAAGCTAAGCGTATTTAACATGCATATTATTTTTTACCTTTTTTTGAAATTTTTAGATATTTTTATATTAAATTACTAAAAATGGCAGTAATTTTTAAAAATCCGAAAAATCTACAAATCTTCTAAAATAATAAAAAATTGATATATAAATTAACAATTAGATTAATAATTTCATTAAAAAGTTTTTAAAAATTAAAAACGGGTTAAACGCACCAAGCCTAGGTACACCCGATGCATAAAGTTGTTATCCTCAAGTCTGATTATAATTAGTTTTTTTTTTTGTAAACGTGTTTATAGAGGTGCATTCAATCTATATACAAAGTTTTGTCATTTTATAATACTTTTAAATATTTATTTTTTATTTTTCAAAAATCAAGTTTTTTAAGCAATAAAAAATGAATTAAAAATGAGTGATGTTGTTGGCCTAAGATAAGCAAATGTCTTGCTTAACCCACATAAAAAAACTTATTGATAACAACTTTTTTTGCTTTTTTCTTTGAACGCTTATTTATCTAAGTGTATTTAACATATAAACCAAGTTTTACTATTTTTAAATATGTTTATATATTTTTTGAGAAGTTTAAACATCTACGTGTCTATATGTATTTAAAATACTCTTATTTTAAATTTTTTTTAAAAATACAATCACATATCCAAAATTAACAAAACTTAATTTACATGTTAAATACATATAAGATAAACAAGTGTATGTAGAAAAAAAATTTGTTGTAAATGGATTTTTTGAGGTGACCTAAGTAGTGCATTTACTTAGCCCGGGCTAACAGGATCAGTAATCTAACTTAAATACCCTTACAATTGGTATTTTTAAAAAATAAAAATAAAAATGCAAAAGTATTATAAAATGACAAAACTTTGCATATAAATTGAATACACATAGAAAAATATGTTTACAAGAAAAAATAAAAAATAACTAATTGCAAAAATAAACGAATGTCATATTTTAGCCTAAAACACATTATAGTATATGTCACATGCACCAGAGTTAAAGCTGTATTTATTTACAACAAAAACTTTTTAATTTTAAGGGATATTTGTTTCACATGAAATTTTTAAAATTAAAAATTTTCAATATAATTTTTTGCTCTTTATAATTATCTCATTTTTAATAATTTTTTCACATTTCTATACAATTATCATATATTTGAATTATTTTACATAACTACATTTACAACTAACTTATCTACTTTAACTTTAATATTTTTACTCATTATCATTTACTTTATTATATCACATCATTTTATCACAATATAAAAACTTTTATGTAAAAAAATCATATTTTTCAATCTAAAATTTTCATTTTTCTACAATTATTTTATTTATTTTTTACTTTTTTTATATATCTATCATATTTTTTAATCATTTAAAACATAACCTACCTATATGCCTAACATATTTATTTTAATATTTTTCTATGTATTCCTGATCATTGCCATTATCATATTATATTAATTTTTTATTCCAAAATTTTTATTAATTCCTAAACAAACTTAAGAATAAAATCATAGTCGTGATATCTCACCTTCAAAAAAAAAAGAAAAAAAGAAAAAAAAACAGAGAGAGAGAGAGAATAAAATCATAGTCCGAAACCAAAGCCTTGCCGGCGGATCCGACCATCATCTCCATCAATATACTTGTCAGCATATGAAGCGATGCGCAGCAGATATTATCAAAGTTGGATGACATCTTTCCTGTATTTTTTTTAAAAATGTAATTCCCAGTAATTCTCAGAGATCTTGAATCTTGACCGTCGAGTTCAGGGCATCCAGCTGTTCGGAATTATCCAATCGCGTTGGATTGGATGAGAAGACTTTAATAATAAAATAAAATTAGAAATACGGGTTCGTTACGTTGGGCAAAATGAAAGAATGCATGGGAAATGTATAAGGTCAATTTCCAATATACCCATCATATTTACCATTAATTACAAATATACCTGTTCAGTTTAAAAACTTCATTATATATATCTACTAAGTATTTCATTAATTTTAAATATACCAATTATGTTGATTAATAACATTTTATAATTTTAAAATTCCAAAATACCTCTTGAATTATCATTGCTATTATTAAATTCAAACCTTGAGAACACAATTTGTCTAACTTCTTTCTTAGATAAGATGGGTTTCCATTATGCCGCATACAGCTAATCATGGTTGTCAACTTTTACTACAATGAAAGACTATCATTATCAAATTATAAATGGTTGAGGAGATTTTTAATCATGATTGAGGGAATAAGTACTGATGAAATTTTACCTGTACTTAGTAAACATATTTATTAATAAAAGTAAATACAGTGAATATATTTGAAATTAACCTAAATGTATAAGTAAAACTGTAGGCATGTGTTTGTTTCGGAGTAAAACTTTTCAATCTAAAAATTTTCACTTCATATAACTATCATATTTTTTAATTATTTTTTTTACATTTTCTTTTATAAACTACTATATTTTTTAATCATTTTAAACAATTACTTATACAACTAACTTATGTTCTTTAACTTTTCTTTTTATTATTCGTAATTATCCTATCATATCATGTGCTCTTATTTAAAGAATTTTCATATAAAGGGTGTATTTAGGAATGTATAAAATTTTTGACAAAAAATTGTAGAGAGTAGAAGTTGTCAGATGATGTGATATGATAAGGGTAATGATGAGAAATAAATAGGAAAAAATTGAAATAGATATGTTAATTGCGTTGGTAGCTGTGTATAAATGATTGAAAAGTAAGATAATTGTATAGACAAATATGAAAAAATGATTAAAAAATAAGATAGTTACGAAAAGTAAAAACGTTTTAACCTGAAAAGTTTTAATTTTACAAATTTTATTTATTAACAAACACACCAAAAGTTTTATCATTTTACACATACACCCGGTTAAAAATGAGAATTTTGTACCCTTCATCCGATGGCCAAGAGTCAATACGCGCGGCGAGAGTCCGCGCGTGAGTGGAAAAAGGCAAGGTCTGCAGCAGCAGTACGACTAGGGCCGTCCATGTGACAGGCCACTCCGCTCTAGACAGCTCCGTAGCATTTTACTCAGCTGCAGCAGAAGAACCGAAAGCCTCGTTCTCTGATCTTCCCACGCACATTGCTCCTCGTGGTTGCCTTGCTCAGCAAGCCAAACCGCACCTTTTAAAATACAAATATCCCTCTCCATCCCTTCGTAACCGCTCTCTTTTTCCACTCTCTGTTCAATCTCTGTTTGGAGTATCGCCGTCCCGTGTCCTCCTCTGGCGTAAGTAGCTTGCAATGACGATGATTTCCGTGATATTCGTGCCGACGACTATTGCATTTAGCAACGGGAAGAGGAGATGCAGGAGCTTGTTCTGGAAGATGAGAGCGGAGATAAGGAGGCAGGTGAAGGGTCGGTCGAGGAGGAGGTTTAGCTTCAACTACGACCCCTTCAGCTACGCCTTGAACTTCGACGACGGGGCGTCTGGCTTTCTCTGTTGAGTTCCTTGGAAGAAATGCTGGGGGGGAATGAGCAAAAGAGAAAGAGTGGTAAAGAGAAAGGAGAAGTGTGAAAATGGGTTTTGAGGTTCTCTTTTTGCCTCTTCAGCTTGTATATGGCAGTTTTCGTTATGTGAGGAAGCCTCGTGTAGTGGTTTAATTTCTATAGTAATTATCCTGTTCTCCTTTCTTAGAAATTTTCTTCGAGAAATGGGTTTCTTGATTTCGCGTAGCTAGTTTGAGATAAGAGCTCCGTACGTCATTGAAGAAGAATATGCATTTTCGATGTCATGTCATGCGCCTTTCTTTTATCTCGCTGAAAATAGTGTTACTGGCCAGAGCTAGGCTGCATCCCGCAAGAAGAATGTCATAAAATGATTTTCCTTGAGGGGGTATGGGATGCGTCTGCACTCCGCTGTGTCTAACAGAGCCCGTCTTCTCGTTGGGCCCTTAAGCAGAAAGTCATTACGTTTGTGACAGAACTGGGCGGGCTTTTTATGTTGGCCCCAGGCTTCCCACGCGGTGCCACTGCCACTGCTTCATCCACATACAGGTAGCCTGGACGAGTTTTGGGGCACATTTGTTAAAGTGCAGGAAACTGAGGTTCGTTTGTTAACTTGTAAGCGTAGAAAATTGCAGAAAATTATGGGATTTGATTTCTCAAGTTAATCATTGCTTCATCAATTACACTTTTTTTTTATTACGTTTATCTTTACATTTCAATTATTTTTCCTAGCATCCACATATAATAAATCTATTGATTCGAAAAATACCTCTATAATTTACTATCAATTACACATTTATCACAATATATTTTTTTCATTTTTCATTATTTTCTATAATTTTATACATTATCAAAACACCCTTGAATTTGCATGGCAAATACGAGATGTCAGCATGCACAAGAGCTGCTCGGGTGTGTTTGTTTCGAACAGAGGAATTGGGTTTCGAATTGGATAGAAACAAGCGGATAAAATAGATATTTTTAATAGCAAAAACTGTTCAATTAATTATGCATTACTTTGAAGAGGGGAAAAAGACGAGTAAGTTTTCAAGAGTGTGAGCTTGCCCACTTGCTTGTTTGGTCCCATTGTACTCATTACGACGTCATTTTTCCTTTCGAACTAAAATGCTTTTAAAGCTGGCCGATACCATTCTGTTTCAAACTAAAAAGCTTTTAAAGCTGGGTTCTTGTTATTTTGCTTTTGTCGTTTGTCTTTTTTTAACATTTTAGGAACAAGGAATTTCAATGTCTACTTTTTACATGCCACAAATAAATATAAATATTAGCTTTCCTTCGGCTTAATAGATACAATGGCTTACGCTTGATATAAAATTTACTTCCATCATTTATATTATCTTTAAAATCCTATCATTTCTCTAATATCATTATACATAGCTATCATCAAAAATATCATTTATCACATGGATAAATAATTTTATAAAGTACCAATATATTGTAATGAACATATAAATGAATTTAAGATTTTTTTGCAATTTATATATAAATTTATATTTTGGTAAATGTGACCCTTGTCTATATATATATATATATTTGATTGGAGTATATTTACAACATATTTCGAATCATATCACATTCAAAGTTTTGAGACAATTCTAACAATATTTCTAAAAAGAGACAACAAGCTCCCAAGTATCAAATAGGGAGATCACCAGCTCCCAAACGAACAAGAAGTACTACACATGCCCTTACGAAAATTTTTGGTTCGAAATCTCATGCAGGATTCAATCACATGACGGTGTGAATGAAAGTTTTCGTTTCGCGCCTGTCGACCAACATATATTTAATTTTGACGAAACCACATTTTTTAACTAAATAACTATGTTAAGTGAAATGAATTTCCAATTAAGCAACAAGATTCTAAATATTGAAAATGGAATAGAATACTTCGAATGGAGTCACTGGGGTACTGTGTATCTAATTGAAGAATGGGTCTGATCGTAGATACATTGGAATTTTTTTATTTTTTTAGCAGTGGCCGTAGATACAGTGGATTTTGGTTGAAATGATTGGGGCGGTGTGTTCGTAACCTCGGGTTGCAGCCAGATCCTTAAAATTTTCAAGGTGTACCGTTGGCTTGGGTCCGGACAAAGTACAGACAATGGATAAGACCCATGCAGATATTTATATTTGATTGGAATGTATTTACATATGTCTCAGTACATATTGTTGGAAATCATGTGATTGCGGAAACATACCTGAATCCATGTGTGCATAAATTCCACCTGTAGACCGACTAGAGCACGAGGTCTTCTTCCTCAACACTTCTCCCTATAATACTAATGATAGATGGGAACCACTTGTAGTGTCAAACCATGTGAGAGAGGGACCTAGACTCCTTTATTTATAGAGCCCTTCCCATCATGACTCAACTAGAAGTGCAGTTCTACCTG
>JAXCLR010000001.1:71375206-71398200 GCA_035584095.1 Annona squamosa
ACATAATTGTTACCTTTCTTTTCGAACCAACTCTTCCGCTTGAGACAATCTTTCTTAAAATGTCATTTCTTTTTACAAAAATGACATTTCTCAGCGGACTTTTTCAATCCACCCTCTAAGCCTTTCTTTAATAGGAATTTATTCTTCCATTTTCCTTTCTTTGACTTGTACTGTTTAGAAGTCGATGTGAAATAGATAGTCATTGATCCATTCTGCTTTAATCTCTCTTCCTCTTGTACACACATGGATATTAATTCATTTAAAGTCCATTTTTCCTTTTGTGTATTATAGGAGATTTTGAATTGAGAAAACTGAGATGGAATAGAGTTTAAGACAAATATGACTAGGAAAGAGTCAGAGATTTTCATCCATAGTTCATTAAGTTTTCCAGCTATATTTGACATTTTCATTATGTGCTTTCGCACTCCACATATGCCATCATATTTCATTGAAGTCAATTTGTTAGTGAGCATTCCAGCCGATGCTTTGTTTGACCCATTGAATTTTTCTTTAATTGAGTTTAGATAAGTTTTGGCATTTTTATTTTCAGGGTCAGAAATAGTACCCCTGGTATTCCTTTCTATTGTACTCTTTATAATCATAAGAGACAACCTGTTGGAACGCTTCCATTTATCAAATTGAATCTTTTGACTATCAGTACTTTCAGGCGTTGAGTCATTAGGTTTTGCAACACGAAGGGCTAAATCCAGATCCAAACATCCTAAGGTGATGAGTAATTGCTCATGCCAATCAGAGTAACTTGATCCATTTAGTATCGGGATATTAGACAGATGAGATTAAAGAACAGGAGCCATAGCTGTAAAAAATGATTAAACTTATATTACCATTATGATTCAGATAAATATAATGTAACAATTCCATTAATTAATCATAGCTAAACTTTAAATTTAATCACACAAGCAATAATCATGATTATAGTCAATAATGCTATGATAAATAATAATATTTAATAATTAATTATGAATACATAAAGTCAAGATATCTCCACTTTTGAGTAAAAAATTTTCCCGTGTTTATGTAGTTCTAGTTAATTATTGATAAATATTAAATTATAGCTACATTCGAGTAAAACTATAATATAATATTCTTTAATAATGCAATTTCTATTATGAGAGAAAAATCATATTATTCTCTCTTTGTTTAATAAATTTTATTAACTAAACATCTTAGATCCTTCAGGGCAACATAAGACATAAAGATGAACAATATTTATTAAACATAAATTGCATAATGACAATTAATTATAATTTCTATTATGAGAAAAATAAATAATATTTTCTCCATTTAATTAATAATTTTAAAAATATATTTTAGACCCTTTGGGACAACTAAAAATATATAATCAAAATTATTAATATAAATGTATAATATTTATGAATAATTCAGTAATAATGATTATCAAATTTATTATGTGCGATTAAATTCCATATTATTTCTTTCGGTCGGCTAGGTAAGTGAGGTGGGGTGTGGGAGGCTCCCCCTGCATAGCAGGGACCTAATTAAATAACCATGTGATCCTCTTCAATACCTCTTGCCTAGACACCCACCTCCGGTCATACCATAGAATATAATCTCACTATAAAATTTAATAAGCATAATTTATATAATTATTCACATATATATATACATTGCATGCTTAAAATAATTAGAAAGTAATAAATCATAAATAAATTGCTAATCAAGCATTTATAAACTAATCACATGAATTAATGCTGAATCCTTTGGAAAGCAATAAATTATAAATATATATATTGCTAATTAGGCATTTATATGCCAATCACATGAATTAATTGAACATAAAAAAAATTTGCATAAAAATTCAAAAGTCAGATTTATAGACCTATTTAGCTTAATCAGACCCTTTCATTAGATCTAGAATGTCCAAAAATATAGAAAACGACTACTTGATTGTTCAATTTATATAAAAGGATAAAAAATTATGTTAATTTATGGTTGGACGGTTTATAATGGGCTATTGGGCTTGAAAAGTTGGTCTGCCCAAGAGTAATGGGCTTCCTGAAATGGACCTCCTGAAATGGGCTTATAATGTTGGTTCAGGCCCAGACGCATAAAAGGGCCCGTTCAAGTGAAATGGGTGGATATGAGTTTGGGCTTACAGGATATGGGTTTGACCCGGGCTTAAAGGGCCATTTTGGGCCGGCAGGCCTGGGCACGAGCCCAAACCCGGACAGCAGCAGTGTCATTTCTGTAATTTTCTTTTGGCTGGGGTGTTTAGTGTAAATAACTAGTTTGAAAATATATATAATGTTTGGGGTTTATTTGCAAAAAATTCTTATCTTCTTCCCCAAATAAGAGGAGCCCTAGCCGCATATACCCATCTGTCGCCGCCACCGAAAACCCATCTTGCTACCCAAGCCATTCGCCGCAGCCGGCTACTGGACACCGGAGTCCCTTTTCCGGCAGCCGTCCGCTGCCCAGCTGCTGGTCGCCGCCCGTCGCCGCTCACTGGTGCGTTTGCTGCTTCCGGTCATGACAACAACCGTGGTTGCCGCAGCAGCTTCTGGCCACCGCCGTTTGGCAGCTGTCGTGCTGCTGCCGCCCACCGTCTCTCTCGCTGCCGTTGCCGAAGGAAAGGAAGAGGAAGACCGGTTGCAAATCTCTAGCTTCATTCCCCTTTTCGGTTCAATTTCTGATTCAGATCGCCTGAATCCATGTTAGATCTCCGGCTCCGTTCGTGCAGCTTCTTCCCGGCTATTCAGCAGCCGTGATGCTGCTGCCGGCTGCCCGCCTGAGCGAGTTGTTGCTCGCCGTTCACCTACTGTTGCCGTTTGTCGTCTCCGATAATTGTCCAGTCCGCAGCATCTAGAAGCTTTAGCTTCCATCAATGGCGACGCCGCAGTCTGCTGTCCGCTGCCACGCTGCCTAGCTCGTCTTCTCCGGCTGCGGCTCCGGCACCAACAGCGTCCGTTCGGCATCCGTCCATGGCAGCAGCAATGGGTCCGAACAGCGGCAGCAATGGGTTTTTTTTATTATTTATTCAGTTATTTTAATTAATGCTGAATCCATGATATCAAAGCATAGTCCCCGTAATTCACAATGGCATGTTTTGCTTCTTTAATTAAACCAGAATCACATTAGGTAGAATTTTAAGATGGATTTTCATGAGTCATGCCGTTAATCGTATATGGCTGAATCCTATAAACAAATCCAATTATGATAGCATGTATGTATATCGGAATTCCTGCCAAAAAAAAAAAAACTCTTAATAGGTAGAATCTTTTAGCAGGAAATATATTCATGCATATATATATATATTCATTCGATGCATTCAACAAAAATATATATATATATATTTGATGCAGAAACAAATTTCATGTTTCGGTGGAACGTACATGCATTCATATATGTTTTAAATTAATGCATCCAATAATAAAAAAATGAATATTCTAATAATGAATATTTCAAGCATCATTAAGTCTGTATGGGTGGAATCTATTATACCCAAAATTGAAATGTGTGCTCTGATACCACATGTTGGAAATCATGTGATTGCGGAAGCGTACCTAAATCCATGTGTGCGTAGATTCCACCTGTAGACCGAGTAAAGCACAAGGTCTTCTCCCTATAATACTAGTGATAGACGGGAACCACTTGTAATGTCAAATCGTGTGAGAGAGAGACCTAGACTCCTTTATTTATAGAGTCCTTCCCATCATGACTCAACTAGAAGTGCAGTTCTACCTGAACTCGGATTGCGTACGCAATTTAGATATGACTGGGCTATCTTTAAATCCAAGATTTATTATCTAATTAGGACACCTTATAGGAGTATAACTCTAACACATATTACACTAAAGTTCTTAAATATTATTACAAATCTGAAAACACTGATCCATTAGATAATCAAAAAATCGCAGTTTCCAATAACCAAATAGAAGATCATAACTCACACTAATAATTTTTTCCTACTTTGAAGTAGGATTGTGTTTTAAACTTTGTACGGAGAAAATTATTGGTAAGTAAAAAGATAAATAAATTATTTGAAAGTATTTGACACATTATATATTCATTTCCAAACATTTTAGTTTCAAGGATCATTTTTACCCCAAGGGGATATATTGATATTGATATTCTTAACTAACTTGTTTTTTCTAAAATTTCGTTAACACTCGTTACATTACAAATCTGTAAAGAGGCCGTATAGCCACTATCCAAGCCTTAATGTAATTTAAGGTTGGTTGATTAAGGCTAAAAATTTACATTCAAATAATATATAACTTCATAAGTATAAAAGTAGTAAACAATATTAAAATATGGATTTTTAGTTGTACAATTATAATAAGAGATTAGGTGTTGAGAGGTAACCGCTCATTTAATAGATTAGTATATCTGAAATTTTTAAAAATTTATAAGTATACACGAAATTATGAATACAATTAATGGGTTCGAGTAAAATTTGCCCCAAATATTTTTAACTATTTTCCAAGGTTCCGGTGGCATTGCGTGACTGGGGTCTTGCATAAATGGACTTACTGGAATAAAAATAGAAAATGGCCCTCGACTACAACGATCCATTGCATTTATTAGCTATGATATCTGATGGCATGCTCAACTGCATAAAATAATATCAATTCATAACTTGGACGGACAACAGTAGCTAAAACAAAACTCTTTGAAAACTACTTTGTACAACCCACCCAGCATGATTTTCATTCATACTAAGTTTTACCTGGATAAAATTTCAGTTCTTGAAAAATTTGTTGCAGTATTTTTACGCACAGTTCGGTCTTGATTTAGGTATTACGATCTTATAAATTCAAGATCAAATGACATTCTCGATTTAACATTCGCTGTACTTATAATAATCAAATGTACTACTTAAATATTATATGCATATTATAACATGAATTTTAGAAACCGGGCGTTTCTTTAGTCAGTTAAAATAAAACAACAACTTTCCTCGGGAAAAAAATAATAATAAAGCAACAACGTATATTTTCCGTGTGTATGCTTGTGTTGGATGTTTATCATGATTTTGAATGATAGTTGCGCATTAAAAGCCATTAACAGTGGGAATATATGCCGACACATCCATCATGAAAAATATTGATAGCTCGTCGCTCCGATATTTTATTAAAATCCAAACCATTTAGAAAGTAAATTAATTTATGCGTAATTTGATCAGTTTGATTAAAAACTTACATATGTATATATTCTAAACAATCAATATATTTGAGAGTTAATATGTAACCGTTAAGAATTAGACAAAAAAGTCTTGACTTTTAAAATTATAACTAAACATGTACAAATTTACATTCTAAATGATTTAGACGGTAAAATACGTTTTCAAAAAATCTGAAAGGTAATCGGTTGTAGTGTAAAAGATCGTTACCCGTAATTACTATATAAAAAAATCTAAAATCTAAATTAAATATTGCATAAAGCAAGAGGACTAGCCAGAAGAACACAGGCACACGCCTGGGTTCTCAATCAAACTGCGAGACGAGTATAGCGCCTTTGTCGTCTCCTCCTCTTCCGAAGTAGGAATGGCTTAGGATGGGTTCGCGCAAGCATGACGACGCAGCTCTTTGATAAAATGCGTCTGCGAATTTACTGCGCTTCTCCAGTCTCCACCGGCCGAGTCAGGCGCATGGCAGCGTCTCGTCTATTTGCACTGAGTGGGCATTTAATGTTTTAGCACGAACAAGAGCGCGCAAGGACGGATATGTCTGGACTCTGGCCACCTCTACGGTGCCCATCTCTCGCGCCACAAAAGGATGCGCCCTTTCCTGCAGGTGGCCCCCGCCCGTGGTCCAGACTTGCTGCGTCGCAGCGAATTCGAACCGGCTCTGCTACAGGACGAGCGGAAGAGTTTCGAAGCTCTGGCAGCCCGCGATGGCAGATAAAAAGGCCGCTAACGGCCAGCGGAGCCTGTGGCACAGACGGACAGCTGACAAACTTCTACGGTTGCAAGCGTATCCTATCCTGGACCGCTCAAAGCTGTGTTGACACTGCTATTACATTAATTTCTTAATGTCCTGCCTCTTCCTTGCGTGTTTGTTGTGATGAACGTGCCCGTCCAGCTATTATTTCTGGCATCGATTAAGCAATTTCGAATATAAGTGATTTACTTTGTCCACAGCATGATTCGAGAAGATAAGATGTTAGAATGTGTCACAACAAGAGGAAGCACAAAAAATGAACATTTCCTCATCAAAATTTTTTTTTTTTTGAACATTTCATTTCTGTTAGGTCCGGGACGGACGAGGGGGAAGAGGAGCAACCGCATCAGTACTAGCTGTAGACCGAGGACGCGCGATGGATCGAGAACAGGGGTTGGGCCGGCTATCCTGTCGAGTCTGTTGAATGGAGAGGCAATTAGGCAAGTGGGGCAAGTGGGCCTGGTGAAGAGCGGGGTGTTCCGATCCCAATCTATCTGTAGTTAGAAGAGCCCAGTGGGACAGCGAGCGAGATGGAGAGAGAGAGAGTATGGGAGGGAGTTTGGTTGCCAAGCAGCGAGAGGCTAGGTCGCGACAATTTCTCGATTAAATATGAGGCGGCCTCTTTATTGTTGTCAAGGCCCAGGCCGTTGCAAAAGTTCGTGGACCCTGGACCACCTTCAGTCACCTGTTCCATGGAATTGGAAATATGGAAGTAGGGCAAAGTTACAAGCAATGCAGGGCCATATAACTATTTTCGTTTCCTGGTGCCGCAGAAGATCGTAAAATCATTTTTGAACTCAGGCCATCGACGTAAATCAGCTTTGAGACCACGAAACGCAGGTCACCAGTAGCCGTTGTCACTAGCGTATGTTTGTGAATCAGTTTTTTTTGTTTTTGATAGTTTATATTTACATACATCTCAACACATATTACATTGTAGTTCTAAGACATTCTTACAAACAAGGAGATACATAACTCCTCCAAAGAAATCCAGAGACACAACTTCACTAAAGAATTAGGAAGAACAGCTTCCATCCAGCCCAAGGGAGACAACAGCTCCTACTCTACCACAAATGGAGACCACAACTCCCACGCCAATTTTCCGGGCTGAAATCCCAATGTGGGATTTGAACCCACGGCCTGTGTTAAGGAGACCGACATCCCTACCACCTGCGCTAGCCGCAGGTGACATGTTTGTCAACAAGTTGAGTGGCTTCTAACAATGAATTTTAACATGAATATGTTTGAAAGGTAATACAATTTGTGACGAAAAGTTTTCAAAATAAAAATTTTCAAAATATAAAAAAATAATGTGATATGTACGAGTAATGATGATGAATAAAAATAATAAAGTTAAAATAAATAAGTTAGTTATACAGATAGTTGTGTACAAATAATTGAAAAGTAAACTATTTGATAATCATTAAATAATTATATATTTTATGAGTATTTTTACTTTTTGGTAACAATTTAGTGGGTAGATGCTTGTTATTTTGATGAAATTAGCATTTATGATGAAATTAGCATTTAAATACTTTTTTGCAACATTTGAGCATTAAAAATATTAATTTCAAGTAAACGTTATAGTTTGTAATGTTTTTGGCTTGAAATTAAATAATTCTTTGTTGTTGAAAAATTAGAATATGCCTGAAACAATTTCATTTTTTAGCCTGTTAGATTAATTCGAGAATTCTGTAAGTTGATTATTTTCATGCAGATAATAGTTCACATCAGTGGTGAATCACAACCGTCCATTTTAATCATAATGGCATCACATGTTTTTTAAAGCAAAATCCAGCACGGCTAGAAATTTTCAGCCCATCGCAAGTAGCGGAAAAATCTAGCATTAAATCTCAACCATTCATTTTATATGCATGGCAGCTTCCATCACGTCCGTCTAAGGCTGAAAATTCCAGCATGCGATGATCAAGCTATCCATTTCATTACCACACAAGTAGCAATTGCTAATGCCACTCAGGGCACCGCCAGTTGCGGATGACGATTTACACTTCCCCCCGTTTTGTGGAGATTTCACAGATCTCTCCCCGGCGAGGGTATTTATGTAAAAAAAAACCCCTTTATTATGCAAGAGTTGTGGGAAAATGTTTTTATACGTGTGATGACTGTGAAGATATTTAATTGTAATATCAAATGTCCCAATGTATATTTTACAACACGATTCGACAAGGAGAAAGAGAAAAAATGGGTGCAGCAAAGAAGTGAAGATTTCAAGTGTATAAGTAGAGATTAAAGTTTAAATGAGTAATTTTTCTTCTGTTTTATTTTTGATTTTCTATTTATCTGGGATGAATGTTAATGTTAATTTTAATTTTAGCATTATGTCTGATGTAATTATGTGTAACTAAAAACCTCATTCTAGAGCTACAGTGGATTTGATTTTTGGACAATAATTAATTTATAATTTTTCTTTTATTTTATTATATTAATGTTGGATTATTTGTTTGACTCGTTCTTAATGCTTTTATGAGATTGACCATATTATGGATTGATTTGTGAATTTTGTATAACGCTCAAAAGAGGTAATGCGGAATTAGACAAAAAGGTTAAGTAGCACATGATCTATCTATAATCCTGAGATTATGTTATCTCGCGAGACATGAGATTTGCTATCTAATAGGACACGTGAGATTTGCTAGGGGATGTTTGGTAATATATAAATTGTGGGAATTATGGGATGAAGTGGGGAGCGGGAAATGAAATATTTTAATAATTGTACAATTGATATGGGTAAATTTAGAATAAATAGGTTTGCTAGGAGATAATTATAAGAAAAATGATTAGAATATAAGGGTAAAAGTGGAAAAATATGATGATTAGTTGTGAGATGATGGATCTTTAAAACCGTGTTTACCATGATTTTTCATCCTGTATTTTTTATAAACATTGTCAAACATAACCTAATATGGATAAAAATATCTATTAGTCATGCGTAGTCAATATTATAAATGTAACTAATACCACTTATTATTTTAAAATTTTATGGTCTATATTGGAAGTTAAAATTAACAGGATATGTTTATACATCCATCAAAAGAGAAGTATAAATAATATCGTCATGGACTAATAATTCATATTCATAAAGTGAATTAATAAGTTATAGTTAATTATGGGAATATGCGAGTAAAATTATAACTCCATACTTATCTATTGGTAAGATTTTCCTGTTTATTTTACTTTCGTGCACACTAAACCATAATTTCTCACTATTTTATCTTTTAAACATCTTAATATTTATATAAATTTATTTAATTTAATAATTAATGATTATTTAGCATTTAAGTCTTTGCGAGAACGACAACTCTACTATTTTATCTATATTATTTGTACGATCCATGTATTTGCAAAAAAAATAGACAATGATAGTTGTATAGGAAAAAATGGAAAAAAAAATTGAACATAAAATAATTGTAGAGCATGAAAAGTTTTTATAATTTCCAAACATACTTTATATTTACAACATTGATGTTTAAGATATTTTGTGTTTGTTTGTATGATAGGTTGATTGTCAATACACTCAGGGCACAGTACACTATGCATGCTATTGTGATATTTTTTTTGGTTGGTGGGTGGTTTGATCCAGAACAGTTCATGCACTTAGCTTTAACATGCTTGGGTGCATAATTTTTGTTGAGAACTTTTTTTAGTGTGTATGAAAGTCATACATGGGTTCAAACATAAATATTTTATATATATAATTTTTTATAGTTTATTATTTTTTAATATTTTATTTCAAATTTTAAAATTAAGAAAATAAGCTACACTGGGCCCACATAAATACATAAACAATTTTAAAAACAAAAAATAAAAATGGGTAGTGCACCCAAAGCATTTGAATTCGGTTCCACACATTTTTGGAAGGGACTACGTAAAACTAAACTCCATTTAATTTTTTTTAAGAGAGAATTTTCTTTAGATTTACGTTGCTCTCCCACTGCCGGCTCATGCACCATGTCCAGTCCCTTTCATTATTGCATCCACAATGATTTTGAATCCTTAACAGATCACACGGGACCGATTTCTCCTAAATTTTCTAGTAAACTATATTCTAAGCTAATGCTAGATGTTATAGCATATAAATTGTCAATTGCATTCAAAACAACTTATTTAATTGAGAATATAATTATCACTTTAATAGAAATTTTAGCGGCGATCAAATTAGAACACATACAAGTATACCTTCTAGAGTTTTGATCCAGTGCGCTTGCACTTGTCTTTAGCCTACTCAGGCGAAGTAACTTATTATTTTTATTAATGAGAAATATCTTATTTTTATTTTAAAAATTTAAAATAAAATATTTAAAAACATTAAAAAATATAAAAATTATATATAAGAGACATTCATACTTGAGCCCACATGTGAATATAAAAAATAAAAAATTATAAAAAACTATTCACTTAGTTCTACTTGAGCCAAGTGGGGTCGTAGTTGTAGTCTCAATACACTTGGGTGCATATAACCATTTTTTGTTATTTTTTTAAATATTTTTTATATTTTTTTTATAAAATTGTTAATCTAAACGTATTTAACATATGTATTAATTTATACCAATTTTGGAGATTTTTAAATTTTTAAAAATTAGTAGTATTTTAGTAATTTTGAATTACTAAAAATACAACTGACTTTTAAAATATCTAAAAGTCTCCGGAATTGGTAAAAATTGATACATGTATTAAATACACCTAAATTAACAGCTTCATAAAAAAAATTTCAAAAAAAATAAAAAAATAGGTGTGGTACACCTGAATGCATTGAGGCTCAATGTAGGTGGGTGCAAACGATTGCAACCCAGCCAAGTGTATCTAGGTACATTGATTTGAACTCCACATTTCAACCCTTCAAAATGTCTGCTTTTAATTCCATGGTTCCCAAAAACTTTTATCAGGTTGTATCCCATGAGTTAAATTACTATGGCATTAAATCAAGGGTTCCTGGAAATTTTGCCGGGAACCATCCCTGCAATCCCCACCATCTATTATTTACCAAGACCCTTGCATGTCGTCTGTGTGAATTGCGGCCAACTGTCGCACGTGCACATATGCACACGTGCATTTATAAACCCTGCGACCATAATAGCGGAAGATACTTTCGCGGCAGCGGGACAAAAGGCTTAAACCCTAACGCCCTCCCCTCTATTCCTTCCCACTTAACGCTCCTAAACGTCTTGGAAGTTCTTCCTCCCTCTATTCCGCAGGTGAGAATGTTATCTCTGCCCAACGCCTACCCTCCCCTATTGATTTTTTCAAACGTGTATGTGCATGTCGTTGCGGTCTTATCACGGAGGGTTGATCCGATGGTCGGAACCGTAACTCGAGTGGAGTTTGCGGTGGCTGGCCGGGGGTTCCTAGCGCGGCATTTGAAGTTGAATGCTGAGTAGTGGGGTTGAAGATTTTGATGTGGACGTTTGTGATCCTTTACATCTGATAGGGTGTCAGTTTTCGCATCCGTGTTTTCTATTGCTAACATTCCTCCGAGTATTCTTTAGCCGATATAGTCTGGAACTAGGGTTTTTTCTTCTTTGCTGCCTCTAGGCTTTGCAATGTATGCTTATAACGCAAACATTGTTACATAATGCGTCGTCTGACTCCGAGCTTTAAAAGCCGCAGTGATGTTGGGCTTGGGCCGTTTATTTTAGGATAACACCGCGTATAAGTTTGATAAATTTGGGTTTGGGCTTACCTTTTTCAGGCCAATTAAAAATAAAAATTTCGATGCTAAATTACTAGTTCATGGTTTTTTTATTGTGGAAAAATAGGACCTTTTTTTTGTGCTACAATTATGTGCCTGGTTGTGAGGTTTATTGAAAAATATTCTTTGAGAATCCGCTTCCAATTGTTTATTTGAATTTGGCTCATTATGAGCTGAGTTGATGGAGGGATTCATAGTTCGAGACTTCTTTTACATGATGCCTTGCTTGGTCGTCACTGCTGTATGGATACCTGTGTGTACCTGACGTTAGTTTGTTCATTCATAACTGCAGTTTGACTGGTTTAGTGTTGGAGATGCAAAATGGAGCCAGTGAACTTTGCAGCTCCTATATGTTTGACCTCACTTCCAAAGGATGAATAATGTTCTCTTGTTTTTGCTTCTTGCTGTTTCTTTGCATCTTCTTAGACATTACAGTGCATGTGAAATGAGGATTGTAGATCTGTTCTGAGCTGCAATTCTGCGTCCCCATGACAAGGGAGCTTATTTACAGTGCTGGTTACTCTAGTTCAGTGTCTAGAAGAGATATAGTGTGATGCACCTGTAACATTTTATCCCATCGTCCATGTCTTAGAAGTTGGCTGATTATCGAGCCCTTCGCCTAGTTTGCAGAATGCTTGTCTTGTGACCCATATGGTCAATGCAGCTGGATAGTTCAAAAAAACCAGCCAAAGGGACGTCTTTCTGCAAACTTGCTTTGGCTTTTGTTGATGGGGACAGCAATGGAGGGTAAGTAGGGTTGCAGACAGTCACCCCCATATCCAGTCATGTGTTTTGGACGCAGAAAAATCATTTGACAAGGATCCTGTATTGATGCCATTACTTGTGAAAAGTAAATGTGGATTATGAACTATAAGAAACTGTTTCATTCTGTTTTCATGTAGTTTTAAATTAGTTGTTTCAGATCTTAATCGAAAATTTGCTCGAATGATGCTTTGTTATCCAGGTGCAGAACACAAGGTTATCATGGCATTTTGCAGTCGTATTGGAAGCCTTGTTCGGAAGAGTATATCTGCAAATGGTTTATCAAATGGACCAACTCCAGTTATGCCTCTGCTTAATTCTGTTCGCTATGCATCAACAAAGCTTTTTGTGGGAGGTGTGATGTCAGTTTATTGCAATATTATGTGCATTGGATTTTTAAACCTATTTTGTTTTCTATAATAATTAAAATCTTGAAAATTTGTTGCAGGCCTTTCATATAGTACAGATGACCAGTCACTTAGAGATGCATTTATCAACTTTGGTGATGTAGTTGAAGGTAAGTAGGTTTATATTACTTTTAGATTTTTCAAAGGTAGCAAACAAAAGCAAGAACCTGATCATGCGGTTCAAATCTGTGATCCTCTAACCTCTACAAGTTTTGAAGTTTTTTTGTCTGCCATTTGCTGATGACCTAAATCCAAAAAACTCTTGCATGAATTTACTACAATACAATTTTGTTCAGGATACTTGGTTGCTGGTATAAATGTAGAGCCATTAGATAATGGTTTTATAAATGTTCAGTGATGCAAACTAGGTAATGGTTTTGTGCTTCACTCATATCATTCCCTAATCCATATGCATTTAATGTCAAGTGTTCGGGTTCATGTTCCATTGTTAACTGTTGGTGGGCTACAGATGGACGGGTTTGGGTTGTCTTGTCAGGGAGCTCCTCTGGACAAGTTCCATGGTATCAGTGATATACTGATATCATGCCATCGGTTCTTGAAAGATTTCCCTATTCAATCAGAAATATGTTCCCTTCATAACTTTCCCCTTGGTCAGTGATTCCCAGTGAAGTCTTTCAAGAATCCAAATGCATTACATCTCTGCACAAATTAAAAACATGCCCGTTTTTTGCTTTCATCATGATTTTTGGTGTTGTACCCCTTTACTGCTATCTAACAAGAATTCAATGTCGTAAATAACCTTGTGCGTACACTTCGCCTTGTCTATGATGCAGCAAGAGTTATCACTGACAGAGACAGTGGGAGGTCAAGGGGATTTGGCTTCGTAAATTTTGTCACCGATGATGCTGCCAGTTCTGCCTTGTCTGGGATGGATGGAAAGGTGTGTCGGCATTCTTTTGTGAAAATTGCATTTCTAGTTTTATAAACATTCTAATTAAAACATGCAGGCTCACTTCTTTAAGACCCTTTGAATGGAAGACGGCTGCTACAAGCATTTCCTAGGTAGATAGTAACATTATAGGTCATTTGTTATAATAAACAATGTTCATTAGATGGAGAGGAGCATTGCTAGGAAGATATTAATGTGGACTGATCATTATTTAGCCCATGATGTCATCAGCTTGGATTCTTGTGCCCAATCGAATGTCTGCAGTGGATAATTTACGCAGGTTCCTAGATAATTAGCCAATTGTTGACTGGTGTTGATGATGTTTACTGTCTTTCCAATTTATTCTAATTCAGGTTCTCAGACAGAGTCATTAGTAATCATGTTCTGTTGGATTGAGAAGATGCCTTGTGTTATAATGGTAAAAAATGTCAGCATTGGGGTGATACAAAGAAGATGATGGATGTGTTTTACTTATTTAGTTGGGGGCATGAGTTTGCTGAAGACCATGATAAATCAATTGCTGAGAGTTGATCAGGGATGTTGGTCTATCATTCAATTTATGAAGCACTGCTGTTGATGTATTAACTGACATGTCATGATGTGTCAGGGAGTTTTTTTAAGGGGAGTGATTCCCTACAAATATTTGCATGGAATAGTTTGTACAAATTGTTCCTTTTTTGCAATTTCAATATGATTTTTGTAATATTTAGGATTGATTTCAAATATGCCCACTACATTTGCCCTTAATTGAAATATACCTATTAAGTTTGAAAACTTTCACATATATCTACTAATTATGGGTGAAATTTTATCTATACCTATTCTGTCAGGCCCAATTAAAAATCACTGTTATTCATCATATGAAATGTCCGAAATGCCCCTTATTATTTAATAATAATAGTTATTTAACTATGATAGAAGTTGAACAATGTGATGGAAACCCATCCAACTTGAGAGAGAAGCTAGGTAGAATGAGTTTTAACGGTATAGATATGACACCAATGACAATGAATGCTAGATCAATTAGGGGTGTTTTGGGGTTTTAAAATTATTAAACGTTCCTAATCATTATATTGGGTATATTTGAAATTAATAAAATACGTCTATGTGAAACTTTTCAAACTTAGTAGGTATATTTGCAATTAAGCGCAAACGGAGTGAGTATATTTGAAATTGACCCTACCATTCAAACCTTTATGATACTCATCCAAAGATTTAGTCATGACGCCAAAAATTAAATTTATTGAAATTTTTATATATTTTAGGCTTATTTTCAAAGTCTAACAGTGTCATATTCACCCTCAAATAATTGGACATTTCTAACACTAAGTTTCCAATTAAAGCGATTTTTGGTATTGTATATATAACTGCTTATTTATATTTTACGTGGCTTAGATGTTAAAAAAATCAAAACAAAGAGGAAAGGAGAGAAGAAAAAGCAACCATTTGCATGAACCATTAAATAAAAATGTTTAAGAGTCGTCCTGCTAACATGACCTATTGGTTAAAGATTACTATATTGAAACACGCAATTGATTTTGTTGAAAATAACATAAAATAAAAATAGGTTTGCTATTTGTAATTTATGGATGATTGGATGAAATTATATATTGCTTTCATATTAAGTTATGAACTGGTGTAGCACTTACAAGGCGTATCTATATGAATGGATTGAATAGAAAGAGTCAGCTGTAAGTTTTTCATTAAAATATAGGAATATACAGAACTATAGAACTGAAAAGGCAAGATTTTTACATCGTTCAGTGTTGTGGGCTAGAGCAGTTGTTTCTTTGCTGTCGGTTCCACGACTGTATTCCGTGGGAATGTTTCTCACAAAAAATATGAAAATGTAATTATTACTGGTTATTGTGTTATTTCTCGGATGTACAAGTTCTTATTGTTGCATTTATAGGAACTCCATGGAAGGAACATTCGTGTGAGTTATGCCAATGAGAGGCCTAGTAGTCCAAGCAGGAGTGGCTATGGTGGTGGCTATGGTGGAGGTTTTGGTGGTGGGGCTGGTGCAGAGTGACTTTTGGCTGGCACCATGGTTCCTATAGGTTTGCCATTTTTATTTTTTAAGGAAAGAATTTTACCATTTCTTCTCTCTGAACTGCTCAATGCTGTCACTGAGACGTATCAAAGCATCAGGGCTGATATTCTGTAATGGATTTTTACTATTGTGAGTTATGTAGTCTGGACAATTGCTTGCCTCCCAAGTAGAAAAGTTTACCATGGAGGCAAGAATGAAGCGTGGATTCACATCCTTTTGCAGTTTTACCAATCTGAATGGAATGAGTCTTGAGTACCATAGTCATAGGTTGCTTGATCTTGCAGGCAGGCTCTATTTGAGGTTGTTTTATTCGTTCTGTTCTTCTGTATCATTGGTTGAAGGTGAGTTGAACAGCCGTGCAAATTGAGGTTCGGCTATTCGCTGTGGGAAGTAGATGGGCATGGTCAAGTTGGGACTTCAGTTGTATGCTCCCGCGAGCATGCAGCGCTGCATGCTCCTGGGCGCATACACCTATTTTAAAAAAAAAATTTTTGAAATTTTTTTTAATAAAATTGTTAGCCCAAGTGTATTTAATTTTTGGGTAAATTGTTACCATTTTTGGAGTATTTTAGATATTTATTTTTTATTTTTGAAAATTAGTGGCAAAAATAAATACACTTGAGCTAACAATTTTATAAAAAAAAATTTAAAAAAAAAATAAAAATAAAAAATAGGCGTATGTGCCCGAGAGCATGCAGCGCTGTATGCTCCTGGGAGCATACAACCGAAGTTGGTGAAGTTGGGCAATGTCTTGTGATTGGATTTGCTGTCCCGGTGGCTATCGACTATTAAAATATGATGCATTTATAACGACTAAGTTAAACTTTGGATTCGAAAGGATAAGTTTGTTAATCACTCTTTTTTTAATGTATATTAAAAATAAATTAACAAATTTACTTTATTGCTACTAGTATTTATAATGTGTATCTCATGTGTGGTTTTTTTCTTTTACTTATTTATCCTTTATTTACTGATCCCATACGCGATGGAGCCATCTTGATGTTTCTGAGTATGATTCTTTACCATATTCAAATAAAGAGTTGATATTCAGTGCATTCCTTTTAAATACACGGAGGGCGGAATGTCAGTGGTTACGTTGGAGGATTATGTGGTCCTTGTTAGATTATATGAAAAAGGATGCCAATGGCAGTTGTTGTATCGGAGGGGTTTGCTGGGCTGTAGGACCATGACATCACTTTCCTCCACTGGCTAGCTCCATCGCAGGCCAAACAAGTGACTGATTTGTGATCATGAGTCTTAGCACTACTTGTTTACTCAATATTTGAGAAATTATCTCAATCGGAGACTTTTTTTTTTTGATGATAATCGGAGACTTCAATAGCCTTTGCAATTATTTTTTTAAAAATTTTTGCAAGAAGCGTGCACGTGTTGAAATATATTCTTTTATTGATAGCTCATAAGATCACTCGATTAAGATCATTTGTTGAGATTTAAGATGTATTGCTAGAAAAGTGAATGAATTGGATGTGATACAGATTGTCATGACCCCAAATTAATCAATTGCATGAAAAATTCCGATGATAATATTTACCATGGAACCAATTCGTTTGAAAGTTAGTCGACCTCTCTTGTATGTCTTTCGGTGCATCATACATGACTGGAAAGAAATTTCGTACATCTTAAATTAACCGTTTGAGAAGCTTGGCCATTTACCTTGGGAAGTCTATGAAAAGTATAATTAAGAAGCTTTCCATTTGATAGAATCAAATTAGCGACTGATCCCAAGGATATGATGCTGATGGGTGCAACCAGCTTAGATTGACGGTTTAAAATAAGGAGTTTTTTTTATTTTTCATTTTTGGCCCCATTAGAAAAAGAACACGTGAAAGTAGACAGTTCATATTAACTTATTAGATGGTGTTGTGGTGCATCATAGATCTAGGCCGGCGGCGTGATTTAAACACTTGGAACACACACGTATCTAGGTGGAAAATAATGAACAATTATGTACAAGCAAACGAAACGTACAACTGGACCACACCAATAAACCATGAATCTCTCTTTGCGTGAATAATCAGCCTCAAGACACGGCCGAATTTATACTACATCATCTAAAAAACTACTGGAATAAAAGCCAATCTGTCGAGTAGTTTTATTTTCATTAGAAATTGTTCTATATTTATCCATCCTACTTTATCATGCTTGGGCGTTCAATAATTTTTTTTTTTTTTTTCGGAAGTGCTAATTTTCAGCGACTGATTGGTGGGCCCCGTGAGGTTGGATCAGAAAGATTGCACCAATGGTCAGGTTATCACCACCTTTGGCTTTTGTGTATGATTTAGAGGCTCCCCTCGATACCATGAATATGGCGAGTTTTCTCAACCAAGCAGGGTATTGGAAGGAGAATCTTGGCCACCAATCAGGTGGCCGTCTAGCCCGTCAGCTGACTGAAAAACCTGGTTTTCACGTCGTTACGAGAATCCCCCATGGATGGATAAATAATTAATTCCTTCCTTCCTTGAATTCTGTAGCAGTAAGGATATGGATTCGCGGTGGCAGGCCCTTTGGTGACAGCGGACTAATTTGAAACGACCGGTCCTCATATTACTATTTGAGGGGGTGGAGCCATCATGGTAAAATAAACCATATTTTTGAAATATTTTTTCAAAATCTCAACGGGGTCATTCTAATATCCAAAATTCCAAGGGGGTGGGGAGAGCAGCTCCAAAAATAAAACGCTGTACCTGGACTCCTTGATCATGTATGAAAATTTTAGGAGGTAAAGAAAATCTGCACCATCATCACTTCAGTTTCTGGGAGGAAGCTCTTTACCTTTGAACAAAGCCAGTGCATCTTTGAGATCATTAGGAAATTTCTAGCGCAGCCCACCGGCCCCAAATGGTCTATTGTTTGAGTCACAAAGTATTGAGATCAGGTAACTGAATATAAGAGCAGTCGGTTGTCTATAAATATTTGTGATGGCGCAGACAGTGGTAGACAACGATTAAGTGTTTGGATCCATCCCATTGAACGGAATGGACACTAGATTGTCAATTTTCAAAAAAATAAAAACTTTTCTCATTATCTGTATAATTTCTCATTTTTTGATACAAAATAACCTTTTTTTGTTCTCAATACTACTCATTCCCATTAATTGATCAATTTTTAATATATAACTACTACTACTAATCTACTTTGCTAATCCAAATGCAAATTCATTTGTTGCTTCGCAACAGGCCCTGTATTCAGCAGGATTCGTCGCATTGACGCCGACGCGACAAGTGCAAGAAGAGAAAAACAGGGCTCAGCGATCACGTCCCTTGGGATAGTGAGGGCCGCAAGTGAGTAAATTGGGTCTGGTTTACTCGGGTTGTTCTAAACACAATTCTAGTTCAAATTATAAAATTTCAATCTAATCCTACTTTTAATCTTATTTTTCTCACTTTAATTCAACCCTATTTTAATCCTATAGAAATTGAGTTAATAAATATATAATATTTAAAAATCTTTTGCTTAATTAAATCTATTTTAAAATATAAATTTATATGAAAGAATAAAAATTAATCCTTTTTTATAGGAATACTTTCAAATTTATGATTTATACAATGATGTAAATTGCTAAATAAACTTATTTTAAAGCAATGATGCTTAGTGAATTCTTATGTATTATGTGATAATGTAAAATTATTTATTATATTGTACACTAATATATGAAATCAGTTCGGTTTGGGTCAGGTTGCCAATCATCCAACCCACTTTTGAACTTGATTATTAAACTTGTTCAAACAGTGATTTTATGTAATCCCATTTATTCATTTTTTTTTACCTTGATTGTTGATGCTAAATTCATTATATTTATTATACTTGGTGTCATTTTTTGATTAGAAGACCAACTTTCATCAAAATTAAAGATATCGTTGATTATATAAATACATTTATTTGTAAATTATGAATAAATAGGTTATCATAATCAAAAGTGTATTTTAAAATTAATTAGTGCAAATGCAATAATGTTCAAAGAATTTATTATTTTTATTAGTAAATTTTGACTTTTATTAGTTTGAGAGGAACTTGAATTTCATCTCAAAACTAAGACTGAAATTTGGTTTGAACCGGGATTTTAATATTTGAATTTGGATTTGGATTCACATAAACCTGATAGGCTTAAGATTGAAGATTAAAATTTAGTTAAACCCAGTACAATCCAATCCAATCCAATCCGAGTTACACCTCAATTATTTTGAATTAGTGTTGGTACAACCCTACTTCGCTCTTTTTTTTATTTTGAACATATTTTTCTTTCTCCTTAATTTCCTAGTCACAAAACAGCCGCCCAATGTTTTGTCTACCTCAAGAAAAACAGGACAAACAATGCAATTTCTACGTGCACTTCCAAGTATAAATCCGTAGTCTTGCTCTGGAATCATGTGGGCTACTTGCGGAGATCTAAGGCTGCCGACGAAAATTTTAAAAAAAAAAAAAAAAAAAGACGAAGATTGACTCCATGAAAAACATTTTTTCTACATAAAATATTAAGAAATAATTAAACACGTCATAATTCACTCTTTTATACTCACGTCCAGTAATCACAGCATAATATCGATTTTGACATATCCTCTGAAATATATTTTTTCAGTGTCATGTTTTTGTAAAATTGATGGGTGACGATAAAAAAATATTAAATTTAATTTTTAAAAATTTGAAATATATACCTACGCTTCACCTAGATCTTCCATCATATAGATTTATAGTTTATTTGAATTTATTCATTGTTTTATTTTTGAAAAAATCCAACAATGAGTGATATATATATATGAGATCCGATCGTGTGCAGTCCGCTGTAAAATGGACCCTACACATGTTAGATTGTAATGAAACTTTATACATTCATTTATCCATATATAAATCATACTTTAGACGGTTTAGATGTTGAAAAAACCACTTTAAACTTGATATTTACATTAAACTATTTTATTACGTTGATTTTGCACAATTTTAAGATGAGGACTATATACATGTTGGATTTGGATGAAAATTGATATACTAATAAAGTGAACAATTCTAAATACAATGGATAGAGTGGATTTTCTATTTATTATCAAGTGGGGCCCACAGTGCATGGACTGCACGGTGCAGTCGCATGCACTGGATTATTTCCCTGTATATATGCATGCATTTTCTGTCTTTTAAATTCATTTTTAAAAATAATAATCAGATGAATTAAAAAATTTTAAATTTTATACATTAAAATATCCAGATAAGGCCACACACATATAAAAAATTAAAATAAAAAAATTTCTACGATGGATGGAACCACCGAGCTTTTGTAATTGCCGTCTAGATGAATATCTAATTAAGTCATATAAATACTCAAACGCCAAAAAATTAGTAAAGTATTTATTCATAGATTGGAAAGCTGGAAATTTATAAAATAAAAGGAGTGGCTGTTTACCCTCAAGCAATCGACGCCGTTCATTTGTTGGGACGCTAACTGGCTGGCTTCGTTAGAAAATCTGTATTTGTGGGCCGTCAAAACAACTTGATTGAAGGAACTATCACATGGGCGCGCAGAGAAGAAGAGGACAAGTAATCCTCCCCGAAATGTCTTGTCAAGTGGCTCCAGTTGAATTTGACGGCTCTAAAAAAGAAGAGACAGCTAAAGATTAGAGGGTGCGTCTAGTAACGAGAAAAACATGTCTAACTTCAAACTTTTCAATCTAAATTTTTTTATTTTTTATAATTATTATATTAAAAATTTTTTTTTAACATTTTTCTATACAACTACCCTACTTTTCAATCATTTCTATACAACTACTCATACAATTAATTTATCTATTTTAACTTTATCATCTTTACTCTTCATCATTACTCCTATCATATCACATTATTTGACAACTTTTACTCTCCAAAACTTTTCATCAAAAGTTTTATCTATTTCCAAATACACTCAAAATCTACCCACTCCTCCAGCAAGGCCCCTTCCCTTATGCTGGAGATGCCGGAGACTCTAGTATAGCAAGAACAAACTAGTAACTGAGGAAACTTAACCTACACTTAAGGACATGAATGCCTGGTGACAACACTTTTTCCACCAATTCCACTCTGCCAATTTGATCGGAGGCACTGTTTTAAACCTCACTAATAGCCCTTCTAGATGGAAATGCTTGGTGGAGAGAAGAGACAAACTTAATGTTAATGCTACTTACAATCTCAATCTTTCTAAAATGGGCTTTAGAATAGTCATTAGATATCCGAAAGGCATCTTTCTCGCAACTAAAGTTGGATAATCCCGAGTATGTATATACCCTTATGGATGGAAGTTTTTGCTATTCTATCAGGTTTAAAGTGACTAAGGATGTAGGGATAAGAAGAACATTGCTAGAAAAACCTTATTGATTAAATCCGTAATCACTCTAGGATTCTTCGTGCTAAATCATTAAGAAAAATAAAATCATAAGCAGACGCATACCCAAATCCATAAGAGCAATTGTTGTTGAATCTTGTGGTTTCTGAGTCTTCTAAGTTAATACCCTAGGGTTTTCTGGAGAAGGTGATTCCTCTTTTCTAATGATTGGATGTTAGAAAAGAAACCTTAATCAGTGCATTACCTAAAAACCACAACTGTTTATATAGGAAGTCTATCTTTTGCATTTCTAATTTAGCCTATCATAAAAATAGAAAATAGAAATTAGGCTGTAGAGTTTTTATGCATAGAAGACTTATACTTTATTAGATGACTTAAGCCCATAAAACCTTATAAGATCACTTTAAAAAATTGGGCTGCTATTTATGATAGCTTATATTTAATTAATATATATGTGTGTCTAAAATTCCAACAATCTTCCACTTTGACTACGCATATTTTATCATTATATACATAACCTTATCAGCTCAAAGACTTTTGTTATCATTCCAAAAACATCTTCGAACAATCTCATTCATTAGTAATGACAATATACAACCAAGGCGGCTTTTGTCATATTTATCATAACTAGATCTATTCATGATCATATATATCAAACATAACCAAATGACATAAATCAAGTATAGATGCGTAACATTGAAATTACATGATGTGATCTAACATGTCTATTTTCAACTGGTTCGACTTATTTGACAAGATCAAACCAAAACCAAAATACCGAATACTTTATTTTTACAGAAAATATCTATAATCATAGTAAAGTATCCAAATGTGAGGACCAGGTATTTTATTTTATTTTTATTACAACTTTTCTCTATTTATGAGGTAACTTATGAACATGCTAAT
>JAXCLR010000001.1:71414143-71448694 GCA_035584095.1 Annona squamosa
CCCCCCCCCCCCCCCCCCCCCCCCCCCCCTTGCATCACATTCGTGCAACACAGCTTAACACAAATAAATCAAATTTATTAATTGATTATATTATTTATTGTATATGATTTTAATTGATGAATACTAAACCAAATGTTTAAAAACAGTCACACTAGATTAATTATAACAACACCGATTGAACCGGGCTGGTCCAATGCAGTTTATATCAGTGATTGATGCTTATTTTCGTAATATAAATTGGACCAACGTTCTAGCAAGTTATCAGGTGGTTTTACAGATCATGGGAATTAACATTAATGACCCAAGGTTAGGACCCTTAATTTGTTATAGAGTCAAATACAATTGGCTTTGGAATTAATTTAATATTCCTGTTCTTTCGATGCAGGCATACCATTGGAATTAATGTTTACGCCGGTGCATATTTTTCCGCCATTCCACTTTTCGTAAGCGTACCAAGGGTAAGTGCGTGTATGCATTTAAGGAAATTTAAACTAAATTACTTGAATTTCCCCTTCCCCTTTAATTGCAGCATTCAATTGCTTTTGCTCGAATCCCAATTTAGATTTCATTAATTTTTTAGTTTTAGCGACTAGGATGCAATACATTAAGCGAATGATTGGGCTTCCGCGGATAAAACAAACATTAGCATAGATAAAAATATGTTTTTTTCCTATAAAATTTGATTCAGTTAGGATTATAATATATTAATATATGTATTAAACTGAGTTTGGTCGACTAAAATTTTCAACACCATTCCCAAAAACCCAATGCCAGCCAATACAAATAAATTTCATTGATATATAGATATCGGTTGGAATGTTTAAGTGGGTCAACCCTACTTTGTCAACCCAAGTTTCAAAAATCCCATTACAATCCAATCTAAATTTGTTTGAGTAAGATTTTAATCTTTGCAAGATTCGATTAATCGAAGAAAGTATTTTATTAAGTTAATATGTCTTGGATGGCTGTGAGGTCAATGCAAACCTACCCTAAGAGAAGCTTCTTCAGTTTCGTCTCTTTTTCCTCTAATCAGAGGTTTTGTGGAAACCAACTTGGGTGCCGCTAAGGGGACAATTGATAAACAACTTGCGTGGAGTGAGGGTGAGGTTAGAGCATGGTATCTAAAATTAATAATTAATCTATTCAACAACCTTATTTTTTCAACTTTACCTTTATATTTCAATTATTTTTCTATCACTGACCTTTAACAAACTTATTTAATCTAAATTTACCACTATTATTTCATATCGATCTATGTATTTCTCAAAATATTTTTTTTTTCACTTCCTAACTCATCTCAGGATCTTACAAAATTTCACTATGCCAAGCATGCCCTAAACCTTAGTGAAAGTCAACTCTTGCCCTAGTTTGGTTAGCCAACCAAATAACTCATGTTCTTCCCTTTCCAACAAGGGGAACATTCTTAAAGGGCAAAATGAATAGATTTCAAAAGCCACTCTATATAATCTTCTCATAGTTTGGTTAGCCAATCACCCCATGTTGTACGGTTTTTTTCAAAGGCAAGGTTTGTAGAGACCAACATAAACAAATTTAAAAAGTCACTATATAAAAGGCTCTATTCCTATATCACTAGGTTACATAAAAGTGATATATTGAAGCAAAGACATGTAACTCTTTTAAATTTTAAGATTTAAATCCTTAATAAAAATTCAATCCGTTTATTGTATTTAACATCCTTTGTTCATTTAAGAGACCAGGTTTAATCAGAATCAAGTATATGCATGGGCCACATTTGTTCAAAAATATATATGCATGTGTAAATAATAAAAAATACTTAGATCCATTTATACATGTATTATAATGTAATAATATTTTATAAATCATTTATACATACTAATGATATTTTAGACAGTTTAAATATTAAAAATATTACTTTCAAATTAATATTTTAGGGTTAAATTATTTTATTACTTTGATTTTATATATTTACATATGAGGATAATATACAATGATACAGAACAAATGAGGGGTTTTTATGATAATGTAAATGAAGTTAAATACAAATGATAGAATGGATTCTCTATCAACCATTAAGATTTTAAAAATAAAAAAATTACAAAAAAAAGAGATTTTATAGAAACGTGCCTCATACATAAAAATTACAAGATGAATAAAAATAGTCTTTGAAGGTAAGTAGTTGCATACAACCAGTTCAACTGAGCTCTATTTGCAGTATTTTAAGAGATTTATTACATTTATTTTCGATGTTATTGTAACAATGCTACTTAAAATCATTTTAGGGTATGTTTGGTTGGAGATAAAATTTTTTGATGAAAAATTTTTAGGGAAAAAGTTGTCAAGTTGTTAAAAAATGATATGATATTAATTGAGGTAATATTGAGGTATAGAGAGAATAAAGTTAAAATAGATAGGCTAATTATATGAGTAATTATATAGAATGATTGAAAAATAACGATGTTTGTATAGAAAATGTGAAAAGATAATTAAAAAATAGGATAGTTACGGAAAGCGAAAAGTTTTAGATTGAAAAGTTTTTGTTGACATTTTTTTTATCTAAGAAAACACACTCTTAATCAAAATTTTGTGTGGGCAACACATAAGATAAAGATTTTAACATATTTATATTCATCTAATGCAACACTTGTTTTGTGGGCAAATAAAATTAATGTATTATAAGTTAAGAGTCTCTCTTAAAGCTATTTCATGTAACTCGTCTATTTTTTTACCTTTATAGTTGATATAAAATTTACTTTATCCATTATATTTATCATTACTTGTTTAGCTATGAAACTAATTTTTATCCAAATTAAATGGTTCATGTACCACATTTTCTTAAAATATATGTTTATGTATAAATTATAAAAAATGCTTAAATTCATTGGTGTATGCATTAAAATGTAATAACACTTTATGTAATTAATTATCTATGTCGTAATGATATTTTAGATAGTTTAAATATTGAACGTATACTTTTAGAATTGATTTATTTTTTTTTAGAATTTATATTTAACATCAAACTATTTTATCGCATTTTATATGATTATAAATGAGGCCAACATGAGATGATACTAGACAAATGAAAAAATTTTCATCGCTAAATAAATGATAGCCCCCAGTCATATGCACTTAAGTGCATTGAGCCTTAGTGCATTTAAGTATATACATCTTTTTTTTAAATTTTATTATATAACTGTTAATATAAGTTTATTTAACATGTGTATTAATTTTTTCTATTTTTAGAGATCTTTAGATATTTGTTCGGAGTTTTTAAAATTCAATGGCATTACACAACTGTTAATATAAGTTTATTTAACATGTACATAAATTTTTATCAGTTTTTAAAAATTTTAGATTTTTATTCAGAATTTTTAAAAATTAGAAAGATGACATTGATTTTTAAAAATTCTAAAAATAATCTAAAAATTTCCAAAAATGCTAAAAATTAATACACATGTTAAAAACACTTATATTAACAGTTTCGTAAAAAAAATTTAAAACAAATAAAAAATAGGTCATATACACTTGGGTGCATCGACTCGATGCACCTGAATGCATATGACTAGGCACCATAACTGATATTAAATATAATAAATGAAGTGAATTTCTAATTGATAATTAAAATAAGACAAAATGAATGGAGTTTGATTAAAGTAAGTTTACTAAAAGCAGAATAATTAATTAAACATAATTTTTCAATACTATGGATGAAATAATGTCACAATGAAAATGGGCCTCACTTGAGTCAATTTACCTTAGGTTTTATGTGAACATATGAATCACACTGTAAGTAGTTGATAATACATAAACATATTGTAAATAAAGAACACTACATAAATAAAATAAGATTTCAAGCAAGGCTAGGTAACCGTTAAAAGTTGCAACCCAAATGATTATCTAAAGAATATCTAGATAAAATGAAAGCGTAGGCCGATACTGTTGCAAGAACTCAAATTTCTCTTAATATTTAGAAAACTCATATTTATATTACTATGAGTTAATTCACAATATAAGTTGTTAATCAAATATTTAAACTTTTCAGAGCCCAAAAAAATTATTTAAACCTTTCAAGGTCATTAGAATGCATGATATCGAATTATATTAGCCTGTCAATTAGTCCTTTTATAGAAAAATAGTATGTAAATAAGGGATTTCTTGTCGAAACACAGACAAGATATTCCTAGGCTTGGGGATTGGGAATTGATATAATTTTTATATTTTAATGTTTTAATTTATTCGGCTTCCTAATTCAAGCTTAAAGAACATCTGCTTCTAATTTTGTCCCTGTTATATTCATTTATCTCAACACTTTTACCTCGTTTATAGTTATTTAGACATCTAATATACTCTTTCTTAACATTTATTTCATAAAAAAGTTTGCCTAGCATTTAGTAGAAAAAAAAAAACCACCCCTGATGTAGACTATCTAACTTTTCTTATCTTTAGTTAATACCTTTATTTCTATTTTATATATTTTTATTCGATTATCATATATTTTACCTTCATTTACTTTAATTGTATCAAGCAACTTTCTCACATTTTTTTAAATCAACCCGGCTTTTTCTCATTTTTTTTAGCAATTGCCAAACACAAGAATATAATTAAAGAATGTTATAAAAATAAAGTAAGAAACGACGTAGTAAAATAACTTCTTAATTAAATCAGCCCATCATGCCCTTGAATCTTAAAATAATCAACGGTTATTTCTAAAGAAAAATTTGCTGTCACCTTTTGTGGGAGTATATTTTTTCAGTTTGTACAGCCAGGCTAGCTAGGTTGTGGCTTTGTACATGTTCGTATTCTCGGCCCCGCACCTGCACATCTAAGCCATCACTCATCCAAACCAGATCCGATATCTGAATTACATAAACCCCACAGAAACGAAACCAAACCAGTTCGTTCGGTTGCAGCTCGTGGAGATAATAGCACGTGCGAGCACCGTCGAATCCGGCAACGTGCACACGCGCGACTGAGCTGGAAAAGACCAGTTCGTTCGCGTCTTTTGTCGTTTCCGGCCGCAGATTGGATTGGACAGGGGCTGTTAGAAGCGGGGATACATCGCTGCCGTCGCCTCGTGGTTTTCACCCTGCAGTAGAACAAGTGGCTGGCGGGACCATTCGTCTGGTGGTACGCGCACCCCTAAAATCCACGCATTTATTATTCCTTGAATCATTGCCTTAAACATGATAAACTGACCTTCGAGCTAGGATTTGGGCTGGTCCATGTCTGCCCCATAAGTTCATGTCCCGAAATTGGTTTCACTCGATAGGGAGATTGATAACCAATTGGACGACTGATACAGTAATGTCGATAGTAAATTTGGAGCTGCTCCGATCCAATTCGAGTGGAGGAACAGGATTCCCTTTGGACAAAGGCAGACTACCAATTCCGGCAGTCTGCCTATCCACCGTACTCAAGAAGGCATCCTTAGCTAACAAAGTTCCCGACAGAGAACGAAGGCTTGCGAAGGCGTTCAACGGCTTTTAGCTTTGTACAATGGGTTGTTCATTTCTAGCCGTCTCCTTCCGCAATCGATGGCATCCAACCTCTAAAGGTTTTTTTCTTTTTTAAAAAAAAAAAGAAAAAAAGAAAAAAAAGAAAAGAGTAATTACGTACTGTACAACTTGATGTTGCAATCAAATCCTTTTACGATTCTCACGTTGTGAAAAGAATTTTGTAAACACTTCTTCCACAGGACGATATTTATGAAAAGGAACAATACTTTTAGTTCTCGCTAAGTAAATGTCTTACTTAATCCGCTTTAAAAATCCTATTTAAAATAATTTTTTTATTTTTCTTTGTAGACTTATTTATCTAGATGTATTTAATATATAAATCAAATTTTACCATTTTTGGATATATGTATTTTTTTTAGATTTTTAAAAATAAATGTATTTTAAATTCATATATACATATAAATGTTTAAAAATCTCAAAAAATAAATAAATAAACATATTAAAAATGATACAACTTGGTCTACATATTAAATACAATTAGATAAACAAGTGCACGAAAAAAAATAACAAAAAATTATTGTAAATAAATTTTTAAATGTGGGCTAAGCGGGCATTTCTCACCGGATCACTCCTCATTTGTGAAACCCCCAGTTTTCAAGGAAAAAATGGCAAATATATGGCTTGTACCAGGCAATCATTGATGCCGAATTGGCCAAATGGGAGACATAAGCATTTACCACCACGCCTCTCCAAAGGGTTTTAAATCTTAAAATAAAACATTTATTTTTAATAAAGTTTTCAAGTGGCTTGCGAATAGTTTCTAATTTTTTAAAGTGCTTCCTAAATGATATGCCTTTCGTTTACATGAAACATGTCAATTTAGAACTTTTTAATTTAAGATATTTTTCGTTCTTCATAACTAACATATTTTTTAAATCTTTTTCATATTTTTCTATCTAAATACTTTAAATTTTAATCACTTCTTAAATTAATTATATGACTATCATATTTATTTTAATTTTAATCTCTCTACTTTTTATTATTATGCTTATCATGTCACGTCATTTCTCCTTTGTTAAAAACTTATTTTATCAAATATCAAATACACGCAAAAATATAAAACATTTCAAGTAATTTAAAAACTTCTTCATGTTATTTAGTGGTTTTTGAAACTACTTGAAGCATTTTTAAATGAATTTAATTTTTTAAATTACAGTATAAATATAAATTATGCTTAAACCCCATGTTCGTCACACGTCCATGCACATGAAATCTAGGCCATTGGTCATTTGGGCCGGTCTAGGAACATCGAACGCGATGCGTATGCCGCGCCAAGAAAATACAGGCCGGTCCATCGTTGATTTCCAATGGAAATACTCAAGTAAGATGAGTACGGAGTTTTTGTAATTTTGAGTGTGTTTGAGAATGAATAAAACTTTTGGTGAGAAGTTTTAGAAAGTAAAAGTTGTCAAATTATATAATATGATAAAGGCAACGATAATGAGTAAAAAGGATAAAGCCAACATAAATAAGTTAGTTATATAAGTAATAATGTAGATATGATTGAAAGTAGGGTGGTTATATAGAAAAATATGAAAAAAATAATTAAAAATATAATAATTATAAACAGTAAAAAAATTTATATTAAAAAATTTTAACTTAAAATTTTATATCCATTGTCAAACAGGCCCTTAATGAAATATAGAGGGCGTAGAGCCAGGTAGAGATGGTGGAGCACGAAGATTCTATGCAAACGCAAACGTATCCAGAGAATGGACGGCCTGCCTGAATTTAAGCCGTATGTATCAGTGGGCCCTAACATTTTTGCAATGGCAATCGACCGATGACTTTGAGCTACTTGTCATCGGAAAGTTTGGTGGGAAAAAAAAATGAAATAAACAATAAGAGAAGAACAAAAAATAATAATATTAAGCACTACATATCGACTGCAAAATAATTTGAAACGTAAATTATAACGAAAGGGCAATTTTGCATGTGCGTCTTTTTTCATATGTGAAATCGGAATAACTGTCAGGCATAAAATATTTTTAGATTGAAACGAATTTTCTGATAAAAGAAAGACTGTTTCTATAGTTTTTAAATGTAGAAACTAGACAATCATCATCCCTAAAAAAAAAAAAAGGATGTCGGCAATCATCGTCATTAGCTTATAAAAATTAATGGCACATGCATGGATGTACTTACGAGATTTTTTTTATTTTTTTTTATTAGAATATATTTTACATACATCTCAATATGTATTATACTGAAAGTTCTGAGACATTCTTATAAATCTGGAGATACTACTCCACCAAATAATCAGGAAGACACAGCTTCCAACAACTAAATGGGAGACCACTGCTCCCACAACAACCGGACGGGAGACCACAGCTCCCACTACTAATTTTTTTCCCTCACTTTTTTTTTTTTTCCGTCCGTGGCCGAAATCCCGCGTCAAGGATTCGAACCCACGACGCACACCCAGCGCTGTCAGAAGTGTCAGGAGTTGGTACTTACGAGATGTTTTGTGTATGTATTTTTGGTGAAATTTTAGAATGGTATGGCAACTGAGAAAAAGAATATTTAAAAATTTGTCTCATTGATATGAAATAACAAAAATAAAGTTAGAATAAAGTGCAGTTATAAGAAAAATAATTGCAATATAATATTAAAGTTAGAAAAAAATAGAATTGTTCCATGGTTAAAATATATATGGTAGAATGCTTAGGAGAGAGAAAAACTATAATATACTATGAATGTTGAAACGTGGCCTCAAGAGACATTTGATAGGGTAAATTTTGAAGAGATTGTGAGTGAAGTAGATAGTGAAAAAAATATTTTAAAAATAGACAATTAATATGAAATGGTAAAAATAAAGATGGAATAAATATGATTGTTGAAAAGAAAAATAATTACGATGTATAAATAAAGTTTAAAAAATAAAATTATTAAAATTAAAAATTATTTATTTAAAAACATATACCACGTGGTATTACATCACACCCCAAAGACCTACCATACCACAAGTCCCCTTAAGAAATTGCGAGGACGACTGGATAAGAGTAGAATCATCCTCCTGCTTGACGCGATCCAATATTTGCAAATCACGCATTTTATTTTGGACGGTTCGGATTAGATCGCAGAGCTCAGTGCTCTGCGCAGTCGTGCGGAAATGTCCCTGTTACGCACACGGCCAAGTACAAATCTTGTACCGGTAATGAAACGTGATTGACGGACGGACCAATCGCCCTTCGCAACTCTTCCCATGGGTCATGGGTGACGTCAAGTCTATCAAAAATGGGGGAAGGACAGTTTGTGCCGGAACGAGGGAAGGGTTATCAAATGAACGGTCTATATCCAAAGATCAATCGCTATTGTTGGCGGACCTGACGTCCCAGATCTAATCTCATGGGTGATATTGTCAACGTCATTTTGTACTCATCGGCAAATGTACGACGAGATTTCTGTGTAGTCATACACTTCCCCTTCAGTCTCTACGTAAATAGCTTTGTTGAAAATCAGATTGTTTCAGTTAAATATTTTTTTATTCTCTTATACCCATAATATTGAATCAATTATTCTTATACCCATCAAATTTTTTTCTAAATCTCTTTTGTACTTTGTCAAAACAATAATGATCTATCCCATTTACATGATAATTTCGTATTTCCGAAATTTTTCTAATTGAAGCAATTAAGCTCTTATATGACAATTGGATCATTTGATGCAATAAATTAATAATTTACGATCGTCAATATCAATTGAGTTATATTAGTGTTAAATCATTTCCAATTAGAAATTTTAAATGGGCAAAATTTGGACCAATAGCATTTGTTTTAGCAATATAAGAGTAATTAAAGATAAATATTATGGATACAAGAGAACGTTATCTTTTTACATGAAATACCTAACTATACCTATGCATTTTACCCATCGTTCCTCATATACATACATGTCCTTCAAAATTCCTCGTGTAAATTTTACCCATAATTCTTTCCATACTCACACTGTTACTTTCTATCACCTTTTTAAAAAAAAAAAAAAAAAAAAAAATCCGCCCATGAATCGGTGCCTAACTCGCTCAACCTAATTGTCAGAGTCTCTAGTACCTGTCCGGACCATGGTTGCCAAATTTAATGGTGGGAAACAATTTTACTTGCTACTGTTGGCAGAACAATGGCAAATGTGAACAAGTATGTAGCGGCTGAATTTAATTTTAATGCTGCCGAAGGAGGAAGTTGATTTGCTGAGGGGAGAGCTTAGTGGATGGACATAGATAACGACATTGATTTGATACAGTCTGGATTAGGCATGTCCATCTTTGGGCATACTGCTAGAAGGGATCATGAGACCACCTGAGCAGTTGCTCCGGTGGTACGCACCACGGCCTGGGACCTCTGCGGGCGTGGTTCGAGTCCTGCTGTGTGCGAGTGATGATTTTCCGTCCCCCAACGAGGGGGTTTACTGATTCCCCCCTAATGTGGGGGTGATTATTTGAAAAATTCCCTCCACAGTGTGAGGGTACTGAATGTGCATGATTTCTCATATTAGTTGTCAGTTGTAGTGTATATGTACCAATAAAAAAAAAAAAAAAAGAAGGGATCATGAGCTAAATTCTAGCATTGATGTCAGACGAAATAAGTTACTGCTATTGGTGATGGTGGATTGACACAGACTTTCAATAGGAGCAGATGGGCAAGGCTGATGAGGCGGGCGACAATCCTTGCCGCTGTAATCGACATTAGATTTAGGGATGCCCTTCGAATTTGAATCCGAGCTGATATGATTGGCTTAAAAGAGTAGTCATAGCCAGATTTAATTGGAGTTGCTGCTTCCAATTTTCGTTGTCGACTGGTGTGCAGGATAGCAAACCAGCGATGGCTTGCCTTGGTTTGCACTTGCTGCTTCCTTTTTCTTTTATCCATTGCCTTCATCATTGCCGATGTGTAATTGCAAATGCAATTGCTATGCCACATCACAACCCACCTTGATGGCAGTTTGCTTAAACTGCACTTGCTCAGTTGTGTGGATTTCATGGTGACTGCTTGTAGTTTGCGAGCATCGTTTCTGCTGGCGGTGCTAAATTTGGCCGATAACAACTTGGTTGTTACAAGTTTTTGCAGAAGTGGGACACGTGCTCGCGGCAAAGGTCATTGCTGCAATTGGGTCATCATTTTTTTTTTTTTTCGATGATGAATTGGGTCATCAATTTAGAAGACTAGTTTCGCTGTTGCGGCTAGAATTTTTTTTTAAAAAAAAAAAAAAAAAAAAAAAAAAAAAAAAGGGGAAGATGATGGGTTTTCTGCAATTTGTTTACGGCAGAACAAGGCTAGCCAAGTTGGGCTGGTTGATATAAAGTTGGTGTCGATTAGAAAGAACATAGCAACCAGATCTAACAGATTCACTGGTGAGTGCTCATAAATTTCTGACCGAGGATCTGCTGATGCAATTTCTTGTGGGCTTGGATTGACGAAAGAAGGCTAAATTTGGTGAAGATTTCATCACTTGAATAAGGATGTCTTTCATGGAGCTACCCGCCGGAAAGTGGTGCTGGAGTATCTTGTGGGAGGTAAAATTAGGAGCGGTAATTGGGGCGTGTCGACCCATGACTCGGCTTTAACTTGACCTATTTTTGACCCGGTATGGGGATAAGTTAGAAATTTTGACTCAAAATCAAAAATAGGTTAGGATGGGTCAACCATGTCTTGACTCGAAGAGTCCGACTTGCTCCGCATATACTAATTTATTAAAAATTATAAGTCGGTTTAAATATTATAATTATTTTTTAAAAAAAATCTCACTTTTTTATATTCAACTCTATCAACAATAAAAGAATTAATTTATTCAGAAAGTAATATAAAAATCAATAAAAAAAATTTATACATAAACTATCCTTATGTGTAATTGTATATTAACCTGTTTTAATAAACTTATACTATATTTTCAAATATTTTGTTTTCTTAGTGATGTGTTTTTTAATAATTAGTGAAATATTGAAGCATATAATATTTAAATTTAGTATAGATGTATACTTATGTTTGATAAATATATAAATTCTTCAAATTATCTTATTTGACTCATATTTTTTACTCGACCCGCTATCCCGAAACCAGTCTGATACCAACCTGAAGTTTGTCCCTGAACCTATTAAAAAAAAAGTGAAGGTCAAACCAACATTGTCCCAACCCGATATAACAAGATTGTCAAACTTAATTTTTAAAAAGTAGAGTCAGGGGTTGGGCAAACCGTGACCCTGTATGGCTCGCCCCAATTCCCACTCCTAGGTAAAATCAATGGCACACGATTGTCATTGCAATTGTGTCTTAACATCCGTTTTTAATTAACTTAACAGTGGTTATGAGAGAAATTATGGATGAAATTTTTGGATCATACAACTTTGGTCCCTGCGCAAAAACTTAATTTTTTATTTTTAAAATTTTGTTTATACAATTGTTAATTTAAGTACATTTAATATATGTATTAAATTTTACCTTTTTAGAAATTTATAGATATCTTTTAGATTTTTTAAAGACAATGGTGTGTCAAATGCATTTGGGTGCATTTAATTAGTCACCAAAATTCTTGAGCAAGTGAGGAATTTTCAAAATTTCATGTACTTATTTGAGAATTCTCCATTTTTATTTATAAAAGTGAGAAAGTGATAAGAGGTATGCTAATTGTGTAAAAATATGAAAAAATGATTACAACATTAAGGCAATGATAGAAAAAAGTAAAATGGTTAAGCAGTTAATACATCAAATTATATAGAAATATGTGTAGATAAGTGGTAAAAAAAATTTTATTTTTATATATTACGAAAGAAACCCTAAATGTAAATTAAATAGGTTTGGGTATATTCCAAAGTATTCTAGGACTATATTTAGTTCGTTTCATATATATAAATATGACATAGACCTGCCACTGAAGCTGTGCCTCAGTGGTGCAGGACATGACCTCACAAGTAGGTGGTCCTAGGTTCAAATCTCCCCCGCAGTATTTCTGAAGTGGTGGCGTTGCAAGTCTCCTCAAGTTTATGGGAGCCGTCCACCGGTAGGAAAGTTTAGAAGTAGTAGATAATTGTTAGCAAATTGTAAGAATGTCTCAGAATTTAATTGTAATACCAGTTGAGATTGTATTGTATGAATACTCATCAAAAATATATATATATATATATATATATATGACATAGACCTTGGAGTTTCCTTGCGATATTTTAGATTTATAATTTTTTGATAAATATTGAAACTGCAAAGTCTGATTTGCAATTAAGCAACAAGCTCTGTTTTGTAAAAACCTATTGACCCGCTTGCGAAAGGTACCTTCCGTCGCCATGTGGACCTGACGATCCGGACGTGGTCCAAAAAAAATCTCTAGTGGAGTTGGACAGATCGGGCTTCATATATTTGAGATCCAGACCGTTCATCAAGCGTTAAAACTTTATTTCGTGTAGCCCTTATCAAAATTCGAGATAGATGAGGCTATTGTAAATTAAAATTGTGCAAGCGATGAAATATTGCAGAGAGTTTTTCCGTGCCGTATTGTTAATTAAAGACAAGCATGACTGATATGTCAGTTTTCCACGCAAATTACAAAAAAGAAATATCCATTTAATTTTTTTGCCCCTTCTTCTAAAAGGAAACACCATCATCTTACAAAAATTAGTGGGCCATTGCCCGACTTTGCATATATTAATAACATTCCCCACAAGCCTGTTTTATGAAAGAGAATTCAATCCAGCTAATCTGACAATCTTCCTTCTCTATTGCTTCATTTAACTTTTGTCAATTCCTGATTTTTGATGGAAGGCTACAAGTCTTGCACCTAGCGTGCGGAATCATGGATATATACGGATCTTATCGCATGCGCTCGCGGCATACACTTATTTTTTTTATTTTTCTAAAGTTTTTTTACAATATACTTAAAATACTACTGATTTTCAAAAATAAAAAATAAATATTTAAAATACTCTAAAAATGGTAAAAATTTATATATATATTAAATAAACTTATATTAACAATGTTATAAAAAAAAATTATAAAATAAAATAAAATAAAATAGTGCATGCCCAGGGAGCTCCCGGGCGCATGCGATAAGGAACCCATATATAGCTGCTGCGGCCCGTGCGAACTAGAGTGTCGGCAGCTTTGAGAAATGAGGTTTTCCTCTCCAACGCGCTTACTACGCAGGTCCTTGAATCATGCATGCCTTGTTGGCTACTGCCTGTCCTGTGGAACCCCACCCACCGCGTGATCGTTCAAACGCAATCTGAGCCATCTATCAGGATCCTGTGACCAATTAAAGGCATTTTATGCCAGTTCCACCACGTGCTTGGCCACTAAAATGGTGAACGACGCTACCCACTTGAAACGCGAGCGGACTTTGGCAGTGGCTGGAGAACATTTTCCCTGGCCCATCATGACCTCGAATAATAGAGATTCTTATCGAGACGTAGGTGGCTATCTAAGTTGGACCCACATAGATGACCAATTCCATCTGATGGGCCCACCACATATACGGCCCGAAAGATTAGTTGTCTGGAAGGATGCTTTCTGTGGCTGTTAACTTCCGCTCTTCTCTCTCAAGTCTCATCCCATTCTCACTACCGCAGTATGGTCCAGCACCCGTTGAAATAATTAGTTCGCCATAGTCTGGCGTAAAGCAATCAGTTTAGATATATTATTCTTTTTAGATTAGTTAAAACTTTTCTAACATATCTGTCGTTTTTTCACTTTTTATTTTGTTATTCTTTTTCTGTTTTTACATATCCGTCATTTTTTTTTTGGATGAACACATATCTGTCAATTTGATGTAGCCCCAGGCCATGAAGCTTCCTATGAAAGGCAAGGGGGCCAAGCAGACTCCAGACCTACTCGCACACCTTACTAGTAGTCTAGTACAACTAGGGGTGTTAATAGTTATGGTTAACTCATCAATCCTCTCATTCAACTCGTTTATAAATGGATTTAAGTTAGAATTTTTGAATAAATGAGTTATGAACTGCCAATTCGTTCAACCATTTAATTAATTAAACGGATTTAATTGAGATTTTACAACCTAGTAACTCATTTAGTAAACCATTTAACCCGTATAATTCATTTAACCCATTTAGCTTGTTTAACTATTAAAGTTATACATAAATATAAATTTCTTGGTTATTTTTCCTTTTTAAGTCTTTCTCCTATTATCTAATTTTCATTTTTTACTATTGCCCTAATTCTATTTTTCTATTACCATCCTATTTTCATTTTCCTAGTGTCAACAACACTCTCTCGCCTTTTTCTAAAAGATGATAGTCTACCAAAGTCTAGACCTTCAGGTCATCTATTATACAATCGGTTAACAACTTGTCAACTCATTTATTAAATGGGTTAAAATTGAAATTTTTTGAATAGTTTAATAAATGGATTAAGATTAAAATATTTTAAATACATTAATATTAGGATTAGACTCTAACTCATCCTACCCTATCCGTTAACACACTTAAGTACAACAGTTGTACACATGTCATCAGTCATGTGTCATGGCGAAGGAGCTCTCTCAAGGCGCACAGCAGACCACAAACTTGCTCAAGAGAATGTAATAACAAGCGAATCGCCTTGGAAGTCGCAACGAAATTCATGAATCATGAGTGATCATCGCTCAGATTTGATGATAGTCAACCAAGAAGAAGAAGCAAGTAGATGCCAGCCCTCGCCCTCTGATCTACATAAAAGCTAAGACAACACTCCAAGACCTAGATCTGTCCAACACACGAGCACTATACACTTCTCTCTGCTTTCTTTCTAGTTTCTGCTGTCTTCCTTCCTCGGCTCCGTTCCTTTGCTTAATTCCCTTCTCTATGGCCCCCGAGTCCCTGAGAGACCATTACCTAGCAATTGTCTTTGTAATCCTACATTCATTACTGAAACCTTTACTCTTGTGGTCTTCTGGGAACTCTCGGATCCTTTCCGACGCTCTCTTCTTTCGTGTAACTTGCAGTATCCGTCACATTGTTGTACCTCCCCATCAAACTGACGACCCTTTTGGCTCACTTCTATGAACGTGCGGGCTTGACTAGGGTTGGAGACTCGGAGTAAACAAAACTCTAATCATCTTCTAAAATTTTAACAAAATCATCTTGTTTTTTACATCTTAACTAAATCTTATTTTAACCTTATAAAAATGGGTTAATTTCAAATATACCCACTAAGTTTGAAAACTTTCATATATACTCACTAAGTACCTGTGAAATTTCAAATATACCCATTACGACAGTTATAAATATTTAATAATTTTAAAATTCCAAAATGCCCCTAATTAACCTAAAATTTATTGTGATTTATGCAATATTTAAATCATTAAAACTCATGTTGTCTAGCTTTTTTCTCACATTAGATATGTTTTCATTATATTGTTCAACTTTTATCATAATTGAATAACTATTATTATTAAATAATAAGGGACATTTTGGATATTTCATATGATGTATAATAACGATTTTTAATTTTGTCTGACGGAATTGGTATATTTAAAATTTCATTCATACTTACTAGATATATGAGAAAGTTTTCAAACTTAATGGGTATATTTGAAATTAGGCAAATGTAGTGGGCATATTCGAAATTAACCCTATAAAAATTGATTTAGTTCGGGTTACAAAACGGATTAATAAACACATAATATTAAAAATATTTTGCCTAATTAAATTTGTTGTAAAATATAATTTTATATAAAAAATAAAAATTAATCTTTTCTCTATGAATACTTTTCAATTTATAACTTATACAATAATATAATAGCTAAATAATCCTATTTCAAAGTAGAATGTCTAACTAATTTCCATATATTACGTGCTAATGTGTAACTATTTTTTAATAATCTATTATATTTTATAGTAATATATGAAATTGGGTCGGGTCAAGATTGGGTTCACAATCATCTGACCCAAATTAACCCCCTTTTGAAATCAGGTTACTCTAAAATGCCTAAGCCTATTAAAAATGGAGTTCGAGTTGAGAACAACCATAAGATTGTTACGTATTAAAGCTCTAAAAATCAGAATTTCGTACTCATCCGTTTTTTCTATCTTCTTTTAAAAAGCCTCATGACCAGCGTGCAGCTAGGGGTATTAACGGATTGGGTTGAACAGGTTAGAGCCTAATCCTAATCCTAACCCATTTAATATATCTCAACCCTAATCCGTTTATTAACCCATTTAAAAAACTTCAACCCTAACCCGTTTACAACCCATTTAATAAACAGGTTAACGGGTTGTTAACGGGTTGTATTTGTTACTAACTTTCATGCTAAATTTTTTTAATAAAGTCTATAAATTTAAATAAATTAAATAATTCGAAGCTAATATACCTGAATTTAATTTATTTTGGCTTGAAAACATCAGCGTTAATTTCAAATCATCTCTTCAATGTCAATTCCTGTTATAAATATTATATATATATTATAATATATTATATTAAATGAGTTATACGGGTTGAACGAGTTAAATAAACGGGTTGGATGGGTTGCAAAGCCTCAACCCTAATCCGCTTATTTAATTAAATAGTTGAACGGGTCGGCGAATCATAACTCATTTATTCAAAAATTCCAACCCAAACCCATTTATTAATGGGTCGAACGAGCGGGTTAACGGGTTGACCATGACCATTAACACCCCTACGTGTAGCTTTGCAAATATGGGTTTTTCTTGCTGGGTAGCATTTTCTACATCATCAAAAATTAATAATGAATTAGGGAACGTTTGAGAATTGGTAATGTGTCCGAATTGAAATATTGAATTGAATGAATTTTAAAAATTAAGAAAGCGATATGATAAAATAAAAATAAAACGAATTGAAAAAGAAATAGATAAACTAATTGCATGTAAAGATAGAAAAGTAGAATAATTAATTACGATGTTGAATCACATAATAGTAAAAAGTGAGTAATAAAAAGTGGGATATGTGCATCTTGTTTCATTTCCAGCAACTGTTGCCCCTCAAAGGCTCCAAATGAAAATAAAATAGAAAAAGTTAAAATTCATTATTCATATATCTTATATTTTCCATTTTTATCAATAAAATTTTATTTATTTTCTCACTAATTGGGTGGAGGTTTTAATATTCCTCTGGCTGTGAAGATTCTATATAAATTTCCCTTCATGTAGGAGTTGACAGAAATATTCTCTCCATCATATAAAGGTTACGAATGTTCTCAATTGTAATATAAAATGTCACGTTTATTAATCACAATCGGGGAAAAAAAAAACAATGCTGAAAGTCACGCGCGACTTATGTCATTTTCCATGTTCATCCGTACAAAGATTATTGTAAAAATGTAAGAAAGCTTTGATTTGTTGGAAACGTGAAAGTAACGTTTCCGCGTGTCCGGCCGAGGATGGAAATGGTTGGTTTATACTCTACTGGATCGTAAAACTATGTACTCCAAATTCGTAAAACTCTTATCTTAGGGTGTGTGTTGTTAAATGAAAAGTTTTAAGGATAGAAGTTTTCAAATTGAAAGAAAATGATACGCAATAGTAGGGGTAATGATAATGAGTAAAAAAAATAAAGTTAAAATAGATAGGTTAGTTGTATGGGTAGTTGTGTAGAAATTATTGAAAAGTAAGGTAATTTATATAGAAAAATATAAAAAAAAATTAAAAAATAAAGTAGTTATGAATAGTGAAAAGTTTTGGGTTGAAAAGTTTTAGTTGACATATTTTGGCCCCAAACAAACAAACTCTTAAATAATAATTTTTCTTATATCCATAATAATTACATATAATTTCTAATATATTTACAATATTTTATAAACTCTTTTTGTACTCATAATATTTTACCTTAAATTTTTTTCATATCCACACCATTAAAACCAACATTATTATTTATCTATCTCATTAAAAAGATAATTTTACTTATTTAAAATTTTTTAATTAAAATAATTTAACCTTAGCATGACTCAATTGATTGGAGTAAATCTATAATACAAGATATTAAATAACTTAAAAGTCATATTAAGGTTGATTTATTTTAATTTAAAAAATGTAAAATGGCAAAATCATCTTTTCAATGGAATATATAACAACGGTTTTAACGGCGTAGGTATAGGAGGAATTTAGAGTGAAATGTTATGGGTATAAAAGAAATTTATGAAATGTTATGAATATAGTAAAAATTGTGTGCAATTGTTATAGGTATAAAAGGAATTATACCTTTGTTTAAAGTGGCCACAAAGCATTAAAATCTTTGGAATAGTTTTTTATCAGATCTTTTGAATAGTTTTAAACATATTAAAATTCTAAATTTTAAAGAAAATACATTTTATATGCATCCAACTCATATGTAAAAATTTTAACTAATTAGAATATTGTCAAGATGTTGTAAATATATGCTATTACTATGATTATTTTATACCAGTTTTCAAATTTATTAATTGAACACAATACAACCAACACATTGAACGATTTAGATTTCATAAAATCAAAACCGTTAGAAGGGGAGGATAATTTGATATGAAGATATCATATTATTATTTAAGGGGTAGCCATGCCCAAATAAATAAAATTTTAAAGTTTTTATAGAAAATTATATAATTTTTGAAATTTGAGTGAGAGCAAATATGCATGCACAACCTAAGCATTTTTAATTTTGGGAAAATGTGAAAATGCTTAGGGGGAATATTTTTTTGGTGATTTACTGATATATTCACTTAGTTTGATAATAATTGTAAATATACTTGTATAGTTTTAAAAATTATAAATAACTTCACATAGTTTGACTATGACTATAATTATAAATATGCTTACGTCGTTATGACGCCACTAGTGACTATCACTACATTGGTATATTTGTAAATATATGAAAATCATGTGATTATAATTGCAATTTTATTAAGTGAATATATTTAGTTTTTGCAAATAGACCTATATAGTTTACATACCTTTACACACATACCCACTTTGTGATGGTGCAGTAATAGCATCATAATCACATGAGTAAATTTATAATTATGATCAAACTATGTGAGTTTATTTATAAATTATCCTATTTTCCTAATTTAATTTTGTTTACTTGCAAAGTTAGACACTTCCCTGAGTTTCCAAAGTTAGACACTTCCTTAAATTTTACCGAATAAAAAAGGTGGATTGAATATTCATTTCAAAAATTAATGCTTTCACATGGAACACTTTCTTATCTATAGAAGCTTCCTTTTTATTTATTTATGTACGAAAAATTATTTATTTAACGATGTAGATAGATCATTATTTAAAAAAAAAAAAAAAAAGCAATGCACCAAGATAACATAAACCAGTTCCATAAACACATAATGCTTAGCTCCAATTATGAGAGTAACCATGATTATCTGGATCTTTCCTGTGCAACCAATTCGTTCAGATGGTATATATTTGATCTGGATTCTGGACAATTGAAGCTGCGAGTTTGTATCTTGTAGTCCCCATGGAAAGGCGCTTTCCTGAAATTAAAAAATGGCATGGTATCATCGGGATGTGTGACATCTAATGAACGGTCTGGATTCAGCTTTCGGATATGTCTGAGGTGGGCCCTGAGGAAGCGTGTAGACTTGGGAATTCATGTGATTCGTCTTAATAGCGGATGCCATGGCAGATGCTGATAGTATGGCTTCACAATGCCGTTGAGCAGTTGAGCTGAGGAAATTAGCAATCCATTCATCGAAACTGGTCTACAATTCCTGCGTTGCATAAAAATTCGAAATTTGTATTAATGAACAAAGAATCCGGGACCGTCCAACGTTCGGAAACATAATTGAAATTGTAATCCAAATGATTTTTTAATTCTTAGATAAAAAGAATTATATTCGAAATTTTCATTTGCCTGGACCATGTATCCACCAATACACTGATGTTCCATGTAGATTCTTTATCATGGAAAGCCGTAACGTGGGTATGGACTCAGCAACTGACGGTGGGGATGCCCATTCCAATCTCTCTTGCCTTCCATTCCACTATCCACAATGATGTTTTGACTTCGTGCATCGAGCAATGATTCCGGTACAACGTTGTATGGCAGCGTCAGCATGCCATTCCTGATTTTATCGTCTTGGTAGTCGGAGGGCTATGCGTACATCCAACCCATCTTGGTCTTGGCATCATGCATGCATGCATTCATGCTGCCTTTAATTGTTGTGTTGTGGTCCACCTTTTGATCACAGATGCGAGCAGCTGCATTCACGCCTTCCTCGAAGAAAGCTTCTTAGAAAGCATGGAACATGCATCCCAAAGCCGCTGTATCAGGGTGGTCCAATTATTTTAGGTTTTGTAATATATAACTGTATAAGTTGCTATCCCTCCACCAAAAAAAAAAAATGTATAAGCAGTTTCAACTTTTTTTTTTGAATAGGTTATAAGCAGTTTCAACTTAATTGTCCATTTTTTATATCTTATGTTACAATTCAAATTATTTCAAGTATATACTTTTTACAATTCTTATTAAAAAATTTAAATCTAACAATATATTTAGTAGTACATTTACAGAAGACATTACTTTTAAAAATATATAACAAATCTTCCACAATCGGATCGATTCGGAGATCCTCGGTATGAATGGCCGGAACTTTACTAGCACGGCGATGCCGACAACAAATTGTCGATTTAATAAATGCCCATGGACCATTTTTCATGGTAAAATAGAGGCATGAATCTAGGATTTACTCATGAATGAATAGAATGAAATCCAAAATCGGATAAAAAGATGTTATTCTGTGTTTGAATGGAAATTAAAAAAAATCATATCGGAACTTTTAAAAAAAATTATTATTTTATAAAAATAAAAAAGTCTGTTGAAAAATAATAATTTCACCCCGTTAGTGAATATGCTTGCCGAGGAGGTAATTGCCCCTGAAATTGTGAAAATTAATGTCTTTTCTTGGATTGCCCTCCTCAACATCAATCCAAAAGACCCAAAAACAAAAACAAAAAAAAAAAACAAACAAAATTAATTAATTTTTCCCTCCTCAACTAGTGCTATTCCTGTCCTCAACTAGTGCTATTCCTGTCTCAAATTGCCCCCTGTGGCCAAAGGTCTTGACCTCCGCTTGCTTTTGTAGCCATTCCGAGGCCACATGATCAACTATGCCTAGGGGCCATGTAATAAGGATCTTGATCTTTTCGGGCTAGACACATGGTTTTCTTCGTGCGTTTGGCACAAAAACTTATTTTTTTATTTTTTTTATTTTTTACGAGTAAGTAAATATAGGTGTATTAAATCTATAAATCAAATTTTACTATTTTTGGATATTTTTAAGTATTTTTTATTTTTAAATACAGCAGCATTTTCGTAATTTTTTGAGATCCAAAAATTATAAAAATGTCACTCTGTTTAAAAATCCAAAAAAAACTTAAAAAATCAAAAAATGGTAAAACTTAGTTTATAAATTTAATATATCTAGATTTACTTACCCGTGAAAAAAATAAAAAAAAATAAGGCAACGGAGGAGGCCGTGCATCCTGCCGTAAAGATGAGGTCCCATGTAATAATAATTAATTTACATATTACTTAGTTCTTTTTGCATTTAACTCCTCATCTTTCTGCATCTTTAAAATAATTTGCACTCACAGCTGTTGATTTTGCATAAATACCCCATAACCCATTCATAAAACTATCGTATAAATGCTCTTATTGTCCACAGGAAGGTAAAGAGTTTTTTCAATATTAATAGTCGTGCCCATGGGACAATAATTGCAGAATTCCACGGAGGTAAACAGGCGAATGCAAGAAAGCCTTCTCGTCTTACATTCGATTTGTTTTCCTTTTCAATGAGCATATATGCCATATGCGTTTACATATAAATATTACATTTTCTACTCAGTTATCAATAATTATCGAGCTCTTTCCTAAATTAGAGATTTGATCCCCTCATATAATGCGGGTTCCAAAATTAACCTCGTCTTATTATGCCCAGCGTGGCAATCGATCCACCTGCATTATTTTATTTTATACGCAGTCAAAAGTACCAATGTGCAAAAAGTCTTCGTTTCTTTAAAAAAATATATAAAAGCGACCCCAATAATATAGAGTGTGATATGCGTGTGGATGAAGTTTGGGGGCATGTAGACTTTGGGAACAAAATGGGGCCCATCAAAAGACCGGTCTAGATTGTGGATTTTGGGGCCTACAATGCCAGCATGGGAAAGCAGAAGATTCGAGGCCACGAACGAGCGAGGTGGTTGGGGTGGGAGGGATTGGGAAGCCGACAGTGCACATGCTAATGCGGAGGGGCCAACTTCTATTTATGGCAACTGTTCGTCCGAGCCTCGAGAGAGAGATCCTGACCGTTGGATATGGAGGAAATGGATTGGTGGGGTGCTGGAATTTGCATTTATGTACACATGCGGTCGGCACAGGACATGGGACAACATCTTGGTAAGAAGGAGAAGATGCTCGGAATAAGGAGCACATGACTGACATGCACCAATCCTGATGAAGTGGGCCCACCAACATCGTGTGATAATTAATATATACTTATATATATAAGGCATAAAAATTTAAAATCTGCAAAACTGTGAATCTACATATTCTCGCTAATCATTAAAAAGTGGATCAAGAAAGAAATAAGGATAGAAATGAATTTTTGAAAAGAGATGTTTTTTCATTGGTATCATGTATATTATGACATTTTGATGTTACAAATCAGACTTTTTACAACCTTTAACATAGAAGAACATTTTTGTAAATACTCCAGGTTAGGAGGACAACTGTAAATTTTCTATTACTAAGGGACCAATAATATCTAACTAATATTAGGCGAGATTCGAAATCAAGCACGCTATTTGAACGCCACTCTCCTCTAGGATACCACCCATTTGAAACTAAAAGATGTGTTAAGTACAAAAGTCCAATAAGAAGCGTAGAGTGTGAATTGTCAAGACCCTTCTCATAAATGCCTTTGCATTCCCATCCATTGGATCTGAAGCACGCCGATGCAATTCAATTCGTTCTTTTGGCGGTCCACCGACATGCGTTGGCCGTCGGCGTATTTAATTCGTGGAAGCCGCAGGAAGCTGAGTTCCTTGTTTCTAATCTGCGCGTGGATTTGTCGGCCAACCATCCTCACCTTTGAGCAATGCAAACCCTTACCTAGGTAGAATTTTAATTACATCAAAATAATTGACGCAATCTTCATATGCTTTTAGTTTTGGAAACTATTAATGTGCATACGGGTGCACCTATCTTTGATGCACTCATATGCAAAAACTTATTTTTTATTATTTTTTGAATTTTTTTTAAACAATATTAATTTAAGTGGACTGAATACGTATATTACGTTTTATCATTTTTAGCTGTTTTAGATTTTTTTTAAAAATTTAAATCAGTGTCATTTTAATAATTTTAAATTATGAAAAATATCACTGACTTTAAAAATAAAAAATATCTAAAAATATCTAAAATTAGTAAATACACATGTTTAATACACTTGATTAATAATTTTATAAAAAATTCAAACAAATAATAATAAATGGTTAATGCACCCGAGCGCGCTTACTTTCAGTGCATCCGATTATATTAAATTACCTTCCGTTAGTTTTTCCTCAAAGATATTAGTTTTAGTAAACGAGCATTAAGATTTAAGTCAAAAAAAAAATTATCAATCGAACTGATAATATGAGGCATTAAAAGAATTTCCAATGTCGTATAAGAAAAAAGAATTTCCAATGTATCTTAGGCTTTTAGTAACAATGATATTAGAACATGAAAACAGAGTACATAGACATATGCCCAAGGCTAACCCAGCCGAGAAGAGCAACTCTCATTCTTCAGCTGCAAGGATCTGACTTATCCTTTTTGCTGGATATCTGTGCCCTGGTCTGGAGTCTGGACGAAAATGGCATGACACCAACTCATGTTAAAATAAGGTAGGGCCTAAGTCATTATAATACGTGCTGATGTATTGCCTAAACAACAAGAAATTATAATAAATTTGTGAAATCATTACGTACGGTGTTGAAGGCTAGAAGCCTAGAAGTGCGTAGGAAGAGAACTTCTTTAAAGAAAAATATCCTATGACGCTATGACTCGAAAAAGAAATGATCCAGTGCATAAACTATCCTTGTAATGACCTAGTACATAGATTATTCGAATTCTTAGCTTAATTTCTACTCCAACAAGAACATCAAGAAACTAAAAATCTCTTTCTAAAGAAAAATACCACTAAATAAAATAACGAGAAACAAATAAACTCAGTTAACCCATTTGGAATACTGGGATCCTACTTGTGGGGTTTATACTTCATAAAGCATAGATCAGGGAAGTTTCCCAAATTGCAAATTAGACAATGTGGTTTTGGGTATTTAATAAGTAGAAAAACTTCCATTTTAAAATCATTACGAAACGAGATTTTACATTACTATTTAGGGTTGGTCTGGAACGAGACGAGACGCAGAATGAAATATATTATGAGATAAAGTATGTCGAGAATGAGGAACATTGTATACAAAATAAGAAAAAAATTATTACTTTTTTAGAATGAAAAAAAATGAATTTTAGGAATTAAAACTTTCGTCCCAGCCTATTTTAAACTAGGCTAGGAACAAGTTTATATATAAAACAAGTTAAATATGTCAAATGATCTTTTTAGACCGGTCTAAAAACCTTTTTTTTTAAAAAAAAATTATAAACATGTTAATCTAGTTGTATTTAATCTATAAATCACCATTCTTGGATATATGTATATATTTATTTTGAATTTTTTAAAAGAGGGATATTTAAGTCATTTCAAATAATTTAAAATGGCTTAAATACCCCTTCCTTAAAAACCCAAAATAAATATATATACATATTCAAAAATGGTAAATTTTAATTTATATATGAAATACATCTAGATTAACATATTTATAAATTAAATTTAAAAAACAAAAAAAAAAAAATTGGACCGGTCGGATTTGAGACTGGTCTAAGAAGATCTGTGCTTAGTAAATATAGTTGTCTAATATTTTGGAATGGGTCCTCGTTCCATGAGTTTGCCTTGTTGTAGGCGTAGCATGAGCGACTGCAAAAATTATTTTTATAAATACATGTCTTACCGATACTTTTCGATACAAAATTTGGCAATTTCAAGAATTTTTTTATATTATACTTTGATTTTTAAATAACATAAAATACCAAATAAATTCAACAACTTATTCATTTTTGTAAGGAGCAATATCTAGGTAGGGTATGTATAGTTATAAAAATTTAAAAATAATTTTTCATTTGCGAATATTGCACCTTTTTAGAATTAATTTTAATGTGAAATTTGGTAATTAATTCATCGTAGGATTGTGTGAATTCTCACTTTCTTTATGCATTCTTTCAAAACTCATTTGACATCTTAATTATCTAATAATTTTACTTTTTCAACTTCACCCCTACGTTCAAATGATTTTTTTTTTACATCATTATCTTCTTACTCAAATTTTACATTTATCACATCGCATCACTATCACACATTTTTCCACTCTTCTACAGGACAAACATGGAAGCTTTCAAAAGAAAAAAAATTCAACTTTTTCTCTTTTCCTTTCTTTCGACTTAAGAAATTAAAGGGCTTTGCTTTTCTTAAAAATTCTTTTTTCCCTCACAAGATTGGTTCGATTTCGAAACAAATTACATGGGGAAGGGAAAACGACGAATGAATATAGAAAACACAACAAAGCACATGAATACGCACGCATCGTGATTGGGAGCTGCTGCAATTATAGAAAATTTTTCTTATAAAATCGCAACAATGGTGAGCTATCATGGCTATTATTTATATAAATTTAGTTGCATTGCGAGCTATGTGTTAAATAGCATCTCATGTTTGCAACCTTCCGCAAGAAAATCTCTATAATTGACTTGAACAGTGCTCATGATTGATATTTATCAGCCTTGAAATTTAAGTCATATATGACGGATACAACAAAAAAAATATAAATAAAAAAAATCCCTGGACGATCTATTTTTCTCCCCTTCCCAATCCTTCAACCATTGGTTTCAGGTCTTGGCTGTTTAATGATGCGCATCAAGTCCTTGAAAGGGATTTATAGACCTTCAACTTTGCCCAGTGGAAAATTATACCCCGTGATTTGAATATCAGCAACATTAGCACCGAGCTTTAATTTGAAATATTTTGGAACTGATATCCAAATCATATGGACTAACTTGAAATAGGGTTGGAGAATGGAGCAAAACGCAATTCCATTGGAACATTTTTAAGCATCAAGAACAAGAAGTGAATAGACACAATACTAAAATGTTCCTAGGCACCCAGACTAATATTCAGTGGAAGTGAGTGAGTAAATTTCCCTTCCATTGACTCACCCCAAGCAGAGTCCTTGAGAATTTATAAACGTAATGGCATCCTTAAAAGTTGAAACTCATTCCACGACGCAAGCTTCATGTAGCCAAATGCAGATTTAGCTGTCAAGGTTTGATTGTGAACAAGTTAGAGCTTGGGCCTAGTAAGAACTTGCTTGGGGTTTCCATCATGGGGAGGCTGCTGCTTTTTGTAATTAGCTCGGACCATCTTCCAACCATTTAGGAGGAAATCTGGGAAATTTTGCAAACTGAGCTCATCTACTCATGATTTTACATTCTCAACTTCAAAATTTTCATACTAAACCTCTTTATCACAATACTTTTTGATATATTTATCCTGATGAATAATGTGTCCGTTAATTAGTTAATTAGTTCTCAGTTTTCAGAAAAAAAAGCCAAATCTTTACATCCCCTTACGAAAACACACTTGCAAATACGCTTTTTATTCCATGATTTTAAAGGAAAAAAGAAAAAAGAAATATCCGTTTCAACCAAAATAGAAGATTTCGATAGTAGAAAATGGAAGATTCAAGCTATTCATTTAGCTAATTTTCAAAGGAACGGCATGGACCAGGTTATATAGATGTGGCGATGTAGGTGGTTCCACAGATTCCAAAAAACACTATTTACCTTCGAAATATTTACAATTTGTGCTCCTGAAAACCCTAGTCGGTGTTGAAATAGTCTCATCGCTTGTATGCCTCAACCTCATGTCTGCCACCATTATACAGACAAAAGACAAGCTGGATTCTCACTCGATTCAAATCAACATTGGCGGTGCAACAAGTAAAAAGTAACCGTGCAAGCATGCAGACAGCACAAAGGAATAAAGGAAAAAACGACCCCTCTTAAAAACACACAATCATATCATAAGCAAAAAGAAGCACCATAATCTTCTCTCAGAGCCACGGGTCATTTCCTAGCAAATCCAAAGCATGAAATTCAACACAACACTCTAATTAGTTAAACATGCTGAACTTCTCTTATCATCTCAGGTCGAATGCTAAATGTGTGAAATTTTCCCATAAATTGACGGGAATAACTTACAAAACTCCATACATTAATGGCATTTGAAAAAAAAAAATCCAAATTTTTGCCAATTGATTGCATGGGTCAAAGAACTCACTGGTAGTCAAAAGTCTTGTCAAAAATAGACCTCAATTCGTTTTATTTGCCCTTGGCTTCTACTTGTCCTTGATGGTGATTCCAGAAAGTCCAGCCACAATAACCGATGTAGCCATATTGAGAAACATTCCGTGCTCCACAACTCCTGCCAACCTCAAAATCGCATCACTTGCTGCATTCAGGTCTCCAATTTCCTTTTGGAAATACAGGTCTACAATGTAATTTGAATTATCTGTCACAAATGGTTGTTCTTTGTTGTCAGCACTGGTGCAAGTTCTCAGTTTAGCCATGCACCCAGAAGAAATAAACAACGACTGCAGCTGGATGGCTGTGAACTTCCAGCAGAATGGTACTACTTCAACTGGTACAGCCAATCCACTGCCCCCCAAATGGTCCACCAGTTTTGTTTCATCAACAATCACAATGAACTTCTTACAGGCACTCTCAACCATCTTCTCACGCAACAAAGATCCACCTCTCCCTTTAACTAAATTAAGAAATGGGTCAACTTCATCAGCTCCATCAATTGCAAGATCCAGGACAGGATGGTGATCAAGATCAGATAAGGGAATTCCAAGCTTAGTCGCTTGTTCATGTGTTTTCTTTGATGTGGGGATCCCAATGATGTTTGAAAGCTTTCCCTGATGAAGAAGTTCAGCAATCCGGGCCACAGCATGGACTGCAGTTGAGCCAGTCCCAAGGCCAACGACCATACCTGATTGGACATATTCAACAGCTTTGAAAGCAGCAATCCTCTTTAGATCATCTTGGGTTACAATAGAAGGTGAAGGAGATTGAATCTGAGGCTTTTCCACAGTAGAGGTTTCAGGGCAATGGAAATGATGATAAGTAACAGCCATGTCACAAAGAGAGCAGGGATAACAGGAGAACAACAAACAAATAAATGATTTTGGGTTTCTCTGAGCGGAGAAGTTACGAAAACAAAAGTGAAGACAACATTTTTATGTCAAAGTGAAATGTTAGGTTGAGTTACAGAGAGAGGTTGGAAAAGACATTCAAAAGGAGATGGAGCAACTCCATTATGTGTAAGATGAGAACATAAGAAATCGCAGAACTGTTTGTGTACTTTTCACAGTTACAAAATGATCCTGCCAAATATCCTGCACAAAAAATAGAATCAGAATGTATGTAGAAGAAAAATCATGCAATTATCACTAAGTGTACTTGAAAGATACCAAAAACATTGATTAAAAAACACACAGAAAATTTATATTAACATGTAGTGGCCATCAAACCATGAAGAAATCTTTACTGAAAGCATTACTAGATGCTAATCTTAATACAGTTGACCTCTATATGACAAAATTGGTAAAGTACATTCTTTAGCGAGTTCAGTATCACATGGCCTCAGTCAATGCATAAATAAAACTGCTGTCTACTGCTTAGCCATCAAGTAGACTTACTGATTGAAAAAAAACATTATCTGATGCTTAGCTATCGCAATTCACAATGGCAACTAATATACGAACTTCAAAACAAGGAAATAGTTTTTGGATTTTCAAACAATAAGGTAAGGTATAAAAAGCATGTGAGATTTAACTGAACTCAGAATACTACTTGCACTCAGAGTGGAAACAACAGATGATAATATAAGATAACAGCCTGAACAAGCAGTCCATTTTCATAAAGATGCAAAAATGGATACCTATATTTTAGTGTTGAATTATTTACAAGCAATCCATCAAGGCACACATCTTTCCAACATCAATTATCGCAGAGAACAAGGACGAATAATGCAACGGTGGTCAAAAGGCCCAAATCATAGTTAGATTTTCAATTTATACTTGCTTTGAAGCACCTGATATCAGTATTCTTTATCAAATCACCAGGGACCTGTGCTAATTGTTCTCTCTCTTTTGGCTGCTTTAATGAACTGAATAATGTCCGATGACATGAAATGATCATCTGTTTCACAGATCAACGTTTTTACAAAGGCCTACAATATTTTGAGACCATTTGAGTGACTTTTGGCCTATCTACTGAAAAAATGTAAGCAATTTGTGGAAGAAAAAAAAATAGATTTCCATATCTTTATAAATCTATGTAAGGCAGTTGAAGAACAAATTTGAAGAACTAAAAGTCAGAAAATGGTCCCCCTGATTTCCGGCTCAGGCCTGATGCAATGCAATACTACAAATGAACATCAAATCCAGTTTAAAAGCTAGAAAGGGAATGTCACGGAATGAAAGCCTAAATCTTGCTCTACGCTACAACATATTCAAATATTTTTAAGAAAAGAGCAACAAGTTAGTCCTTTTTTTTTTCCTCTTTTTCAATGGGAGCCACAAGACAATTGTCGGTCGGACTTATGTCTCAAAGTTCATACTTGTAAATTATTGACATCATTTGCAGATGTGATCAAGAAGCTACTTTAACTGAGACGAACACGGTTTGGGCCAAATACCAACTGTTGTTGGACAAAATTTTCAAATACAGATTTCATTTCCTCAAGCAAAAATATATCTTTGTAAGATGCGACTAAAAACAAGTAATCACCCTTGTTTCTTCCTGATGTTTGTCTCTGCTTTCATTTCTATTTTCCATCATAATTTTTATTTCTGGACCTGAAAACTTAGTAATTTTTAAAACCACAAACTTTAGCAGTAAATATCACCACTGACCATACTAATTAAGCAAAACAGGCATGGAATGGAAGACCTTTGTTTCTCTTTTCTTTTCAATATTCATTTCCAAAGTAGAAAAATCAGATACACAGATACACAGTTTCATACATGTCATGTCTACACACTACACATATTTATGCTTATAATATTCTTACATTAAATTAAAATGCCCAGTTTTCTAATCCATTGAGCTGAAGACATTCACCGTGCTAGAGAGGGGGAAATCCATTACAACAGAATGACAGATATTTATAAGACAAACAGCATAAATTCATCACACGATAACATGAGTTAGGGAAGTAGAATGAAAAGGCGGACAAGAAAACGCAAGGTAACAGCATAGCCATGGTTGGGGGGAAACAACACGGAAAGGAAAAAAAAAAACATTCAACAGCGGAGGATAATATTAAAAATAGGGACCCCCAGAACATAGAGATTTCAAAGAGAATGAAATCTAAGAAATCATATCCAACCTTCCCCGCTGAAAATCGCAAAAAGGATATCTGCAGCTTCGTCGGGCGGCCAAGAAGGAGACGTAAAAATCGCTTGAAGAAAAGCATGCGCGTGCAAGGTAAAGGCCGCAGGTAAAAGGGCGGAAAACCCCTCGGGCCAGGTAGTCGACGACAAAATGGGGAGTAAATCGCCGCAATATTTACGAAAATACCCCGATACAAGAGTGGTTGAAGCGAAAAAACGGTGGTTCTTTGTCCGTGACTGCGGTGGAATTTGCATGGGGTAGTCGGGATCGAGCTTAATCTTGCCGGGAAGAGTTTCTATGTTCATGCGGATTTCAAGTATGTAAAAAAGTGAGAGTTGGCATGTCAAGCTGGCAGCTTGTGTTATTAAGAATAACCTCCGCATCTCTTATAAATTCTAAAAATATACTAAAAATCGTTAATGTTAATGCATCTCCTGTAAGCTACGAGCTGCAGCGGAGCCCGACTGTGGTGAGAAATGAGCAAGAGTTGCTAGGGCATTTTTCCAGAAGCAATGCTATACATCAGAGCCCAGATGTAGTGAGAAATGAGCAAGGGTTGCTAGGGTGTTTCCCCGAAAGCGACGACGTCCGGTTGTGGCAAGAAATCGGCAAAGGTTAGATGCCCTTGTGGATGTGATTTAGGGAAAAGGATGGCGCCAAAACACAATGTTCGTTTTGCTTCATAGAATGTTGAGACTCTTTCAAGGAAACGTATGGAATCAGTAGATATTATGAGAAGGATAATAATTAATATAATATGTTTTCAAGAGACTTGATGAAAAGGAGAGAAGGCTAAAGAGATTAATTGATTCAAATTATGGTGTATAAGAAAGGATGGTAATAAAAATGGTGTATGAATAATAATATATAACAAAATCATAAATAAAGTTGTAGATGTCAATAAAGTAAATAATAAAATTATTCAAATAAAACATGCATTAGGTGTAGAAGTCATAAATGTGATTAGTATTTATGCACCACAGGTATAATTAGATGATAGAATCATTAACCAAGTTTGGGATGACTTAAATAGTATTATGTAAATGATACCTAACTAGAAAAAAAATTGTGATAGATAGAGATTTAAATAGACAAGTATGAAATGAAAATATAGGATACAAGAGAAGTTGTGAAGGTTTAAGTTTTTGAATAAAGAATGAAGTGGGGGAATGTCATTTTGAACTTCGTCATAGCATATGATTTGGTTATAACAAATAGTCAAATAATTTATTTAAAAAACGAGATGAACACTTGCTAACTTTAAGAGTGGGACAAATTCTAGCCAAATAGATGTATTACTTATAAGAAAATTGGATAAATCATTTTGCATTAATTGTAAGGTTATCCCATGTGAGAGCTTAGATATACAGTATAGATTATTAGTAATGGATATATATGTATATAAAGAGTCAGCAAAAACTAAAAGCAATATAATTCAAAAAATTTAAAAATAAAATTTAAAGGGAAACAACATGAAATTTTTTAGTAAAAGAATGATAAAAAAAATACAACACAAAAAAAGATGGAGCATAATTAATGTGAGATAAAATGACAACTAATATAAAAGAAGTATGACAATGTATTTTAGGCATATATAAAAATCTTAGATCCTCACATAGGGAAACTTAGTAGTAGAATGAGGATGTTCAAAAAGCTATAAATGTTAAACAATAAAAGTTTAAAACATGACAGAAAAATAAAAACGATACAAACTTACAATAATACAAACTATCAAAAAACTATTAAAAATATTATTAGCGATGCTAAGCACAAAACTTATGACAACTTATATGATAGATTAATAACTAGACAATGTGAAAATGATATTTTTAAGTTGGCTAAATTAAAAGAAAATAAATGCAAAGATTTAACATATGTTAAATGTATTAGAAATAAGGATCAAAGAGTACTAATAAAAGAAGATGATATTAAAGAAAATGAAAAACTTATTATAGTTTACTAAATGACACCCCACACAAACATTTAACATTAGATGTTAGTTTAACTATAGAAGAAAATAGGAATATCAGTTATTTCCAAAAAATTGAATATTTGAAGTAAGTGAAGCATCAAGAAAAATGAAAACAGAAAAAAAAAAGCTTAGGCCCAGATAATATACTAATTGAGACATGGAAGTGCATGCGAGATGTAGGTGCAACATGGTTAACAATTTTTTTAATAATATTATAAAAATAAAGTTAATGTCAAGTGAATTGAGGAAAAATATTATAATTCCAATATATAAAAATAAAAGAGATTTAAAATTGTGCAAATTGAAAAAAAATAATCATACTATGAAATTATGGAAAAGAATAATTGAACATGAACTAAAAAGGGAAACTAATGTATCTAGAAATCGATTTAGTTTTATGTCATGTAAATCAACCATTGAAGTTGTTTTCTTACCGAGACAGCTATTTGAAAATTTTAAGGAGAAGAAAAATAACTTATACATTATTTTTATTGATTTAGAAAAAATATATGATTGAGTCCAACAAAATTAATATAACAAGTGGTGAAAAAGAAAAGAATTAATAAAAAATACATTGATATTATTAAAGATTTGTACTGTGGGTTGTTATGAATGTGATAACCATTAGTGGATATACTAATATCTTCCCAGTTAAAGTAGGTTTACATCGAGACTCAACATTGAGTCCCTATCTTTTTACCTTAGTAATAGATGAAATTACTAAACATCTCCAATAAGAAGTACATTAGTGTATGTTATTTACAGATGACATTGTTCTAATAGATGAAACTAAAGAATGACTAAATTTAAAATTAAATAGATGGATAAATGCTTTAAAATCTAATGGTTTTAGAATTAGTCTTATAAAAACTGAATATATAAAATGCAATTTTAATAATAATGAAAACTCATATGATGAATCGATTGAGATTTTAGATCAAGTAGTAACAAAAACCAATCACTTCCGGTACCTAGGATCAATAGTTCAAGACAATGGGAAAATTAAGAAATATATAATACATAGAATTCAAGTAAGATGGAAGAAATGGAGAAGTGAATCGTAAATTTTGTATGTTCGTCGAGTTCCAATTAAACTAAAAAGAAAATTTTATAAGACCGCGATTAAACCTGTTATGCTTTATAGAGCAAAATGTTGAGTAGTTAAATAACAACATATACAAAAAACGAGCATGGTAGAAATGAAAATGTTAAAGTGGATAAGTGGCAAAACAAGAAAAGAAAAAATTATGAATGAAATAATTATAGAAAACTTAAAAGTGATACCAATTTGTGTCAAAATGAAAAAAAATAGATTAAGATGGTTTTGTCGTATTAAAATGAGACCTGCAATAGCATCGGTTAGAAAAATATAATCTATCAAAGTAGAAGGTGATAAGAGAATGAGAGAATGACTAAAAAAAATATGAATGAAAGTAATTAAATAATATTTTAAAATATTATAAATTATAGAAAATTTAGTTTTAAATCGCCAAGAATGACATAACAAAATATATGCAGCCAATCCCACCTAGATAAGAAATGGCTTATAACAATGATGATGAGTCGGGATCGAGCTTATTCTCATTGTACTCTTGCAAATTTTTAT
>JAXCLR010000001.1:71450923-71493470 GCA_035584095.1 Annona squamosa
ATGATAGATTCTCACATATATATAAGAAATATTTAGGTGACTATACCAAAATTACAATGTAACTACTTTAAAATGGGCCCCACATGATCATAAAATTATAATTTACTTTATCTATTATATTTAAAATTATGTATTCTGTTACCATACTAATTTTCATTACAATTAGATATGAGTATAGAACATATCTTAAAATAGTGTATTCGGGATAATACTAGTAATTTAGATTTAAAAAGATCATTACAAAATTGAAAATTTTGAATTAAATGTGAGATACAATATTTGATCTTCTTACATTGTTTGAGTGGTAAAAATCATCTAAAAATAATAGATTTTTATGGCCAAATCAGACCATAAGGGCAATGTAAAAAATATATATAACGTCGAATATGTTACTAAATGATTTATTTAGATAAAAAATATTAACTAAAATGAAATATTTTCTTTAATCTATGGAAAAGACTTATTCAGATTTGTTGTGGTATTATTAGCTCATTTTGATTTAAAGTTGAATTTAAAGATATAAATATATTTTTATCTAAAAGAAAACTACTATGATGCAATTTCTGTTATAAGAGAGAATGATAATATCTTATTTTATTTGATAATTATGAAAATTACAGATTTTAGACCTTTTAGGGTGACTATAAATACAAGGATAATCCAAATTATCAAATATTAATTTCTTAACTAAATAACATATAGTGTAAATTGTACCGCAATACATAAACCCGTGTTTTGTCATTTTTTCGAGGTGCGTATATTTTTAAAAATATTAAAAATAGATGTACCATAACCAATTTTATGAAAGTGCGTACTTTCAGTTTTCATCTTTTCTAGATGTGTAATTGCTTTTATGATACTCTTACCATTTTATCTCACTTTCGTACTGATAAAAATATTTTCATCTTAGCTTTTAAATCTGCCTTCTTACTAGTTAAAATCACTGCGGGTGAAAATATGAGTTGTTTCGACCTCTAAAAATAACCCATAACTAAACCCACTCTGCTTTTATACACGGTTCGGGCAAGAATTTTAAGTGATGGGGCAGGGAGGATTGGTCGTGTTCTGACAAAATTTGTCCGACAAAAGTACAAAATAGTTTTTATAAATCACATGGCATATTTATGTTAAAATGTTTTATTGAATGTATATTTTATCTTTTGATTTGTTAATGTGAATATGGTCCATGTAGATATGTATTTAATTTCTTGACTTGTTTATGTGTATATATGTTTAATTTATTTTGCATGGATCTTGTTCAAGTTATATCTTCGCATGATTTCTCAATACAAAAATATTATCAATATTATTTACAAATTTTGTTAACAAATATTATTATTTTACATTTTGGGTGTGTTTGGGAATGAATAAAACTTTTGATGAAAAATTTTGAAGAATAAAAGTTGTCAAATGATGTGATATGATAGGGGTAATTATGAGAAGTAAATAGGATAAAGTTAAAATAGATAGGTTAGTTGTATAGAAAATTGTGTAGAAATGATTGAAAAGTAGGGTTGTTTGTGTTGGAAGATGTAAAAAATAAATTAAAAATAGAAAAGTTGTAGAGAATGAAAAATTTTAGATTGAAAAATTTTAAGTGAAAACTTTTTATCATTGCCAAACACTCCCTTTAGCAATTTTATCTATAATTCAATTTTTTACATATATGTTGTTTTTGTCCAAAGTAAACACACATATTGATCGAAATCAAGTTGTAAATAGAATTATCAAAAAAATTTACTAATGTCTTATTATACATTTATGTTTTGCTTTCACTGAATGGGGAACTTTTAAAGTATTCAAAGTTTATCGTTTATTATGAATGTGACTTTACATTTGAATGCATATGTATTTTTTAAATTATCATATTTTGACATGCTTTTTCATGTTGTTTCATTATCAACTCAAAATTAATTTAAAATTTGTCCAACAACTTATTAAAGAAAAGTGCTAGTCTTTTCACATTGTCTATAATATATGCCATCTTTAGCCGCGTAAATTGTAAACAGTGCAAACGGCTTATTAACCATGCATCTTATAATTGAGAGTTACACCTATTGAGTATTAGTTGTTCGAGAGTTATAATATGTGCCGTATCTAGTTGAGTGTAAATTGTAAACAACACGAACAACTTATCAACTAGCATCGTATCATTGAGAGTTATATGTATTAGGGGTTATATACTCAAGATTCGTATACTCGAGAGTTAGTGTAAAAGTATTAACCAGTAGCCATGCATTGCTTAGCGCGTACTAAGAGCCGTGATGTGTGAACCACGCATAGTGTACTCGCAGAATATAAAAGTTAACACAAGATGAACGTTGTAAATACTTAAATTGACTGATTAACAAGTGTTGCATGCTCGAGAGGGTTATTTGCTTTTTATTCTAACTGCGCGTATTTGCTTATTAATCTAAGCCTCTAGCATTTTTTTTTAGGACCATCTAAGTTTGCCTTCTTTATATTTAAACCCCCGTCATTAAAACACCCAACTAATTACTTTTATTTATAGATAAAAATCTAAAATGCCTTTATGGCTTAGTTGAGTCAATTAATGTTTACAAGTCAACTCATATATATGGACATGGCAATTTTATACAGTATAGTTGAGTTGACTCATGTACGTGGTTTAAACTTATAGATATTATGAAATTTCTACTGCGATTGAGTAAGCTTATTTCACAAGTTGAGTTGATTTTTTTAAGAGCAACAATATCATTGAGTTGAGTCAACTTATTTCACAAGTTGAGTTGATTTTTTTAAGAGTAACAATATCATTAAAAAATTATACGCCAGTTATTGATCAATTTCATGTACGTTGGTTACTTGCATTAACGTCGGAGTTAAAATGTAAATGAGACAAACTTACAAGATTTAAAAAATAAATATGCAAAATTCGTATATTAAAAAAAAATGCAAAGTTAGAGGGACCAAAACGCAAATAAATCACTTGAGAGATGTGGCGTACAAACCATGCATTTTACACTTGTAGTGTATAAAACTTATCATAAAATCAAACATTGTAAATACTAGTAATTAGCTTAACGATGTTTGACAATGCATGGTCGTGAGATTTCATAGGATTTTAAGGAAATATACAACATTTAGATTTTTTCAACTAACTATTTGATGAGTCTTATTTTTTCAATTTTACTCACATGTCTAATTATTTTTTTTGAACTATTCTATTTATTTTAATTTTACCTTCATTATTCATATCAACCACACGAAATTAAAATATTCATTTTTTTATTTCGTTAGGGCCTGTCCCAAACTATATAAAATTTCTTGGATGGAATTTGCATTCGGGATGAAAATGTAATATTATGCTCTAAAATTAAGTAAAATTATTTCAAGAACAAGTACATTAAATTATTTCAAGAACAAGTACATTTATTTTAAAATTTGAAAAAACTACCGTGAGAATTAAAAATTTATATTAACAATGATGATATAAAATCACTATAAAATTCTTGTATAATTCAGAACACGGAGAATCCTTCCAGATTCAATGTTACCTAAGTAAACCTAGCGTCCTCTTGTTAACCACGCGTTTCATAGTTGTGGTAACAACAACGTACGAACCACGCATTGTATTCTTCGTCCGCTAGGAAAGAAGACCATACTGTCTATTTAGGGTGTATTTGTTTGAGGCAAAAAAAATATCAATTAAAACTTTTTAATCTAAAAAATTTTATTGTCCATAATTATTTTATTTTTAATTATTTATTCATATTTTTCTATATAAATTATTTTATTTTTCAATTATTTCTATATAACTCTTCGTATAATTAATTAATTTATTTTAATTTTATTTTCTTTATTTCTAGTCGTTACTCTCGTTATATTACGTTATTTCATGCCTACTGTTTTTTCTCACGACCAAACGCACCCTTTGTCCAGCCATGTCAGTCTTCCCGCCGTTTCCCCACTTCCCCGCTTCCCCTCCATTCCCCGCCTAGAGCCCCACTTGAAAACTCGAACCATCCATCACCAATTTACTCTTTCGCCCTCTCTCCGCCCTTCTACCCACCTTTGCTGCTTTTCCCATTCATCCTTGTTGCCCGCCAGTGGATGCCTAATCTGTCGTCTCAATCTTCGCCGCATTTGATTTCCTCGATCTTCTCCATTTTTTTCAACGGGGCATCTAGGGTTCTAGTTTGTTAATGACTTTCTTCGTCTGGGGCATCTTCGATCTTTCATTTTTCGTTTTCTTTATCTTCGGTTCTTGATTTCTGCGTGCGTCTTGCGCTGCCCCGCGAGGAGAGGAGAGAAAATGAGTACTATCGATAAGATGTTGATAAAGGGGATCCGAAGCTTCGATCCGGAGAACAAACACGTTATCACTTTCTTCAGGCCACTCACCCTCGTTGTCGGCCCAAACGGAGCTGGAAAAACTGTGATTTTCACGTTCTCTTGCCCTTCCCAATACTTGGTATTTCTCGTACTTACTTTCTCCTACCTCCATTTGTAGACAATTGTTGAATGTTTGAAGCATGCATGTACTGGAGAGCTGCCCCCTAATGCAAGAAGCGGCCAGAGCTTCATCCACGACCCCAAGGTCTTATTCCTCATCACCACCTTCTCCATATATCTGTCTATATTCCCATGCAAGTTGATCGTATGAGGTGGAATTCTTAGTTTATTTGTGGGTAGCTTCTCAAAATGAGAGGAGATATCTAACACGGCAATCTTCTATTTTTGGATTCGTTCAAGTGTGGATCCAATTTACAAGTACATTTGTTCATATTGCGAGGCCTACTGCATGATACATGCGATCCAACTGAACATTGTACCCTTCTTACCATTGATCTGTGCTTCTTTCCTCCTCAAAACTCATTGCTGTCGCCAAAAAATTACATGCATCTCCGAGGGCATTGTTGAATCTTCCAGGGTCCCACTTGGAATATTCCTTGGAACAGAAGCTCAGGACTGGCCTGTGCAGCTCAACACGTATGTTTCTGGACAGGTGGTAAAGGCATGTGATAACGTGTTGAGCTGCACAGGCGGTAAAGGCATGTGATAATGTGTTAATATGGTGTTTAATTGTTGTTCCAGGTTGCTGGGGAAACAGAAACTAAGGGGCAAATAAAGCTGCGATTCAAGACAGCGGCTGGCAAAGATGTGGTCTGCATTAGGTCATTTCAGTTAACTCAGAAGGCATCCAAGTTGGAGTATAAAGCAATAGAGAGTGTCCTGCAGACGATTAATCCTCATACAGGAGAGGTATCTGGGCACTCACCATTGAGATCACAAGACTTTTAAGAGGCATTCACCATTGACGGGGAGTGAAAGAACTCTTTACAGATCTGTCATATTGAAAATTGGAGATGTTTATAGCCTGTTAGAAATATCTCTGGGCTAGTTGTTCTTGTCCATTTTGCCCAACAACTTAGAGAACTGAAAATTTGAAGTCTGATCTCCTGCTGGATTCTTTATTTGCACATTCCACATTGTGAATCTTAGCTTCAGTCTCATTTTTATCTTTAAAAAGCTACCTGTAAAAATCTTGATCGCATTTGCTCATTTTCAGCATCAAAGTGCCTGGATTTCTTTTCAATGTTGCAGTGTTCTTTTACAATTTTCAATGCTTGCATTCATCACGTACAATATTCAATGCATTGGATCATATCAACTGTGCATGAATTACTTTCTCCTGCAATTACGGACTCAGGGCCCACCTCAGTTTTATTCTGTTTGCTCCTGTTGGCAACATGCAGAAAGTTTGTCTCAGTTACAGATGTGCTGACATGGACCGGGAAATTCCTGCTTTGATGGGTGTTTCAAAGGCTATTCTGGAGAATGTGATATTTGTTCACCAAGATGAATCCAATTGGCCACTTCAAGATCCCTCAACATTGAAGAAAAAATTTGATGACATCTTCTCTGCCACCCGGTACATTGAAATTGCATTACCTGTATTTTCTCCATGAATTCCAAATGGACCCACACTTTGTTGACTTTATGTTTAGTGATTGTGCTGCCTCATGGAAAATAACAATGCTATGTACCATGGAGCCTCCTACTAGCAGGGATTTCCACAATTGTAGTTCATTGTCGTTGAGCAATTACGCTTTTATATCCTCTAGTGACTTACCTGTTTCTATAATTATAGCTCACAGCTCACTGTCATTGAGTAATGACTTTCATTGTTCGAAGTTTCGAATTAGCAATTTGTTTCTAAGTTCAGGAACTAGAAATTTGGTGCACTTAATGCTATTTTAGTGAAGTGAATTTGAAGCACTTATCCCAAGCAAGGTTCTTTTGCCTAAGAGTTTTTAGGTCTGTTGAATATTGTGGCTAGATTAAGGCATTATTAATGCGAATGGACAAGGGATCTATCCCCTATTTACCATAATCTCCTTCTCATTTTTCCTCTTTCCTACTTCTCTCCAGCTTCTCTTCCTCTCTCATCTGAGATCCCAATATTCTTTTCTGTACCATATTATACCTTTCAACCTTTCAAGATTCTTTTCTTCTTTCTCACCTCCCAAAGGTCCCATTAGTTGTGCTTGTTTGGGATATTTATCACTTTGGGACCAGGGCATAATCCTAACCTCCTAGTTTACTTTCATCTCTATTGTTTCCACATGGCTCATGGCTGTAACAGGCAGGGAAATCTAACTCAACAGAAACTGGGGCTGTATGACTGCCAGTGTGAATCTTGAATCTGAATTGTGTGTTCTTGTTTGAGTTATTTATTATTTTTTTAAAATTTGATTGTGAATTGTGGACATAATGGCGGATTCTAGCTGAAAAATCTGTTGTAATTCATTGTGGTGGATGCCGTAAACAACTCTTTTGAACTGTATGTGATTTTGATGAAAAAAGGACCGGGAACGGCCAGGTTCTTGCAAGCTTTGGAAGGGATCTTGTATCTGTAGTTGGCCTCACTGGGATCTGAAGAATGAGATTTTACAATTACCACACCAATCATAACTTTCGAATGTTTTACTTGGCTAGGTTTCTGATAGTATAATGAGTTTGTTTCATGTCATGTCACCTGTTTTCTTTTTCAAATGAAATAGGACTGGGTTGAGTATTGTACATGTTCATTATCTTTAATGAAATGTATATAATTTCATCATCTAGTTTCATGCTTCAGCTTACAACACCTCATATTCTCATTATATTCCTGGAGAACAAGCCTTCTAGGAGTGTCATTACCAGTGGCCTTGATAACCTATATGTATTATTCTGTTCAACGTCTTGAGTAATAAGTCTGTCCATTTGTAAGTAATCTGTTAAGTAGCTCTTTTATCCATTTATCTATTTAATGTAAATCATAGTACCTTTTTTTCCTCTAAAAGTGGCTCGTTTGTCCATTCATATATTTATTTGTCTAACAGTAGTACCTTTGTTTTCTCTAAAAGTGGCTCCTTCCATTTGTCTAACAGTATTACCTTTCTTTTCTCCCTGTTTCCATCTCTCCCACTTATATTAGTGGTTGACATATTCACATTTTTTGTCAGTGATATTATCATGACTTCAACTATGCATTCATTGTGTTTCTTTCCCCAATCAGGTACACGAAAGCATTAGAAGTGATAAAAAAACTTCACAAGGATCAGGCTCAAGAGATAAAGACATATAAGCTGAAGTTGGAGACTCTTCAAACTTTGAAAGATGCGGCCTATAAGGTTTTCAAACTGGACACTTTTTCAAACACAGTTGCTGCTTGTTGCATTAAATGTATGTCTTCTCCATGCATTTACCAGCTATGAGTAGTCTACAAAGTGGGCCCTTTGGATTTTTTCTCCCCGCATGGAAGTGGTTTTATGCAATGCATGGTTTTTAAAATTTACCTATTTGTAGGATTTCTTGTGTCCAAATTCTAAGCCAAATTCAATGTTTCAATCAAACAGTCGTATGCTAAATCAGAAAAGAAGTAAGAAAACTAGTCTTTGAGTTTTGAATTTAAAATCAACCAGAATCCCACTGCATAGTGTGTTTCCTCAACTTAGGTGATAACAAATGATATGTATCACTAACACTTTAGAAAGTGCCATTGGACTCCTTTTTTTATGATTTCTCTTATGTACTTCATAGGCTTTGAACATCAATGGAGAATCTAGAAGTTCTCTTAATTGGCTATTGGATGTGCCTCATATGATGCTATGAATTTTCTGCTTTATCTTGAAAGCAGATCCATTTTCAGGGATGATTTTAGTAGTGTTTTTCTTTAAATCTTCTGGGTTTTTGGTATTTTCTTGAAGCATGTGTCATTTTTAAATATTCAAACCGTTCATCAAAACATTTTCCATCAGCTATTACATAATCATGTTCTTTTGTGCATGAGGCTCTTCCAATGGAATGTTTGATGAAGACCTTTCAACCATCGACTCTTGAGATTCGACAATATGCAATTGATAGTCAAGTTCAGGCATTAATGAAACTATGCCCCATATACTGAGCTTGAAAATTACCCTTCTGGTATCCCATATGATGGTCATTCTTTGGATTAAATTTGCAGTTTATTTGCCTAGTCATCTCTGCTGATGTTTATTTGGACCGTCTTTGTGATCCTTGGGATTTGATTTAAGTTTCCAAAAATTCTTTGGTGTTTTGGTGTTGAAGCTGTTACTTCTGTGGTTAAAAATCTTCAGATCCTTGAGTCATGCTGCTCAACCTTCTTTTATAGAAGTATGGCAGATCTAATTGGAAATCTGCCACCAGCATGGCTATTACTACAAAAGTCAGATCTGACTGTGTAAAACAACTGAAGGAGGTTGACCATACCGCAAACTGGACCTGCACATGCAACGAAAAAGACGGGCTGTGGTTAGGCCGGGTTTTTTTCTGGTGCTTTTTACAAATGAAGCCATGCCTGTGGTTCAGTTCATTTTTGACAGTTCTTAAATTATGTTTGAAAAATGCACCTGCAATTCTTATATTTTAGAGTACCAATCAACCATCTTTAAAGAATCTGTTTCACTTGTCTGCGAACATTTGTTTACAGCTCCGTGAAAGCATTGCTCAGGATTTCGAGAAAACTGAGTCTCTTAAAGCTCAGATACAAGAGCTCGAAAGGGACATTCAAAATGTGGAGAGTAGAATCCTGCATGCAGAAACAACTCTAAAGGATTTGCAGAAGCTACAAAATCAGATATCAACCAAAACTACTGCAAGAAGCACCTTATTTAAACTTCAGCAGGAACAGTATGCTTCTCTTGCCGAAGAAAATGAAGGTCGGTTATACCATGGCTGAACTATGTTTCCATGGTTGTTGTAATAAGCATTATGGGCTGAGGCTTGTCCAGGCATAGCATGATATCAGGAATTTGACCCTGCCCCAAGACTAAGTCTTCTAGCTGCGTAAATTCTCCCCCCATCACTGTTTAGATTGGTTGCTGCAGACAGACCTAGAGCTTTGGCTGCTGAAGGACTGGATTGATCATTTGATTACAAGCGACTATTTTTGAGTGAAGGCCTCAGATGTTCATTTTGTATATATGGACTCAGTTATGGTCAACAAGATGTAGGTCTGGCTTGCAATTGCTCTGTCCTCTTGTGGTTTCAGTGATTTGAGCCTGTAGTTGATGTCAATCCTCATTGCTATTTGAATATGTGCATCAATTTGTATTAACCAACTTGATCCTAGCCTAAATCCATTTTCAGTTGAATCTGTCATGGAAGTCTCTGGCACCTGTGAAAAAGTGCTTTGTCATGCATGCGTGCAAGAAACTGCTGTATTCAGTGCATAGTACATTGGGCCAGTCGGCTTGCCATATTTTTGATGTCTGGGTCACACTGATAGTTTCTCCGAGCCTTGCTATTTGCTTTTTTGCTTACAATTTTCCCAAATTGTAGCAACCGCCTCTCTGTCAATGCACTCTGTAGGCTTCTTTCTCAACTTCTTTATATCAGCCTCTGTAATTGTGTCTGTTTATGTGGTTCCTCTGTTTATGCACTTCCGCTGGTGTTTGTCTCACATCTAGTCTTGCATTATGCTCTCATCCAGATACTGACATGGAGTTGAAGGAGTGGCAAACCAAATTTGAAGAAAGGATTGCATTATTAGAGTCAAAAATCAGCAAGCTTGAAAGGGAGATGAATGACATAGATGTGAAAATGTCATTTCTTAGGCAGTCAATTAATGAATCCGTTCATGATATTGGCAAACTACAGGCTGAAGCTGATGTAATATACATTTATCCAAATCATCACTGACTATTACGCATTTTGGCAGAAGATCATCATCTGATTATTCTATAAATGCAGGCCCATATGAAAGTGAGGCTTGATCGGGATTCAGCTATCCAACGGCTTTTTACAAAGCATAACTTAGGGTCATTTCCTAGCGTCCCTTTTAGCAATGACGTGGCTTCAAACCTCACTAATCGAGCAAGAACACGACTGATAGACCTGGAGAAGGATTTGCAGGATAAAAAGGTGGAAAGCAATGTTATCATAAGTGATTGTTCTTCTCTATATGTGTTCATCCACAGATCAAGGATAAATTTATCCTTCTTCTAGCTTTATCCTAATGCATTTGACAAGTTTATAATTTCAGAAATCAAATGAAATGGAACTCAAGGTGTTGTGGGATCGGTATGTAGCAGCAAATGCTCGATGTAGTGAAACAGAAGGTCAGAAGCAGGCTAAGATGGAGATGAAGGTTTTTAACTGTAAAATATGTATTTTCCTGTAAAAATCTTCCTGCATTATCATCTCCATATGATCTGAACAAGTTTATTGTACTTGTAATTACACTTCAGACAGGTGTTTATAGGCGTGTAAAAGACAAAGAGGATGAGCGAGATCATGCAGAACTTGAATTGTCAAATCTTAATTTAACACATATTGATGAGAGGGAAAAGAACCTGGTGATTTCCTGCTTTGTATTTTGGAAGAAGTTTCAATAGCTATTTCCTTTTGAGGGAATACATTTAAATGTGTTTTCATTCCTTCCCTAACTTTTGCATTTTTTAATCATTTTTTGATAGCAAATGGAAATCCAGAGGAAGTCTGACCAACTTGCAGAAAGAGATTTTGAATCCCACATCGATCACAACCGGACTGAAATTTATAGTTTGGATCATAAAATCAAGTCTCTTTACAAGGAGAAAGATTTCATGGCTCGTGATTCTGAAGATAGAGTGAAACTGGATCTCAAGAAGGAGGAATTGGAAAGTTACAAAAGAAAACATAAAAAAATGTAAGTGTTTTTTTGGCCTTTTCTGCTTAAGATATTTTTATCCACGATTCATCCGTATATTGGCATTACTGAACTTTAAAATGTCCTCAATTACTATTTTGGTTTTTCAGAATGGATGAATTTAAGGATAAAATTAGAGGGGCGCTGAAAGGGAGAGTTCCTTCGGATAAGGACATGAAGAAGGAGATAATGCAAGCCCTAGGGTTGTGCTGTATTCTTTTCTATGTTTTTTCCTTTGCTTCAATTTTTCATAAGGATGCTGCTGTTGGGATTTATTTTCTTGCTTATGCATTAGGATGTTGTAATTATTGCAACTGATGATGCCAACAAAACCCCATGGAAATGTAAGCATGGACTACTTGCTCTCAGGTCTCATGGCATTCTAATACTTTTTCTTTTGTGTAATGTTTGCTGATTGCAATCTATTTGATGCGACTTGTTCAATCATAACGGGCCTGAATGAATGAAATGGGAAGGTTCTTTTTCTGCATTTCACGTGTTTGGAATGAAAAGTGTATACATTTCAATGGTGGACTGTGGAATTTTAAGACTCACAATTTGGGTTCCTTTTTGCTTCTGAATTATGACCCTGCTTATTTAACAAGAGGATCACTTGAATTCAACCAAAGGTCTACTCAGGCTGCCTTCAAATCCTTGACTAGTGGGAGTGATCTAATATTCAATGCCCCATGGCTTATGACAAAATTGTGATTAGGATGAACCAGGAGGGAAATCATGGGAGTGAACCAATTTCTAGGAGCTTTGGCCTTCTGAAGTTACGCACTGACTCATGACGTGTTTCTTGCATTATTTTTTGTCTTCCCAGCACTTCTCTTCCTATTCCAGTCTTTTTCGTTCTCCTTTGTTTCAACCTGTATTCTTAGCTAGTTAACAAAGCGCATGATTGATAAATTCAATCATTAGAGTACAAATTCACTGCTTAAGGTGATATCCTAATACACTAACTTAGACTAATTTTATAAGTCAGCTTACTTTAGATAATTCATGTATTAGCTGATCCTTTTCTGACATATATGAAACGTTCTAAGGATGGCATGTTTTCCTTGCCTGTTTCGCTTACAACTCTATCATCATAAATCTTGGGTCTCGCTTTGGTATAACTTGGGTTGCACTGAAGTTTTTCATGTGACCATATAGATGGGGCCTATTTTTATGATGGAATAAAAAACCAACCATTCACATTGTTCAACATAATTAGTTTTACCGTGGGATCAAAAATTATCTTCATTAGAGGGATGGGTGGACCACATTTTCTTAAAAATGTATATGGTCATGGGTAAATTATGAAAAATGCTTAGATTCATTCCAAGATGTATTAGAATGCAATAATACCTTATAGAATCATTTATCCACATGTGAATGAGGTTTTAGATGGTTCAGATTTTGTTCTTTGAAATTAATATATAATCAGGGCTAGGGGTGAAAATCGAGGCCAATAAGGGCGTGCCCAATCCTCCATATATTTAAAAATCCTGTTTGACTCTACTTTTTTATACCGGGTCAAGATATGATCGGTCCGACTCTCACTTTTCTTTAAGAGGTATCGGGATAAACTTCGGGTTGGTATCTGGGCAACGGATCAGGTTAAAAAAATGGTCAAAGTTTAAAAATTTATATACATATCAATATGAACCCATATTTATGATAAATTGAAAGGTTAAATGATTCAATATTTTACCACTTAGTGAGTAAAACACAATTCTTGTAATAAAACATTAGTAAAAATTTTTAAATAATTTCGTTTACAACTTAACCTTGATAAATATGTACTAACCTTAAAAGTACATTGATGTAAATTTTGAATTACAATTAAAACGGTTAAATTGCAAAATAATAATATTCATTCTTGTAAGATATAAACAACATAGATAATATATTTTATTTCATTGATAAATATGTGAATGAGATAACTTGAACCACATATATGTAATTAAAAAATAAAAATTTATCAATATAAATAAGTTATAAAGTTAAACATATATCAACATAAATAATATTCACATTAATAAGTCATAAAGTAAAACGTATTTATCTAAGAAAACAACATTCACATAAGTAGGTCATATAATTTATAAAAATAATTTATACATTGCGGGTCAGAGTGGGTTGGGTCGGGACATGATCGTCCTGCCCGACTCCTTTGAATTGAAACACGGGTCTAAAATTCTGATCCGATCCACCCCACTTCACCGGGTCAAAATTCTTGCCTAGACTCTCTGTAAAATCATGGTGGGGCCAGTCAGGGGTCGACCTGGCCCTATTTTCACCCCTAATCAAGGTAGTCCTATAACCACATGAATACAATTTCATGTAACTCCATTCAATTTTTTTCGCCTTGATGATTGATGAGAAAATCCTTCATTGTATTTGGCCTCATTCAATTTTTTCACCTTGATGATTAATTGGAAAATCCCTCCATGGTATTTAGCCTCATTTGTTTAGTTGGGAGACCAAGTTTCATCCAAATCAAAGATGTGCATGAGCCTCATTTGCTTAAAAATTTCATGTGTAAATTATGAAATGTGCTTAGATTCATTCACATATGCATTAAAATGTAGCAATTCTTTACAAAATCATTTATTCACATAGCATATTTTTGTCAATTTCGATGTCGAAAATGCAATGTTAAGGTTGATATTGGCGTTGAACCATTTTCTTATGTTGATCTTACACATTTTTGGATGAGGCCTATGTACAATGATATTAGACAAATAATAGGGTTTTCATGATAATATAAATGATGCTAAATGAAATAGATGGAGTGGATTTACCATTAATCATCAAAGTGAGAAGAATGGATTGGGTTTCATAGAATGAGGTTTTATAAAAGCAGAACCCGAATCAAAGAATTTTATTATGTTCATTTAAGACATTTTTCAGATGGGGCCCTTCCGGAACTTTGATTTGGATCAAATTTGATCTTCTAGCTAAATAAATGATTTTAAAATGCAGGTGGAGTGAATTTGTCATTATCAGCAGTGCGGGCCAATTTAGATAGGGTAACATGAAAAACTTTTAGCACAACATGGTTATATAGAAGTGGGGCCTATCTTACTATTATTTCATGATTCATTGGAAGATGTTGGCAGACTTCATTTCTGAAGGTCTCTTGTATTCTCTTGCTGACATATCATACTATCAATTTAAGGGTTACAATATAGAAGTATTTGAAATCCAGAGTTCTAGTTACCACATTTAACCAGACATATTCCTTGAATAATTGAATCCTGTCCATTTAATGTCTCTTATAACTTCTCTCCTCTTCATAGTAAAACTTTATTATGTCTTTTGTTTGTTTTTTGTTGATCAAAGCTCAACCAGCTTGCATTGGAGTTCTGATTCATCACTTTCATTCATCATATCCTTCTCACAATGAGCTGTTTCTAATGCAGAGCTCTTAGAAAAGAATATGACGATTTGAACTCCAAATCTCTTGAAGCTGAAAAGGAGGCAAAATTGGTTCAGATGAAAATAGAGGATGCAAAAAATAACCTTTCAAAGTATCGAAGAGATGCGGATGGTGACTTTTTCCTCCTTTTGATATTCCATATGATAAATGAAGCTCGAACACCTTTATATGCAGCTTATTTAACAAACAACAAAAATCTTGAGATATTGTAATTTGTAAAATCCCTGAAATGAGGTGAAATTTATATAGCTTGATTTCTCATTTTGGTCTAACATACTATGTTTTCCTGGTTCTGGTTGAAAAGGAGATCACGTAGTTTCTTAATTACTTTACTATTAATTACCTAGAAGTTGTACATGCTTGTTTCATGAACAAATTTACTTGATCGAAATTTTTGTGGTTGTTGTCTTTATGTTTTGTGGTGGGTGTTTTTTTCCTCCCTCTCTCTCTCTCTCTTATTGTATTTGAAATACACTGCGACAGTTGTTTCATTCACTGTAGCAAAAAGGAGATGTCTTGACTCAAAGTTCCAAGCACTGGTTCAGTTGTCATTTGATATTGATTCTTCTGCTTTCTCTCTTTCTCTCTCCTGTTGTATTTGAAAAATTAGGTGACAGTTGTTTCATTTTTTGTAGCAAAAAGGAGATTTCTTGACTCAAAGTTCCAAGCACTGCTTCAGTTGTCATTTGATATTGATTCTTTCCCAACTGTTTTGAGTGATGCTATGGAGAAAAGAGAAGTACAAAAAAGGTCTTTTCTTCGAAATGCACTTAATATTTTCTGTTGGACGCTTCCTCAGTTTCTGGGTCGGATTTGCTGAAATCTTCATGTTGATATGATATATCATATGCAGCAAATACAACATTGCAGATGGGATGCGGCAAATGTTTGATCCTTTTGAAAGGGTTGCTCGTGCACATCATATCTGTCCCTGTTGTGAACGCTCATTCTCTCCTGAGGAGGAGGATGAATTTGTTAAAAAGGTTTATCTCCAAGGAACAATGCGAGCTTGCATTATGTTTGATGCATTCTAAATGGTGAATTTTGGCACACAAATTTAGATGTTTTAAAAAATGGTGATGAATATTTTTACCATTTTTATTCCAAAAAATTACCAAGTTTAGCATGAATTGTTCATTATATCATTCTGGCCTCTGTTTTTTCCTCAGAGACAGTTGGGCTTACATGTTGCACAGATGTCCATCAATTCACATAGGAAACCTTGTTGAACGATGTGCCATGTACTGTTTTGAGGAAACAGAGAAATAAAATAGCAAATTTGGCATTATGCTGTATTTTCTTTTTCCCTCTGTTCTCACCACTTGAGATGATTTTGTGGATTTCAGCAAAGAGCTAAGAGTGCAAGTTCTGCGGAGCACATGAAGATCTTAGCTATAGAATCATCAAATGCTGAGTCTCACTTTCAACAGTTGGACAAACTTCGTATGATTTATGAAGAGTATGTTAAACTTAAAAAAGAAGCAATTCCTTTAGCAGAGAAAACTTTGGAAGAATTGTTGGAAGATTCGAATCAGAAGTCACAAGCAGTGGATGACGTATGTTTGCTTTGTCTTTCTTGTTTACGTACTTATCTAAATGTTGAATGTTTTGACCAAATTTTGGAAGATAATTCATAATAGTGTGTGTATAATGCTGAATCCTTGTTGTTCCACACATGCTTTGAGATTAATTATATCTATTAAAATCATCTACAATATCTCTGGGCTTTATCAATTTTCTTCTGTAACCTCCAGTAAACATTCTGCAGCCACCTTCTGGATGAACTTCTTTTTTCATTCATATTGCATTATGAATAAATGTTTTTCTTTTTAATTCTTTAATTATTGATAGAACTTGCTTGTTTCCAGCTTGTAGGTGTTTTAGCGCATGTAAAGGCTGAGAAAGATTCTGTGGAGTCTTTGCTTCAGCCGGTTGAAACAGCTGACAGGCTTTTGCTAGAGATGCGAAATTTGCAAGAGCAAATTGAGGATTTGGAATATAAGCTTGATGCTCGTGGGCAGGGTGTCAAATCAGTTGAGGAAATCCAGTCCCAGCTAAATATGCTTCAGAACCAGAAGTAATCACCTTCTCTTCTGCTTTTGGACAGCCTATATTAATCTTTCATTAATCTGGGTAGTTGGTTGTGATAGAGCCAATGGTGCAGCTGATGAAATTGGTTAATATTAGGGTGTGTTTGGCAATTAATAAAAAATGTCAAGCGAAAATGTCAAGCTAAAATTTTTCATTCTCCTTACCTACCTTGTTTTTTAATCATTTCTTCACATCTTCCTAGCATAGTTATCAAAAGTGCACCTGGGTGCACGCCCAAGTGCAAGGCGTGCTTGAGCGCAGGGTGTGCGCATACACATGTAGCAGGGCATACTACTTTAGAAAGGCGCACCTAAGCCTAGGCCCAAGTCGCTTGCCTCATGGGCTTTTAACAGTGGCTCATCGTCTTTTTAATAAATAAAAAAAGCCTTAAATATAAAGGCAGGAGCTGTGATTTTAGTGTGTCGATGAAAACAGAAGCTGGAAGGAGGGAAACAAAACTGCTGATTGGGAAAATGGGGCTGCTGTCCTCCTCTTAGTCCTTCTTGCTCGAACAGTCAAACCCTGCTGCCACTGCTTCTTCCCTTTTTTCCTTCCTGCTCAGGTACCCTGTACCCTGCTGCAGCTTCTTCTTCTTCTTTCTTGAACTCGAAGTACGATGCTGCACGAGCACAAGCTACAACTTCTTCCCTTTTTTTTCTTCTCCAGTCTACACAGTCCTGTTGCTGCTGTTTATTTTATTTTATTTTTATGCTGCAGATGTCCAGTCGATGTTTTCCTTTTTTGCTTCTTCTCCAGTGCACACACTGTCCTGTCCTGTCGCTGCTGTTTATTTTATTTTATTTGTATGTTTCTTTTTATTTATTTTATTTTTATGCTGCAGCTGTCTGGTTGATGTTTTCCCCTTTCTTCTTCTCCAGCGCGCTCTCTGTCCTGTTGCTGCTGTTTTTTTTTTTTTTTTTTTTTAAATTTATTTTTATGCTGCTGTCACTGCTGTTTATGCTGCTGTTAAGCCTGTTATGCTGCATTGCTGCTATATCATTATGCTACTGTTTTTATTTGATTTTGTTATGCATTTATGATGCTGTTTTACTTTAATTTAATTACTTGCTGCTACTATGTGTCTGTTGGAAATGGAAATTGCTGTTTAAACTTCCAACTTTATTAAATGTTGCTGCTGTTATGTGTGTATTGAATCTAATCACACTTTTGAATCATATTAACAAGTCGAAATGAGATTTATGATTATCGTATGGTAAGTCTGAATTGATTTTTGTTCTTGATAACTGTAAGGATGCATTTATTTGACTCTTAGAATATTAATATTATTTTTTTACTCACTAGTTTTAGGCACTTCTATTTTTTAGATAAATTTTATATAAGGTGTGCCTTGCTTCAGTCAAGCCTGTGCTTTGAAAGTGTGCCTTGCGCCTAGGTCCCAGGATCCCTTGCGTCTTAGTGCACCTTGCTCGTCTGACAACTATGCTTCCTATATAATTACCCTACTTTTCAATCATTTCTACAAAATTATCCACACAAGTTATCTATTTATTTTAACTTTATTCTCTTTACTCATCATCATTATTCTTATCATATCACATCATTTTTTTCCTTTTTTTTCCAATTCAAAAAATTTTATATCAAAAAATTTCATTCAAAAATTTTATTATTTCCCAAACTCACCCTTAGTGTATGCTTTATTTTTAAAATAGGATATATTTGCTAATGCCCAAAGAAATTATCGTTCATAATGTTTTCTTTGGAAATTTGATTAGTAATATAGAAACAAAGTAAAAAAATATATATAGAAATTAATATTATGCTATTCATGGAAAAAAAAAAAAAACTTTAAGTGCTTACATTTGAAGAGTCATGAAATACATGCATGTGAAGGGTGCCAGGAGGAGTGTATAAAACTTAGGAGAATTGGTCATACTGGGAACAATATGTAGAAAGCTCAAAGCTCAATACACCTAAATATTTATCTAGGAACCAGGAAGTAGGGAGAAAAGGTGCAATCTAGAATAGTAGAGTAAACAAAGTGAATGAAGGTTTGGTGAATTGGATTTTTGGATAAAAAAATTATATTATGATGGATGGAGATATAGATACCAAAGAATTGTTGGACTGGTAGAGGTAAATGTTCCATGAACTAAAAGATAGTAGGAGAGGAAAAGGTATTTCCTTCCCTTTTCTTGTTAATTAACTGTTCAAATATGAGTTTTTAAACTTATCCGTTATCTTGATAGTATTTTGAATTATAATATGGTGACATACAAAAATTTTGGTTGCTAACGACTTGTCTAAGTTGGCAGATTTTCTCCAGATTTTAGAAGGGCAACAAATTCTCAAAGCATCCACACATGCACACAAGCAGAATATAAGTTCGCACCAAATCCATGAACTATCCACACACACAAGCAGAATATAAGTTGGCACCAAATCCATTAACTATCCACACAAACAAGTGGAATATATTTTCCTTACTTGGAATCTGAAATTCGGGTCCGTTCAACTCAAAACTTGACCAAGCCAACTCAACTTTTATAAACTTAGGGTAAAAAATGGCTGGATAGATTAGGATGAATTCAATCTGAGTTGTGAATCTGGTTATGATTGCATTGACGGTAATGCAATGAAATCAATTGAGCTTAATTCCTTCATCTCTTAACAGGACTTCAACTTTCAACAGTAGGTTTCTCAAATCCATTGTTCTTTTACTTCATTCCATCAAGGCCTAATCCCTTTCTAGACAGTATCCTTCTATTTTTTCATCACTATATTGTACTAAAGCAATTTCTGAGTTGGATTTTGGCATTATTGGTTTCAGAATTACACCTCTATACCTCCTTTCCAGTATTCGAGAAATGCTGTATCATATATTTTATTAAGATACGCTTTGTAAATTTTCCATTTTAATTTTCTTTAGAATTGTTTTTTTCAATAGCCTAAAATTTGAACTCAAAATCGAACCTGAATTGAACTTGGAATGTTATTAGTTGTCCTAGGGTTTATTTCGAAATTTAGAAATAGGTTAAGACATGGATTAGGATTGATCCAACTTGACCTAATCTAATTCAGATTTCGCCCCTGGACAAAATACGTTTACATGAAAAAAAAAGAGAGAAAATTTATTGTAGCTCTATATGTTTAGTGGTGAACTACTTGGCTTGTGCAAGGATCTCACACTTTATTGGCCTTAGCCTGCTCTATGGAGTTTAAAAGAAACAAAGCAAACTAAGAGCAGAAAGTCATGAAGTTGCAGTGATAAACAACACAAACAACTTTCAGGAACCTAAATTCCTCCTACTTATCATGAAGAAAATAATGCTCATTTTGTAAATGTTTCATCTGGCATTTTCTTGACAATCTTACCCTAAAGTGTTAGGTGGCTTATGAATGGGAGCCTTGTAGTATTTATACTTCCGCATGGCTAATGAATTATGACAAATTCTTTTTCTCATGAAGCTCTATGTGAGGTGTTCAACAGTCAATGGTGCCAAATATCCTACATCTCTCTTCACAAGATGTGTTCCTTGTTCTCCTCCATATCACCAACAGTGGGACAAGTTAACAAACTAGCTCCCTTGTTAGGGCTTGTTTGATTACATTAGTGTTTGTTGGCTTATTGCCGATAAATGAATGTAGCTGATAAGCAACTGAAGTTAAATAAGTAGAAATTGTTTATTACAACTGGAATAAATCCGGAATAAATGACTCAATTCATTAATTTATGTTTGATGCAACTGAAGATGAATTGCTAAAATAACAGATAAATGATTGAATTACCTATTCAAATTTTAGTCTAAACGTGTAAAAATGTTATTTAATGGAGAATTATTAGAGAAATCTTCATTCTTACTTGATTAATGAAGCTAGAAATCAAAATAGAAGTAATTGATATACAAAAATTTTTAAAGTATATTGAAGCTTTTATGCAGTGATGGGAACAGAATATCAGTGAAGTAGAATCACTTTTTAGATGATGAAACGGGGGATTGGACAATGCAAAATGTAGATGCAACAAGAGTCCTAGTTTTAGTTTTTTGAAAATTAAAACTGAATAAGCAAAAAGCACTGTGAATGCTGCTTATGAATTTATTTCTATATTTAGATATACGAGCTCCCACAATAAGGCTCTGTTTGGCCGGGTGTGCGATTGCGCATTCACATTTTTGCATTGTGATTTCTTTGATTTCAGGAAGGTAGAATTTCTAGCTTTCTGAAATCGCATAGTTGGGCATAAAAAATAGGGGGTTTTGCTATGGATAAGCATGATTTTTGTTTTTTTAAAATTTTAAAAAAACTGCTAAAAACTTTCACAATTTGACATCACTTCCTGCAATTGCAGTATTAAATATATAGTAAAATGGAGCCTAGGCCCCATTGAACATTACTTTTTAAATCAAGGCCTAATTTAAGCAAATAAAGTGGTAAGCCATCAAAATAAGCCGAATCAAGTAAGGCCTTAACAAAGTGGTCGTTCAACAGCACAGGATGCAGTCTGTAGCCATATTTGTGCCACCTGTATGCCACTTGTGCTAGAGGTAGTCCAAATTATCACCACCTTGTGCCAGTTAATAGAACCAGAATACACTTCACAAGCACCTATCTAGCTCCCCTTGTTGATCGGTATCCCTCATTTAAGCCACATTCACAACATGGATGTAGGATGGAAAAATGTTGTCGTGTGTTAGGAGTGAAAAAAGTTATATGGGAAATGAGAAAAATAGGCTTTTGTTTTTGAGGAATATGAGAGTGTTTTTAGGGAATGAGAAACTCCATCTCATCCTTATCCTATCCTATCCCTATCCCATCCAAGTTGTGAACAGGCAAGCCTGATATGATCCGCACAGGGCACCACATCACTTGCCTTATGCAAGCGATCAACTCTTCTGCTTGCTTGATTTGTGTCCTGGGGTGGAATAGGTTAATCAAACTTCACCAGGTGTTCTTCCATATCTCATTGTTCCAATGCTTTTCTTGATAACCAGGGATAGCTTGAATGCGGATTTGGAAAAGCTGAGGGAAGATCAAAGCTATATGACTAATGATTTGTCAAATATACAGTTACGTTGGCATGCTTTAAGAGAAGAAAAATTGAAAGCAACAGGAATATTGCATAAAGTGAAGAAGGTAGAGGAAGAGTTGGAACAATTGGCGGAGGAAAAAGTTCAAGTTGAATTAGATGAGAAGGTAATGTCATGGTTCCTTTCTTTTTTGTTAATATCTAAACAATCCAGGGCTCCTTGTATATTATTGTTTTGCATGCTCATGGTGTGCTTGTGAATATTGTTTCATGATTTAATCGGTGACATTGGTGTTGGGGATATTGACAGCAAAGTTCATACCCATTACACATGGCTCTCACATCATATTGCTATTTAAAAAAATGTAGCATATGTTGGTGTATCTTTAATTATGCATGCTATCGATGTGCCATGATCTGGTTGTTAAGGGGAAAAAAAGAAAAGCCAAGGTGTCAAGCATTATTGGGATCAGCAGAAATCTGCATATGCCCCAAAATCAAGCTAAGGTGTCAAGCTTTATTGGGATGAGCATGCAATCTGTAGATGCCCCAAAATCGTGTAAACAGTGAGGGAAAGTGGAGAAAAAATTTCCACTCCTCTTTCCTATATATCATGCCCTACCTTCAACAAGTCTACTTATTCCCGCTCATTGCTTAAATTTCCTGTAAACATTCTTTCCTTCCTTTTTCTTCGTTCTGCTTCTTGCTTTTCTTTGCTTTCTAACTATCTCAGATTCTTTGAATCACAAAAGAATTATGAACATAGTGACATCTATGATTAAGATTGTAACATGCATGTCCAAGAATTTCTCAGCATAAAGAGATGTTTTGATTGTATATAGAGGATCCATTTAGAATTTTACTAACGGTTTTTTTTTTTTTTCACTTGGCAGCATTTGGCCGAAGCTCTTGTCCCTTTATTGAAGGAGAAAGAGAAGTTATTACAAGATCATAAGGACATGAAATCAAAACTTGAGCAAGAATATGAGGAGCAGTCTGAAGCTAAAAGAAGTTATCAGCAGGATGTTGAGAAGCTTTTGTCACTTGCTTCTGAGATTAAAGGGTAGGTCAAAGACTTTTTTGTTCTCATTTAGCCAATTGGTTTTGACTGTAGCTCACAAGTTTGGATTGTCATGACAGTTACCTTGATTCAAGGAAAGGAGAAAAGCTCAAGGAACTTCAGGAAAGGCGGTCTCTTTCAGAGTCTCAGCTGCAGGCATGTGAAGCCAGGAAACAGGAAATTTCAGCTGAGCTGAGTAAGAGTAAAGGGTTGTGGCAGGATCAAGGTCAATTAAAGAGAAATATCGATGACAATTTGAAATACAGGAAAACAAAGTCTGAAGTAGATGAACTTACTCATGAAATAGAAACCCTGGAAGAGGAGATACTAAGGATAGGTGGAGTATCTGCCTTTGAAGCTGATCTTAAAAAACATTTGCAAGAGAAAGAAAGACTTCTTTCTGAGGTACTTGTCTTGTAAAATTATGCTAGTTCCAAAGTTTTATTGTTAACCCTTGACCTCAACTGGCATCAGATACAGTCTGAAGAAGTTTTGCACATTCCAAACCTAATAGAATTGTTCAACTTTTTTTGCTTGTGCACTATGGCTATTCTTCATTTCCATTTAAAGAGAATGGATTCTGGTCTAATTTCGTTCCTTCCAATTACCCTTTTTTCTGGACATTGTCGTGGTGCAAGAATGAAAACACAAATTTCAGCAGCTTGTTTCTGAGTGAAATTAGCCCTGATCCTTGCTAGACGCAAAACTGTCTTGAAGAAGGCTTAGCTGTTGTAGAATTACCAGAATGCAGAATAGACATCTTGTTACTACCATTAGTTGGTCATTACTGAAGTTGCATTTCAGGTTGACTTTAATCCAAATTAGGCAACCCAATGATAGAAGCCAACCCAAACCGTGAAAATTACTGGGTCGTATCTTTTTGGATAATTGGGTTAATCCAACCCAAGTTGCATCCCTAGTATATTACCTCAGCATCACATCTAAGGTGATGAGGATGATGCTAAAATTACAATACTACTGTGTAGTTTGATTGGAACCAACAATGTATAATATTTAGAGATATTAAGATGGATTAGTGGCAAGACAGAAAGGATAACTTCAAAATAAATTCATCCAAGTGAATTTAATGAGGTAGCAATTGTTTGTAAATTGAGGGGACATGGGTTGATATGATTTGGTCATGCGCAAGGGTGGTGTACTGCTGCAGCAGTTGGAAGGACGGAATTAATTCAAATTGATGGCCCTGAGAGGTGAATCAGAAGGCTTAAAATGACATGGGCATAAATGGTTATAAAGACTTGATTAGCCATGACCTGAATAGGTAATGGTTTATGATAGTGTTTGATTGCTTCATGGGATTACTTGATACTGATGAAGAGATTTATCTTCATACTTTGACAGTCTTACCACCTTTCTTTTTTCATGTTGTCTTTATATCTTTTCGCTTGTAGGACTTCTGATATTCTGGGTTCTTCAATGTCATGTATTTTCCATGCACTATAGAGAGCTATCTGTCCACATGACATGAATTATGGAAATCAAGTTTTCTCCTTGCTTCCAGTTGAACAGGTGTCGTGGAACATTGTCAGTGTATCAGAGTAATATTGCGAAGAATAAACTTGATCTGAAGCAAGCACAATACAATGAAATCAATAAACGGTACTTTAATCAACTAATTCAGTTAAAGGTATATCGATTTCTAATTCTCAAATGATTTTTGAGTAATCTGTTTCCTTTGGGCCTGTTTGGTTAGTTGAATTTGGAATTGGAAAAGAAAACGAAAGTGAATTTGGAAAATTTGGGTTGTTGTAGTAGGCATTTATCAAATCATATAGTAGGAGATGGAAAATATAGGTAATAATGAGGAAAAATTGGGGGGGTTGTGTGTTGAAAAGGGGTAGCTTTATTGGGAATGGGGCATTTCAAAATTTTCCACGATCGAAGTTTAAATCGTGAGTAGCTGCACAAGCCCTTAAATGTAATATCTTCTTTAACATAATTCTTTTATTGCAGACCACTGAAATGGCAAACAGGGATCTCGATAGGTATTACAATGCACTTGACAAGTAAGCAATCTGAGATTTTGAAGCCTCTTCTTTCATGCAAATTTAGAAATCCATATTTTAATGGGAAAATCATAGAAATAAGTTTCTTCCAATGTTAAAGTTCTTTCTGCAGTTAATGTCATATTTGTCTGTTTGATTTACGATTTCAGACTGCTCTATGCATTCAAGAAGTTCATACTTGAGCTTTTATAATTCATAAGTTTAGGATATTTTATTAGCTTTCCTATTTCTTTCATTATAATTACTTGTTTTATAAGTGCTGTATGCGTCTAGTCTAATCCTAATAATACGAGTGATGGACAAGGGTAACCTAAAAGTACTTGCAGAGACTGGGGTGTAAACATTCTGATTTTTCTCTGTGATCAAATACCCTCCAATCTTCTTCTAAGCAGCCATTACCTGGTAATTTACCAAATACTGGATGCTTAGGACAGAGAATCAATGAATAAAGAAGGGATTTTTTGCAACCAAAGGAACCACTATGGACAACGAAACAGATAAAATCCATTGAATAAAAAGGGGAGTTTTTGCAACCAAATGATCCACTAAGGGTCACAAAATTTTTTGATTAAATCTAATTAATTCTCGTATATGTACATATATCGTCCATTGACCCAAGCAAGCTTTGTAGATGCTAATGAGTCTCCATGTTAGAAAATTTAAAATTTGATGATGATCTTAGCCATCCATTATCCAGTCCAAACCTGAGTATTTGAAAATGGTAAAGTACATTGACCATTCTGGAATATGAATTGACCACCAAACAGATCTGTATGGTTTTCCCAGCTGGTCCAATCTAATGAATCATCCTGTTTCTGGCTGTTTGTCTTGCTTAATGAATTTGAGTGTCACTAACAAATGATGGTAGTGGTACCTAGCTAGAGAAGCTTATAATTACCCACATTGATTGTTCATGTTAATGAATAGTCTGAATTGTACTATATGCACGGACTTTGTTTTAAAACTCTTATGTGTTTGAAATACTTGCAAGTTCTCTGATATGTAATCATCCCTGTTTGCAGAGCACTCATGCGTTTTCATGCAATGAAGATGGAGGAAATAAATAAAATTATAAGGGAATTATGGCAACAGACATACCGTGGACAGGATATAGATTACATTAGCATTCATTCTGATTCCGAAGGAAGTGGCACCCGGTCCTATAGCTATCGAGTAAGAAAATTACTCCCCAAAATTGTTCTGCAGCCTCTTGATATACTGTTCCTCATTTCATTACTTCACAGGTAGTGATGCAAACTGGTGACGCCGAGCTGGAAATGCGAGGAAGGTGTAGTGCTGGTCAGAAGGTGAGTTGTTCTCAATGCCTATGGAAATTATTCAAACATTTGTGCAAAAAATGAAGGCATCTTTGTGTTCAGCAGCTCAAGTGCATGGGGATGTTCCACTATGGCATATTAATGTTGAATACAATTCAGTAACTAGAATAGCACCAATAAATGCGTAATCTGTTTGTTCATGGTTTACTGTACAATCATACTGTAAGAAGTTAACTTACATTCTTACCATTGAATTGTTTTCAGTGCTTGTTTGTTAACGAGGAAAGAAGAGGAAATCCCTTTTCATTCTTTGTTCCAACCATGTTAATTGATGTGGCATTTATTTTCCCTTGACAATCTCCTACGTACCTATTTATTTATTTTCTTTCTTTATTTTCAATATCTCGTTACGTCAATGCCTTCCCTTTCTTCTTCCTTACCAGATTTCACTTTTTCTCTTCCTTTCCTTTTCTTCATTAACAAGCAAGTTTAAACATTGTGCTCAGCTTAGATGCAAGAAAACTATTTTCTTGCAGCGATCACACCAAAGATTGGATCCAGTGTGATTAATGCATGGTTATTGCATCTGTCATCCATGTTGCCATTGTGAGGTAATTACTTGCCCATAATACCGGCAGCTCCTTAGCTGCTATGGTTGTACAGATAACAGCATATGAGGCTGTTGTTGAACAAACTTGATTATGCTGATGCCTGTCCCAGCCCAGCCTATGTGCTCAAGACCCGTGTGCAAATAGTGCAGCCTAGGGCTCACTTCAAGCTGTGGGAGAAATGAATGTTGAAATGTGAGATAGCCTGAAGGAACAAACATAGAAATCTTCCAAGGGAATGCGTAACTCTTGCATCCCATGAATTTTCATACGGACATGAAGCCACCATTCGAAAGCAAACAGAAACTCAATTTGTGTGTTTATGTTTGCTGACAATTTTGGTCCCAGCTTATGAAGCCACCACTCAAAAGTGGTCAATTGTACCCAACATTGTGCCTAGCATATGAACACAGGATAACTATTTTTATGCAGTGATCAAGTTAAAGGTTGGATCTAATTTGATTGATGCCTGGATGTTGCACCTGTCATTCATGGCACCATTGTGGGGCAATTACTTGCCCAAAACACCAGCAGCTCCTCAGCTGATATGGTTGTATGGATAAGAGTATAAAAAGGTTGTTGTTGAACAAACTTGAATATGTTGATGCATGTCCCAGCCTACCCTATATGCTTAAGAGTTAAGACTCATGCGCAAATGGTGTAGCTGTGATTTTCGTAGCCTAGGGCTGACCAAGCTGCGGGAGAAATGAATGTAGAAATGTGAGATAGCCAGAAGGAACAAGCATAGAAATCTTCCAAGGGACTGTAACTCTTGCATCCTCCTACATTGCATTCCATGGACTTTCACTGGGACATGAAGCCACCGCTCAAAGGCAAACAGAAACTCATTATGGCTATTTATGTTTGCTGACAATTTTCCTAGTGGATCCTGTTTTCTTCTTGTGTATCCACTTTTACCTGCCTGTCAATTGACCACATTTTAACTTGGTCCAGATAGGCCTGCTCCTATTGCGTGCTTTGACCTCTTTTACTTGCTGAAAATTTTCCAGCATTGAATGCCTCTTGCACCTCAGATGTGCTTGGCACGCTAGATTGAACCTGACTGAAAAATGTAAAATTTGTTAATAAACAGAGTTTGAACCTTCCCCATTTCACCTTTCATTTCCAATTTAACTAAAGTCGATGTCCTTCACTCTCTCCAATGTCTATTTTCTTACTTACAATTGTGATATGGTTAATTTACGGACGTGTTTGTTAACATCTAAAACTTTTTATACTAAAACTTTCCACTCTCCATAACTACCATATTTTTTAATTATTTCTTCACTTCTTCCTATACAATTACCCTGCTTTTCAATCATTTCTACACAATTACCCATATATCTAACATGTTTTTAACTTTATTCTCTTTACTCCTTATTATTACTTTTATCATATTACATCATTTTTTGAAATTTGAAAAATTTTTACACTAAAAACTTTTCATTAATATTAAGATTGTTGTACCACAAACCGCTATACTCATGTCCTCTGTGCAGGTCCTTGCTTCGCTTATAATACGGTTGGCATTGGCTGAAACATTTTGTCTCAATTGTGGAATTCTGGCACTGGATGAGCCAACCACAAACTTAGATGGCCCCAATAGTGAAAGCCTTGCAGCTGCACTTCTAAGGTACACTTTCAGCTTGCAGCTTCATTTGTTTCCTTTTTTCACCTTGTCATCGCTAAATTGGGCTTTGCCTCATGTTCAACAATTAAACACTATCTGATTACAAATATATGAATCTTTACTTTTTGAGAGAACCCTCATCCACTAAATCCATTGCAAACATTTTCATTATGGGTCGTAGATTGGTGAAATGTAGGTTCCTCTTGGATGGGGCCCATCTTGATGATGAAATCAAAATCCAGTTAGTCTCATTGTTTAACATTTTTGTTCTATCATGTGACCAGAAATCATTTCAATGTTCAATGAAAATCTGGGTCATCTTTACTTAAGAATATTTAATTATGTATAAATTACGAAAATAGTTAGATCCATTTATAGATTCATTATACTGTTATAATAATTTATAAAATCATTCGTCCTCATAACAAGATTATTTTAGGTGATTTAGATGTTGAAATAACAGCTTTGAAATCGATATATGAATTGAGAATTTTTATTATGTTGATTTTGCACCTCTATTAAATGAGGCATATGTGTATCTTTGATTTAGATGAAACTTGGTTTCCTAGTCAAACAAATGACTCTTAATACAATTGGTGGGGTGCATTTCATATCATTAGCAAGATGGGTCTGATCTATAGTGTTCCCACCAATATTTTGGTTTGTATTATTTCCGTAGAATCAAAACCCTTTGGTGGTAATACAACATTTTATCATGGATGTCATGGTTCGACCGTGATGCTTTGTTCGTCTGAGCAATCTGTACAGGTGAGCCTCACCTTCTGGTGATGTGGGGCCTCCTATGTAAGGTAGTTTGTGGCTGATCTGGACCTTAACCATTGCATATCCCGCGTGTTTTATTCTGCAGTGTCCATCCTTGTTTATGAAACACATGGGGATCCTTGTGGATTTCGGTTTTTCAAAACATTATAAGCCAATGCTTCTCCTCTTGGGCATATCGCTGCTGCTTTGACTACATTTCTGCAAATGCAAAGAAGCTTCTTTTTTTATTCTTCTGATTTTGCAAATTCTTGTCCCACCCCTGGTCTGAAAGGAGCTGCTCCTTTATTGACTTCTTGCTTTTAATTGTGTGTGTGATGGGACATCCAACACTTTCCAATCATTACCTCTACATTCCAATCACTTCTTTACATCTTTTCATACAACTGTTCTATATATTTTAACTTATTCTCTTTACTCCTAATTATTACCTTCGTTGTATTACATCACTTTCTTACTTTTCAGAAATTTTACCCATATTTTTTACCCCCTTGTTTTCAACGAAATACCAAATGAAGCCTTGATTATGCTTCTACATGCATTTCTGCTTTTTGAAATCATTGATGTAAGACTGCTTCCCTTGAAAAAAATCAGCAAAATGTTGCAAGAAATGATAAGAATGTTTCTCCCCCTCTTCAGTGCATTTCTTTTTATCACTGTTGGCTTAAAATTTATGGGAGTACGTCCACTGATTTTTTAATGGACTCGTGAAAGAACTTTACTGTTAAGAATACATTTGTCTGTTATCCTGAGGTCCTGATGAATAATAATAATGATATTTTCTTAGATTGAGGGTGTTTTTGTTGTTTGTTTCATATAAAATTTTTTAATCAAAATAATAAAAAAAAATTCTTAATCAGAACTTTTCAATCTAAAACTTTTTACTTTTCACAGATACTTTATTTTTTAACTATTTCTTCACATATTTCTATATAAACCATCCTACTTTTCAATCATTTCTACACAATTACACAATACAAATACAGCTAACCTATTCATTAACTTTATTTTATTTATTCTCATCATTATCTCTATTATATCACATCATTTTATCTCATTTTAAAAACTTCTACATCAAAAATTTTTCATCCAAAGTTTTGTCACTTCTCAAACACACCCTAAGCATATGTAACATAAAGGACATGCTAGAGCATGTATTGGTGGTTGGTCTAGCACATACTAAAATATTTCTTTAATTTGTTTCCAAGTTTTTTTCATTTAGAACATTGGACATTTGGTGGACTTATGTGCATATTAAATGAAATTCGGATTTATCAGCTTGCATCATTAGGAAAAAGGACTATGCCATCAGCTGGGTGGTGATCAATTTATCCAGTTTGCAAATCTTTCTTGCCATAAATTATTTTATGCGTAATTTCTTCTTCTTCTTTTTTCCATTTATGATAGGATCATGGAGGATAGAAGAGGTCAGGAGAATTTTCAGTTGATAGTAATTACTCATGATGAACGATTTGCTCAGCTAATTGGTCAACGTCAGCATGCTGAGAAATACTACCGGGTCACAAAAGATGAGCAGTGAGTTCTAACATCTTGGTTTTCAATTGCATTTCTGTTTAGTACTTTGCTGATTTCATGGTACCCACTGGTTGGACTACTTTACAGACTGACCCCTACAGGTAGGTTGCAATTTATCAAATAGGGTGCAGCCTTAAAAGGGGGAAGTCTTATTCTCCCCAAATTCTGTAACTAGGACAGTGGCAACATAATTTTGGACAGTCAGTCATAGCCATTTCCTGGCATGCTTCCAAAACCCTGTTGCTGAATTTGATAGTCCATAAAAGTAAGTCGTCTTCAGAAAATGACATGAAAAATCCAGACTATGAGGCTTGCAACTTCTTGGATGGGTGTTGATATGTTCCTAGTACAACATAAGCAATATTAGGAGATCCCAGAAATCAATTTGAGTGGTTTTTGGTTCACCAAAAAAGTTTCATTCAAGAGCAAAAGCAAAAATTTCATGGGAAGTTAAGTGCAAACAGCACCTTGAACTCATGACTTTGTTGTATCATAGATAAACCTGCAAGGATACAACCAACCAAAAACATCATGTGAAAATATGTCTTTTCATCATATTGGACAAGTCAATTTTTTAGGGAGCAGCAGCCATGCTCCCAACAGCAAATCGATTACAAGGAACCGCATTCTTGTAAAAGTTTTTGAGTCTTTGGGAGAATGGTCAAACAGTTAGGATGTTTAGCCATTAGTGGAGTGTTGCTTTTACGTCTGGAGTCCCAGTGGGATAGAGATCTCGTGTTAGTATTCATGTAACACAGGATTGTTTGTGGGGCTGTATATTACAGAACTCGTCCTATCATCAATTGTTGTATAAAATTGACAATATCTGTGCAAGAAAATGACGATTGCAGAGGTATCTTGGTAATTCAGGTGTGGGAGCTCTCAGCTGGCTTGAATAGCTGACACTTGGGAAGTAGCCGTGGTTTGTGGAGAGTAGTTCTATCAAACACACTGAATATGATTTATTTTCTATTATTCTTGAATTATACTAGTGTTTATTTAATCAGTCACTAAGTGGAACTGGGTTTTCTCTTAGTTGGCCAAACTCTGACACATTCAAACTGCAGTTGATTGGGTTTTCACTGTTCATTAATGCATACGATTAAGGTTGTTTCAGAAAAGTCGACTGATTTGAGATCCTATATATTTTCAGCCAACACAGCATAATTGAATCTCAAGAGATCTTTGATTGATTCTTGCTCAAGAAAATGAGTAGTTTGTCTAAAAGGCCACAATACAACAGATGGAGACCCAAATGAGCATGAGATTGATTTTATAAAAAGCCCTCAGCCAGATATGCAAGTAGATCCATCATGATGGTATGCCAAAAGAAAGTGTTAAGACTACGACCAGACAAGAATGTTATGATCGAAGCTGCTTCGCAATGATGCTTAAATGGATGGATAGCCAAATTTGGATGTTCTTGTCGAAGAAGAGTTCGGAATTGTCATCCCTTTGGCAATATTTTCTTTGCTGCTGTACAAACCATAATTTGTGGTCCGTCTCAGGGTTCGTTATGGTACAATACGCATCACATGAGAAACTGTTTTATGACTTAGCCATTGTGTACGCCCCCTTTAATGGTTGCTTCTGCAGTGGGTGCACTTCTGAGATTTCTTGCTTTAGTTTTTTGGGCTGTCATTGTGGCTTTGTCATCAAACAAAAACAATGCAGTCAAATCGAGGTGTTATCTATGGACTATGGCTTCTGAGTAATGTAAGTGGCTCTGTTGATTGGGCTTGGATTCTTGATGATTTTAGACAATCCCCATCCACGTAACCAAATTTTTGGAAACTGAAGGATCCTGGATGGGTTGAGGATTGTGTAAATACTTGCATATATAGCCGTGATTGATTTGTGTTTTATATCGTTCCCTTTTTACACTCTGGTCTGTTTGTTTTTCAATAAAAATTTTCACTTTCCATTACTATTTATTCTTTTAATCATTTCTTTACATCTTTCTATACAAATTACTTTACTTTTCAATCATTTTTATACAAGCATCTATAAAACTAATCTATCTACTTTCACCTTATTCTCTTTATTTTTTATCATTACCCCTGTTATATCACATTATTTTTTATTATTTAACAACTTTTATAATAAAAAATTTTTATTCAAAAAGACACATCCTAAGTTGTTGAGCTGTGACTTACCGCGTCCGACTGCTGAAGCAGTTACCTAGCATTTATTTGTTGAGAGGTCGATAAATGGCCATCTTCATTTCGGCAGCGCTGAAATCTCTGTTGTTTAGTTGTTTTTCAATTTCTAAATGGTCGGTAAATAACAGTCGTGATGGCTGAGAAACCGAGTACCTTGGTAAGCATCCAAGTACGGCGTAAACCCTGTTCAGCTCACAAACCTTTTTCTCGGAAAGCAACTTTTGAAGGGAGGGACTGATTAAGCTAATTTTCTACGCGACTGCTGAGACCTCGAAACTTTCTTTGGATAACAGTGTGGTGGTGTCTGTGGTTGACTTATAAAAAAGTCTCTCAAGTCATACTGCTGCAAGCCCTGATTTACCTATTTGCTTATCAAACTTTTATACTCTAAAATGCTTTAATACGTTTCCTTTTTTTATTTTTTATTTTTTCTTTTCTTTTCACTTCACATGGATGTCCCTGCTGCTCCTTTTTTTTCTCGATGGCAGACTAAAAAAAAAAAAAACACGCTATTAGAACTTTTACGATCTCATTTAAACGAATCAAAACTAAATTTTGCAATAGAACAAAGGCTCGTAAAGCATTATCGTCTTATAGTCCTTAACTTGATATTTTAGCTTCAAGCAAATCAAACTAGATTAACAATGTGTCATTTATTTTAGGCTTGTGTTTCTATGAAACTTCTCATCTAGGTAATCTTTTTTCTTATTTTTAATATCTTGATGCTTGAGAAAAAAAATTTACTTAGTTTGTTATTATTTAGTATAATTTATATTATAATGAAAACTTTTTTTACTTGTCTAGTATTATTTTGCATGGGCTCTATCAATAAATGTGCCAACTTAACATAATAAAACAGTTTAATTTTAAATATTAATTTTAAAGTTTATTTTGAATATCTAAATCATTTAAAATGTCATGACTATATGAATGAATGATTCTATAAAGTATTATTATATTATAATATATATGTAAATGAGATTTCAGCATTTTTTATGATTTATACATTAATATGTATATTTTTAAGCAAATTTGTCCCATCAACGTATTTGATTTGGATAAGATAGTTTTCTGGCTAAAAAAATAATGTTAAATATAATGAATGAAATAATTTTTTCATTAATTATTAAGATACTAAAAATGGAAAGGTTACATATAACCCATTTTTGACCAACCGATATTCAGCTTATTTGACTTGCATTGTTTATAATCGAAAATGACTTACATTGGTTATCAACCCCCTTTTTTGAATTTCTATATACATCATGACCATTGGTTATCAACCCTAGGTAGATGGAGAGGCAGAATGAATTCTCCCGAATGAAAAATTGATATTTACATATATTAGAAAATAAAAGTTTGTATTAAAAAATGAAAAGAAAAAAATTTGGATGTGAGGAATTCTCTCTGTATACTTCGGAAAATGCCCTAGAGCAACTAGAAAAATGCACACAATTCCCTTTTCAGTTCTCACTTCTCAATGAAGAATTTTTGGGTTGAATTTTTTCTTTCTTTCTTTCTTTCTTTCTTTTTTTCTTTTTGCTTATAAGGAATTCGAAAACAACGTAAGATGCATTTCTTGTTTGATGATCCATGTCTGTCCTAATTCCATCCTTCAAGTTACTCATGGCTCAAGGCAGGATTTATTATCAGCCCAAATTCATTTTTCCTGCCAATCCATACTTTCTCATCTCACAAGCACAAAAATAATGCATATGCATACAGGATCCATCTTCACCACATTGTCTGTTGATTCAGGTCTAACAGAAAACAGTGACAATAAGACAATGCAATGAGAGAAGATGATAAATAGTTAATATTTTCGTGTAGATATATTAGAACTTACATTTCTCAACAAATAACCATATAATAATTTCAAAAGCAGAGTACTCTCTCACCGAAAAGATCTTCCTTTCCCTCTGACAAGCATTCCCATTCCTTTGAAAGCCTTGGAAATCTTCACCAAGCTCGGCTTCCTCATCCCCAGATTCATCCTCCCAGTTGAAAACTTCAATGCTTGAAGGCAGCAGAGTTTCTCGTTCAGGTCTTCATCGTCGTCATCTTCTTCATCCTCATCCTCTTCCTCCTTGTACCGTTCCAAAGTAGTCTTCTTCATCTTCTCCTTCTCTTTGCTCCTTCTCTTCTCCTTGGATTCCAACTTCATTTTCCCAGAATCAGAGTCGTAGGCCTCCCAAAGCGAGTCCATCCCATCGGCGCTGTCCGCCGTCATTCTCTCCTCATACAGCTTGCATGCCAGCGTCCTCCTCCATTCCCTCTCCCTCCTCATTGATCCAAATCCTCCGCCGGGGCTCGACCACATCGAATCAGGACTCGAAGGCCCTCGAGACAAATTCTCTCTGTCGCCATTGAAATCTTCCCCGAATTTCTCACCGCCCACCTTGTAAACATATGGCTGAGGAGCAGAACCAGCTCTTCTGAGCCCCCCACCTGCAAATCTTCCAAACCTCAGGGGCCCAATATCTGGAAATTCAGGCAGCTCTTGAGACATCATACTGTCAGTTTCAACATTTCCGATCTCATTCCCACCTGCTGCAGGGCTTCCTCCCATTTTATAGACCAAGGACTGTGAGACCGAACTCTCTGTTTCGAGATCAAACCCGTAGCTTTCGGAGCTGGAGGATGTGGCGTCTGGACTCTCATATGCTTCCGGGTCATTTCCAAGCGCGATTCTGATGTGGTTGTCTGCAGCTGCCTCCAAATTGTTGGTTTTGATTTTGGACCCATAGCTGTCACAGCAGAAAAATGCCGCCTCCTTGGGACTCTTGGTTGCTTCTTGGACGTTTTCCAGAGCAACTTCCACAACTTCTCCACCTACTCCTCGTGACAGATTGCCAGATATTTCCGCATCAAATCCAGGGTTCTCTGAAGTCAAACTCACGACTAGCTGTCTCTCTTTTTCTTCCTGGTCATTTTCTTCCCAGACCAGGCGCCTGCTTTTTGGATCATCTTCTGTGGCGGTCGGTAATCGAGAGTCTGCAAATTCATTTTCTTGAGGAACTTCCATTGTGGGATCTGATGCCGAGATTTCCCATTCAATTGCTTCTTCTACATCGTGAGATTGCTGCATGGGCAGCTGCTCCGTGCAGTATTCAAGCACAGCTACCAAAGACGCCAGCGGCTCGGGTGGCTGCACACAGGCCGTGGCGTCCATCCCCATGAGCAGAGCATGGAGAGCAGTTCGGAGTGTGATTAGAAAGAAGCCGCATTGGGAATTTGAAATGTGGGTGGAGAGGGTGTTGGGATGGGGAGCGATGGTGAAAAAGGCGGCGAGGAGGAGAGAGGTGGAGAAGAGCAGAGGGGAGAGAAATGAAAAGAGAGCGAGAATGTATGGGTAGAAAAAGATGAAGTAGGCAAAGTAGAGAGCGTGGGAATGTATGAAGGAGCAGAAAGAGCAGAGATCATAGAGGAGGAGGAAGCTGCAATTGTATTTGGGGTCTTCTTTTTCTTCCATTTTTTTTCTTGCTATCACGGCTGTTTGAGGCAGCAGTGGTGCTTGTGCTTGTTCAAGAATTGTGAGTTGAGAAGCAAAGATAAAAGCAAAATGAGAGAGAGAGAGAGAGAGTAGAAACTAGACTAGAGAGGGTTGTGTGAGAACTGAAGAAAGGGAATGAAGAGTAGAAACATGGCCTAGAATGGCTTTAGAAACAAACTGGCCCCCCTTGTTCCCCACAAGGCCACAACTCATGATGATTTCTCCTTTTCCTCGTTTTCTCTTTTTGCTTGGAAATGACCGAACGCCCACGCCCTTCAATTCAATCAATTGGACATCATCTTTCAGTACCACCGTTCAAGCAGCGGCCATAAATGAATCCTAACCGTTTATTTGGCGAGTAATATTTAGGGGAGTTGACCGTAAAGAAAGAAGCCTTACCTGTTTTGGCTTTGGAGCATTACTAGCTACTCAACTAAGAAATCCTCTGCAACCCACGTATCATCAATGATAAATAAACAAACGTGAGGGTCGGTCAACAGGGACTAGTCAGTGCTCTCTAACGTAACCGAAAGAGATTTTCGCTTCTTGGGCGTGATTTGCGGGCGGCTGATAACACTGATAAGTAACGGGTGCTGTGCTGTAAGCCTACAACTGCTTTTGCATGCTTTGAAATCCTAGAGCTGGATTACCAATATGATTATATATATAAAATTAGGTGGAATAAGGAATTTTATCACTCGAAATTAGACCGGCACATGTGCATATTTCAATAAATTTTCCAGTGGAATTGGAGGGCTGCATTCTTTTTGGCTTCTTATCAGCTTAAAATATGCTAGAAATCCAGCACATTGTGTGGAATGATTGGGCTACGAGACAGGCATGAACGACTTCATCACATGCTTGTGATAAACAGACCCATGCTGGGAGAAATTCCTTGCACTGGTACTACAAATTCCAAAGCATTTTCTGATTGCTGAATTATGCTGCCTGCTCCAACATGGTCGGGAGTGACTCTTATGGCACGAGGCAAATCTATCAATTACCTATATGCTAATCCGCTGGCACCCAAATTCAATCTATTAAACCCGATGCTAATTACAAGTTGGTCATGAATTGTTAGGCTTTGTTTAATTTCCCCAGACATTGGTATTTTGTCCTTTCCCCCTCTTTTCACATTTGCTATATCGTGTCTAACCATATAAGACCATGCTTTCTAATGTTTGTAGACATTCGGTATACCCAAGAAATTCTAGTGTCTGGTTGAGGGAATCGAAAGCTTCAGAAAAGAAAAAAACTGTTCTCTTAGGAGATGATTTGTTAAATACATACTATAATAAAAATTCTCTTAGTTTTTATCATTGCCTACATTTTAATTATTTCTATTTTATTTTTTCCATTTTTATTTCCTTTTCCTTTACCAAACAAATTCGTTATAAAAAATCTTCTGCTTGGACAAAAAAATCATCATCGTCACACATTTTTTTCCACCTAAGCGGAGTTAGCTAAATTGATCTTATTGTGTCAATTCTCACAATTATAAGTTAGATTTGGAATAGTCTTTAACAATTTTATATCTTGTTTGATTATTTCTATTCATATTTTTCTCTTATCACTTTCTATCAAAATAAACTTCATTATCTTAATCGGTATCATTTCAAACTTCCATTTAACATACCCAAATCACCTTATTCTGTTTTTCCATTCATTACTTGTTGCCTTCATATTTAAATTATCTTAAATTATTTGATTTTTAATTTTTATATTTTTTTGTGTTACAACTTACTACCACACGCTCATCTTCATATAGATTTATTCTTTGGTTTCCTAACATTCTACACCTTACAATACAATTGGTCTAATCGTGTCTTATAATTTTTTCTTTTAATCTAAAGGTGTTTATGGAGTATTTAATGAAAAAATTTTGAATGAGTAGAAAATAATGTAATATCATACGGGTAATGATGAAGAATAAAAAAAAATAAAATTAAAATAGATAGGTTGATTGTATAGGCATTCATTTAAAAAGATTGAAAGTGGAATAGTGGTATAAAAAATGTAAAGAAATGATTAAAAAAATAGAATGGTTGTTGAAAGTGAAAAGTTTTAAATTAAAAAGTTTTAATTAAAAAAATTTTAGACTTTCCCAAAAAAACATGCCCTGAGTGAAAATTTAAGATTGCAAAAAATTCTTAAAATACTATGCCATTTCTTCCATTCCATTTGAATTTTATTTATAATGTCTTTCTTAGTTTTTCTACTTTTGAATAATTAATCCTAGATACTAAAAGTGATACATTCTTGTATTAGTTGGATTGAAATTTAAATTGATTCCTCATCTACGTATTTGCAATTATTAATATCACATTTAATATATTTTGTTTTTATTCGACTAATTCTGAAAGAATTTAATTGTAGGGCATTTTTACACGCTTTTAATTTCAAATTTACTCCTCTTGTTTCATTTATTGGGACTATATAGCTGCAAATAAGATGCACAAGACAAATACTTCTAGCTACTCGCAAATATCTAGTAAAATTCATTTGTATCTACAGATGCAAACACGTTGCAAGCGATTGCCAAGGTAAAATAGAAATTTTGATTTGAAGCAAATAACACAAAATTTCAGTTAAAAGAGCACAAATAACAGTGAGAAAAAGCAGAATTAAAATTAAAAAATATATTTATTTTCTAACCTTTGAATATTGTTCTGGTTGGATCTCCTCCTAAATAGTCCAAATTATATATTTATATATGCGTGTGTGGGGTGGCCCGCAAGTAGAAAGAGAGGAAACATGTATTTGTGGGGTAAGGCTAGTGATGAGTAGCCCCTATAAATAAAAAGGAATTGTCTACCATGCACCCATTATTGGTTTGGGCCGACCATCTCATCGCATTCACGTATTTTTGCAGCAACGATACACGTGACACAGAGACATCCGTACGTGCCGACAAAGGCACACATCCATTACCAAACATATTAGTTACAAATTATTATTGGTGTCGCCACAATTAACATGACACAATTTTCATTTTTAATCTAACCGTGAAATGGAAACATAAAAAATTATATTAATTGACTGATTAACAGCATATCTCATTTTCTCATCGTCAGCATCATTTTAGCCCACGTCTGTCTGACTATATATCTATATATGCATGCCATGAGAAAATTAAATGAGCTGGGCAGGCTTTTGCATGCATTGGTCTTAGGTTTGAATGGTTTGGATCATCATAATTCGAACCTACGTGTCTCAACATGTATAATTAATTAGCACTTAATTCTAGCATGATACGTTTGCATTCCTCTTGATGGTCTGTGGATCACATGCATGCATATATACTTCCCCACTGAAGCATGGAAAGCCATGTTCAGGGAATGCAGCATATCACCAACGAAATCCCACCAACTGTTTTAAGCACATGCAACCAATGTCCTGTGTAATTATGAGTTTGTTTAGTTGGAGATAAAACTCAGTGTAGAAGTTGTTAAGTTGGTAGAAAAATAATATGATATGATGGGGGTAATGATTAGGTTTAAAAAGAATAAAGTTAAAATAGATAAGTTAGTTTTATGGATAGTTACGTAGAAATAATTAAAAAATAGAGTTGTTTGTATAGAAAAATGTGAAATAATAATTAAAAAATTAGATAGTTATAGATAGTGAAAAGTTTTATACTGAGAAATTTTTGTTAACATTTTTTGTGTCCAACCAAACACACCTTATATATCGGAATCTATCCTGCACAGCCCGATCCCACGGTAATTACGATTTAGTTCGTTACAAAATGAGCCCTACACATATTAGAAAAATATTTCATATAATCATTTATCTCTATAAAAAACATACTTTATGCAGTTTAAATCTTGAAAATACTACTTTAAAATTGATATTTAGGTTAAACTAATTTATTACATTAATTTTATACTATTTTAAGATAAGACATATATACATGCTAGATTAGAATAAAAATTAGTATGTTATCAAAATAAATAATTATAAAAACAACGGATGAGGTGGATATTGATTTTAATATTTGTGAGGCGTCCATTTGCGCCATAATTGTAGGGTAATTTGTCTACACTTAAATATCTTCTATTATATATATATATATAACCGCTTGCTTTTTCCATGCAGATGTACTTCTCAAGAATATTTTTTGTGCTTTTTTCTCGTAACTCTAGTCGGGTAAGGAACCGAGAAGAGAAAAAAAAATTGTGAAAAGTATTTTTCAGTCCACTTAAATCTTTTTTTACCTTTTTTTGTATGATATAGCATTTCATTCACATTGAATCATTCTATATATTCATTATTATCTATATTTTTCAATTATTTTTGTCTGTCTCTTTATAAAAGGTGAGTGTTTACTTGCTCATGTTTAAGCGAATATCCAACTCGCTATTTCAAGTGGGATTCATTTCCATTATTTTTATGGAATATATTTCATTCATTTTTATTATTACTCATTTAGTAATATGATTTTTGTGGGTCACAGATAAGGTGTGCATTTTAACAAATTTAGATTCATTCTAAAGTGATACTCATTTTGTGATCCACTTTTTATTTATTTTTTAAATTAAATTAGTATATTCCTAATTAAATATAATATGTTAATGATAATGGATATATTCCTAATTAAATATAATATATTAATGATAATGGATGGAACATCAATACAAGAAAAACACATAATTTTGTTGATGACAAATTTTTTCATCAAAAAAAAAGAAAGAAAAACGCAAAAATTTTATTAATGTAATAATTTACACTATAATATCATTGTAATCAAGTCATTATAAGTCCGTCACAAAAAGATTTTCATAACGCTTTTTTGAATTTATCATTAAGAATCATACTTTAAGTGATAATTTTATTATCAAAAAATTATTTTTTGTAACACCACTATATTATTGCCACTAAAGTCTATTTTTAGAGATAACAATTATTTATATCATTAAATAAATAGAGTTTTCTATGACAAAAAGAAATGTTAAGCGTCGCTAAAAGTGTATCATAGAATCTTAATTCTCTTGCAATGAGATTGCGCAGAATGTTAACCTGGTTGGAAGTGAACACTTCTGACCTTATATAAAAACTTACATATTGTTTTATTCACTTTATTTCTATCGCATCTTATAAATCTGTTTCTGATCCAGCTTCTCTCGCCAGCTTTTTCTCTTTCATTTTGTATCTTTCTTCCCATTCGCTCGTTTCCTAGAATTTTCAATAGTTTTATCACTCTTATATTTCCAAGAATATACGGTGAATTCATCTGATGTCGAACCTTCTCCGTATCAACAGCTAGTTGAAAAGTTGGAGGATCAACGACCAGCTGGATAGTTCCAAGGTATCAGCCAGCTGCTAGCTAGACATGGCTGGTGTGGAAGCTCATCTACTCAACCAATCGACCGTCAAATGATGATGGCAGCATGTTCTTCCAACGCAACTGACGTGACACACTCCAATCATCCCGGCTTCCATCTAATTTCTATGATTAATCTCGATTACTAGACAGCTTGATTTGTAAATAGCAAATAAATCAAGTTGATGTGTGAGCTTGGTGTGATCCATTCCACCGTCTATCTCTGAGGTATCCTATATACATTTTTTTTTTATAGAATGTGAGAAAACAATTAAAGGTCTATAATAATAATAATAATGCTGTGTGTTTGCATTTGTCTCACAATCTTTTATAAATTTGTAATTTTTGTCTAAGGCTACTAATTTTTCAAGACTGCTTATACTTACTGCAAAAAAAAAAAAATTTGAAAGAAAAACACTTATGTTATTAATAACTTTCTTAGATTGAGGCTCATCCGAACATGTTCAGAGCGACTTATACTTTGATATCTTCAAACCATGCTTCGCCAAACTGATGATTACCAGGTCGAATTTTACTCGATCGAAATTATGACTTTTGTCAAAAATTTGACACATCAGTGCAGCTACAAAGAAATTAGCTGATATATAAATAGGAATATTTTCGAAAAAATAATAAAAATAGAAAAGCAAAAAAGACAAATAGCCCCTAGAGAAACTATATATAACGTATCAGTAGTTAACTTGCGGAAATGGATGATATAAATACTAGGAAGTTTAAAAATATAAAATATGGCTCGTGTTGGGTGGGCGTTTTCACTTACTATTCATTGGCTTTAACAAGCATATTTATGGAAATATATATAGGAGCTGTAGCATCCACAACGTAGAATGGAATTTGGAAGATGACGCGGGAAAAGGGAAGGGGGTAGGAGAGTAATTTGGTAGGGGAAGTAACGTTGGGTTAGGTAGACATGGCATGATGGGCTGGGGATGGAAAGAAAGAGAGATGGGGGAGGGAAGGGAGT
>JAXCLR010000001.1:71493478-71503611 GCA_035584095.1 Annona squamosa
AGTGGGGAGTTCGTTTTCACTCTCACATGCACATGGCTTTCTACTCGACTCGATGCCTACTCGAGTGCGCCCCAGTGCGCATTGCGCCACGCCCTCGCTTTCTCATCTGCCTGCGTGCTGGGCTCCACCGCCCATGTCCGTGTCTGTGCCTGCGCCTGCGCCTGCCCGCCCGTTGCGGCTTTACTACTCCGGGGAAGGGCGGGAAGGTGATACTCGAGCCCTGTCCGCTGCTTCACTAACTCCCATGGTTCCATTTGACTTCACAGACGATAGAACCAACGCGGGTTCAGTTGTTTAATTTTTGACTAGCGAAATGAGGTCGCCATATGGGGATGGACAAGGATGCCGTGTATGTATTTAAAAATAAACAACCTATTTTTTTTCATTTTCGAAATAATTTTTCTTCTTCTTAATAGTTAATATATACTTCTTTCATTCCACGTGTTTATGTGAACCACACATCTTTCATCTCGGCCTCATCCAATTCCAGTCGTCAACAGGCGATTTAGAATACTATTGAATTTGTGGCAGCTGATGAAAGAAGCAGCGGCAGCAGAGCACGAATCGTTTTGGCCTTTTCTGGGTTTGACCGGAAGGGACGCCACCGACTGCTGAGAAAGAGCATGCATGATGACTGCATGAGCAAGAGAAAAATATAACTGATTCACACATAATCAACTTGCACTCCTTCGCACGCATCAACGGTGCACTCCACTTCTGATTTCTTCTTGATTTTTCTACATGGATCCGGTGGGACCCACGTAGGAAGGAATTTACCTATTATCTTTCCGATCGATGACAATTTCTGGCCGCATGATATACACTTATGTAGATCATGAAAAGAGAGAGATATGGATGGCCTGTGATCGATCGATCTTCTCACTATTCTTCTACGGGTGTGAGCGGTGGGATTTGGTCGGAGCGAGCCCCAGCCACAGGCACAGAAGGTGGGGGAGGGGAGGGAGGGTGCAGGTCGATAGATGGTCGCTGTCTACGCCCTTTAAATCGCAATAAATAAATGAATGAAAGCTGTGAAAGAAGAAGAGAGATTCTTGTGTGTGCAAGGGACCCCACTGCTTTCGAAAGCCTCTGCGTTTGCATGTGCATGCGTGAAGCCATGTATACAATCTCCCGTTGGTATTGGAATGGGTTTTCCTTCTGTTGCTTATTTCTTACGCCTGAGCAACATGGATGATTTGGGCAAGCTTGCCGCTTTTGATCTCATGGACTGGAGAGGGCTATGTTCCGTCAACTACCTCGACGGTCCGTTCAATTCCAAACATAAAACGCTCGGTCCCGCAAAAATAGCAAATTATATCAATCATACCTTACATTGTAATCATCAGATGCCATGCCGCCACACATCCATTCAATGCACGAAAACCATATATAGAGAAGAATAACATTTTAGACATTGAGAGGACACCAACCAAACAAACAAGCCAAATGATCATTTCAGTTTTAGATCGACCCAAAAAAATATATTTATAAGATATTTCAAATTTTTTTATAAAATTATTAATCTAAATCTATATATTTTATAAATTAAGTTTTATTATTTTTAGAAATACAGATTTATTTTAGATTTTTAAATATAGTGTTATTTTAGTCATGTTTCAAAAATGAGAAAACTTAATTTATTGATTAAATATATAAATTAACAGTTTCATTAAAAAAATTTAAAAAAACGAATAAAATATATTTTTTGGACCCGTCTGAATTGTATGAAATGATCTGGGCTCAATAAACAAACAATTTTGTAATGTGAAAAAAGTGCGTAGAAATGTGGAAAAAAATTTTATAATGTGGTTATAGTAAAATTATAAGAAAGGATGACAGAAAAATAAGATTGTCATTAATTAATTAATTAATATAATGTACATATGTGTGTTACCCGTGTGGTATGAGCACTCGCCCTATGGTTGGGCACGCTCGTGATCGAGTGGTGGCAGCGGCAAACTATGGCTGGCGTTGTGGCATGAAGTCTCCTCAGATCCACAGATGGATTTTCGGTAATTTGTGTGAGTAAAAATAGATATTGTTAGCTGTACATGTAGATTATTGCAGTGAACTTCGTTAGAATGTCTCAATAGCTAAATTGTTAGACACAAGTTTGAGATGATCGTAAAATACACTAATAAAAAAAATGTATATTTTTCAATCATTTTTCATCCTCTTGTTTTTAATCATTTTGCATCCTCTTTTATTTAACTGCCAGTCATTTATTTGCACTCCCAACCTTGGACCGTGGTATAGTTATAAGCGTTACGCGTTTCAAATTATAATACCGTTTCTCTTATTAATTACTGCTTGGTACGTACGTATGTCGAATCCTATGTAATAAATAAGCATTTCTTCCACTGATCTTATTCCCCTCAGTCATTTGCCTGCTTTCATTTTGCTATTAATTTTTTTCTATCAATAGATTTTTTATGACACCGTAATTTTTTACCCTGTAATTATTATTTTGAAATATTACCCCAGTTAAGAACTCTAATTGAAAAGGCAAAAGTTAGAATTCAACATCCCTAACTTCGACTATAAAAAAATTCCAACTGCTGCTCATAATGAGGATATTTTTTAAACAAAGTTCCTAAGCCAATTAAAGTATTTTTGCATTATCACTAGTTGCTAGTAAAATTAGCGAAAATTCCCCAGAATGGGAGGCAAAGAACCCGAATTTTAAAGAGCAATGTGCTCTTTCCCTTGAATGTAACACCTTTAAAAATAACTCTTTGTGATGTGTAATTAAAAATGGGAACCCTCTGTTAGTCATTATTTTCTAATTTAATTCATTATAAGAAAAACTGAGTATATTGGATATGAATATCGCTAGTTATAATTAACGTACAAGAATGTGATCTAAACCATTAAATATATGTATACCAAGTTTATAATATTACTTATTTTTCAAATCAAATTCATACATGTGTTTAACATAATAAAATACACTTATATCACAAAACTAGGATATTATAATTTCCATGGAACTAATAACAATTCAAAAATAAATATTTTAACAAATTTATTTCTTAAAAACTTATATAAATATTTTAAATTTGATTTTATGATATTAAATTTTAACTAGAATATAGTTAAAGGTTTAGATTTCAAAAATAAATAACATATGATTTACTTTTTTCAAAAGACGGAAGTTTATCTACTTTATTATACTTAACATAATCTCTTTCATTTTCCACAGGTCGGAAGAAATTTTTCGTATTCACTCTCCTAATTAATTAAGAGGTCTTAATTTCTTTATCTCTAGGTACAAAAAACTTTAACGTTGGCCAACCAATCTACGAGTAGAAGTAGAAGTGGTGGGTGAGATATATATAAATGGCACCGAATTAATAGTGTCAGACACAAGCATGAAACATACAAGACCTAATCCTTGATTTTGGGACTTTATTATTAATTTATTACTGTTTGTGTAGAAGTGATTCGTTCGTTGGAGATATCGTTTATGTATGGTTTGATAATCATTTCATGGGCCTTGCATACTAATGAAAATGGTTAAGAGGTGCTTTCTTACTATTTAATTATGTAGGCCATTATTCCACCGAACAAGTAACATTTCTAAACATTCTTCACTTTCTTTTGATAAATTCGTCCCTTTTTAGTTAGGCATTGTGTAATATATAAAATTGTATATAAATTCAAAAATTCAATTATTCAGTAGTTGGTTATACTTTAGATCCTTTAGACATTTAATTAAAAATTAAATATAACAGATTAATGTTGTTCTCGAAATTTCTAATTCTGTGGGTTGGATGATAGGAAGTGATTTACTACAAATATTTGCATAAAATAGTTTGCACAAATAGTTATGTTTTCACTTTTCACTAACGATATGATCTTCGAATATCTAAATCCTTTATAATGTTCATCTAGATATATTTAGTTATGATATTCATTATACTTATGTTAAGATATTAAGTTAGAATATAAAAATTTATTTAATTAGATGCTTGTGTTGGCCACAAAATAAAATCAAGTTACAGTAAATATGTCACCATTAAAATTATTTAATCATTATAAGTAGTTTTTTATTAATACGTTATCACGTATTTTAGTTAAATAAATAATGTCAATATTTTAGTTGGATTGATCTATTTCGAATTATGATTCGAAACAGTAGGGATTATAATTTAAAGCATTTTGATTCATAACCCAATACTCACAACATATAAATTTCTAACTAAAGTGAATTTGGGCATCTAAATATGTACTAATTTATATTTAGCATGGTTTAAACTTTATTAAAAACTTGAAAATAGAAAAACGGGCCGTGTAAATCATTATCAGTCAATTTTAATTGATTATCTATAATTCCTAAACAATAGATGTTAACCAGACTAATGAATAGGTTAAATTTTACATAATCACCAAGTTAAATTTTCATAATTCTATCGGATCAGTACCATTGTAGAGTCACTTCCTATTATTCAAGAACTAATGGGATTTATGGAACAGCTTTACTTCTAAATTGATTGTTATGACTATGGATTTTTGGGAATTTTGTTTAATTCCACAAGGTTCATAGTAATTCGTAAAAATCACCTTGTTTAATATTAGGGATGAAACGTTGACTTGGATTTCAAGTGGAAATTATTACCTAAAAGCTTTAACTGTTTGTCAGGGTTTTTTGATAATTTCTTTGGACAATATTATTCATTTTCTGTTACAATTTAAGTTCAATTTATTTTATCAGTATATATTAGCATGGGAGAAAACTCACACTGACGTGGACACAAGCGCGTTTGTCAGTGCCTTGAATATTATTTTTAAAATTCCTACTACGTGGCCAACGTCTACCAGATTATAATCAATCGTGCAGAATAATCATGGGAATCCGAAGAATTAATATACCAATAAAGACAGTTGAAGGAAAAACTATTATATATATAACGGTATCCGAAGGGAATTACTCAAAAGTCCTAGAATAGCACTTGGCAGTGTTCTTTTTTTTATTTTCCTTGGTGGGAGGGAGGGGGACCCAGGTTGTATGCTATCCGGTGTATAAATCTATTTTTTTAATTTTTTCAAAATTTTTTTACACAATTGTTAATCTAGATATATTTAATATATATATATCAATTTTTTCAATTTTTAGATATTTTTTCAGATTTTTAAATTACTAAAATGACACTGATTTTTAAAAATCCGAAAAATATCTTAAAAAGTCCGAAAATGATAAAAATTGATAAACATATTAACTACACTTAGATTAACAACTGCATGAAAAAAAAAATTAAGTAAAAAATAAAAAATAAATATATGCACCGGAAAATATTGAGCTTAGAATTAAATCCACTTCTGGAAGTGGGGGTCCCCTTGTGTGCCTGGAGGCTGGGACGGGGGCAGGGCCTACTTGACAAGACCCAAGCAAAGTGCAATGGTACGTCGTTGTCGATGTGGAGCAGCAACAGGAGCAAGTCTACCCCACCCACCATTGTACGTGGAGTTTTCATATGAGACCGAAGCAAGGGATGAAAATTCCCTCATCTTATTTTAACTTATTTTAAAATAGTTTACACTCATCCACCTAGCTCTCTAGCTGGTGGCCCAGGCAGGCAGGGAGCAATAGGTGAAGGGATTATGTATTAGGATGGATGGATGACCTACCTCAAGTCCTCAACCCACCCTCATCCCGATGTGCAATCAGGACCAACTTCGCCATGTGCCCCATTCTTATCGACTCTACAAGACTCCGTGGCCGAATTCGACTTCCATGCCATCCATGACTCGGCCGGGAGTGTGAAAATAGAATTAGGGGTCCTAGAAGTCTTTAACAAGCATTCATTTTTCTAAAATACTTTAATTGTGCTATTCTAAAGTTTACATATTAGCATTTTTTTGGGCCTTCCGTTATCGCTCCCGCATAATGAGACCAACTCCGTTTTCTAAATTGGTATGCACGACGACGACGACGACGACTGAAGAGATGTCAAACCGAAAATTAAGAGAAAAATCTTTTACCTTTTCAAAGGGCAGAGGCATTATTATTTTGAACAAATAAAATGTCCCAAGCACATATATGGTTATTTAGAACAAACAGTAGTTCTGGGCGTGAAGAAATTCACGTGGAGGACTATTTGCAAAATTGTAAGTTCTGTAGTAGAATATGTACAACTGCAAAAACTTACGAGGACTTCCGCAAAACGCCCACTGAATTATGCTAATATGTTATACGTCCGGCGTAAATTTTGAAGTCGTATTCGGTGTTTTAGCAAAAATTCAAAAGGATGCTTGCACCTTCCCAGATTGACAAAGGCTTGGGGAATTGAGCTGAGCAAACACCGACAACGCAGAAATCTGCACGTTGACCTTTTATCAGCCGCAATTCAAGGACGAATTACCGGCGAGATTTCAAAATAGTAGTTTATCTTCACATGAATATAACGTAGAAATTCACTTCTATTTGCCTTTGTTCAAGATTGGGTTCGAAATCCAACTTGAGAACAAACGTTATATCATAGTTCTAAATTGATGCACCATATCCAAGAAAACATCGAAACCTCATCGAAACCTTGACTTAAAGCATTATAGCCACCCTCTACTCGGTCATTACAGGCTTGTTCTCACTAGCCTTCGGCTTCTGCTCCTTGGGCTTTTGCTCCTCCAGTTTCCTGTTGCAGGGAAAAACAATTAGGCACCTCGCACGCCCAAGTAAAAAAGAAACAAGGCACAGCTACACCGAGTCACCTACTTCAAATTTAAGTGTCGACCTAACTAGAAAGATACTCCATGACTGACAGCACTATCCACCAACCCCCAACCCAACAAAACAGAAGGCCATTTGTTTTACAGACCACAAGTGTGTATTACAATTCACCTCTAACGGCAAAAAACCTTTATACGGCCTGCTTCAATTCTCAATTAGACGATGTTTAATTAATTGTTGCTGAATCTTCAACTACAACTCTAAATAAAACTGGCTTCATAATTCAGACCTCATCCCTGTGAATTTGAGGTCAGCTGCATAATCCTTTCACGCCACCCTTAACAACCCAGAATCTTTCCCCAGGAATGGCCACAGTGAAAATAGCTTGAATTGTAACATCCTCCCCTTTCTCTTTCTAACCCTGCAACCTCAGCAGGCAGATCTTCATAAAACACCTTCCACGTTGTAGTAAAAACAAGAGGAACTCCCACACATCCCATGGTCTCACAGATGGCACCCTCACATCTTTGTGTGATATGCAAAAGTCACACACATAGCTACTCTGATGTAAATTATCATGTGGGCCAAAGTCCATACACAAGATCAGATCTCTGACTTGAACTGAACAGCCATTCAAGTTTCATCAAGGCGCCCGATACAAGTCGAGATCTTCCCCACAAGTAGCTGATGTGGGACTTGGTCTTCCTATGACAAGCAATATGTTCTTCCTATGACAAACAATATGCTCTAATTCGATTTAGGAAAGAATATTAGAAATAAGATCAATTCGTAGACACCAAATCTAGACAAACAGCACAAAAATTAGAAAATTCACAATCAACAGCACCAATTCTTAGCAAGAACAAGTCAATGTACCAATACTCTGACAGCCAAAATACAACGCGATTGTACATTCATGTACATCTCAAATATTCTTTTTCTGAATATTTCTCATAATGTTTTGGACCAAGACAATCTCCATGAAATCAAACCTATATAGATTATAATGACTAAACATTTGCATTTGGCATGAACTTGCGATGATTATAGGTTCCACTTTTGTTACCCATGCCAGAAAGGCAAAAACTAGCATGGGATAGATTCTATACAATGGATACTATGAACCAACCTTTGTGGGATAATCGAGCATCACATAGGCCTTGAATACATTCACTATAAATAATTTACAATTAGCTATTAAGGTTATCTCAACAATTTTCTGCATCTTCTTATCACTTTAGGGTTGTATTTATTATGTTAGGTTCAATCCATTTCATTTTTTGTCAATTTGGGTGTATTTGGAAAGTGATAAAAAAAAAATTGTGGTGTAAAAGTTGTAAAATTGATAGAAAATTATGTAAAGTGGTAACGATGTGTAAGAAGAATAAAATTAAAATAGATAGATTAGTCGTGTGAAAATGATTGAAAAGTAGAATACTTTGTATAGGAAAATGTGAACAAATAATTAAAAAATAAGGTAATTATGAAGAGTAAAAAGTTTTAATTGAAAATTTTTATGCCCAACCAAGCACACCCTTTATCAACAATTGATTAGTTTTCTTACATGTACATTAAAATTTTCATTATAATTGTTGCTTTAGCAACTTGAATCCTAGATCCAAACTAAGGTAGAATTTCTAGAAGCATATTTAATTTTGGGTAAACCAAAAATCGAACTAAACTGGACCCAAGTTATACCCCTAGTCTCACAATTGCCTCTATTTTTAGGTTTTTACCCATTCAGTAAATTCAATAATATAACAAATTTTGGGGGTGAACACCATAAGACAACCTGAACTTGCATTAGAACCAAAATAATCAACTTAAACCAACAAAAGTATGATCTGCAAGCTGGAGTTACCGTTCATCCTTGCCCAAGGAAAATGTTAGAAGGGGCATAACCCAAGTACGTGATGATATAAATTATAAAAGAAAGTACACATAACAGTTTGGCCATGTACAATAAAAACCCAAAGGATCCAGTTTGAGATACACCCTTCGAGAGGATTTGAGGGGTAGCAAAGTGCAAAAGGGAATGATGGACGTAGAAATAAAATAATCCCAATTGATGGCTTCATGAGAACAGACTGCTGATACATTACTTGTAATATAACAATGAACTAAAAATCGAAAAAAACAAGATGGACATTCTTTCCATGTGAAAACGAAAAATAGGATGGTCACGCATGAAAAGATGTCAACCAATGCAAGATAAGACACCAACCATGAATAAGGATCAGAAACAATAGCTCCACGCTGCAAATGGAGTTTGGCTATGTAATATGATTTTCCCTCAAAGATGTTCATGCAAATACTGGAAAATAGCGTCCATCCACACGAATACGGTCCAGCGGTTGGAGCGTAGTTAGCATGGGATCTATAACTAGCTGCTAGACTCGTTTAAGCCAGAAAAAAGCAATAACGTGCGCCAGATCCCCAAAACTAACTTAGCTTAGGGGATGGCGTTTCAACCCAACCTAAAGAACAAATCATGATTTCCCACACAAAAAACTCTCTTGACACCGTATTGGCTCTCTTATCCTTTGCTCATGATTACGATTGAAAGCACAATTATCAGCCCAAAAGCAAAAAACATGCAGCAGCAGCAGCAGCAGCAAGCAAGCACATGAGAATTGAAACCACAACAGCAGTGCAACAAAGTATGAAAAAACAAGACAGTACGACAATATGAGCAAGAGGAAGAGAGAGAATGAAGAAATTCATACCTCTTGTCGGAGGCGCCGCCTTTCTGGCTGAGGAACGATCGGAAGAGCGGGGAATTGACGTCGTAAATCATCTTGGTGCCGAGACCCTGAGCTTTAACAACGTAGAAGGAATTCAGAAAAGCAAAACCCTAGCACCTTCTTTCTGCACTTGCTTTGGGTTTTAGTTCTGGGCTGGGATTTATATAGGCAGGCTAGCATGGCGGTGATAGAAAGCCCTGTCGAACCGGACGTCCCGGAAAACGCTGAAGTGGGTCTAGGACTCAAGGTCGCTCAACGTAGCAGCTTAGCGCACGTGGTGGGCTTAAAACCGTTCACGGCACGAGCTTTTCGAAATAAAATTTTTTACTTTATTCTTATTTGGGTTGTAATCAATGCTATTCGTCAATCAAACCTTTGCTTTTTTTCATTTAAATTTTTTTTAAAAATCTAAACCATTTATTTTATCTATTAATAAGAACTTATTTACGATGTCAACAATCCTTGAAATCTTATATATTTATATTTTAAAATTTCAACGCAATGTGAATTTTTTTTTATTATATGATTTTATAGGAGGCAGAGCTTCTGTTGACTCCAAGGATCAAACATTCGATAATGGTCATACGTGCCAAGGCATGAAACCAACTGGCTGAGACCAAGTTCACAACACCATGTAAACTTAATGGGTGTGTTTGGTTAGATGTAAAACTTTTGATGAAAAGTTTTTGAAGTAGAAGTTGTCAAATCAACAGAAAGTGATA
>JAXCLR010000001.1:71505600-71522095 GCA_035584095.1 Annona squamosa
TATTTAGAATTATCTTTTAATTAAAAGACTAATTTTCATCAAAACAAAAAATATCATAGGACACATAAATATATTCACATGTAAATTATTTATGTATTAATGCAATAATATTTAAAAATTTTGTTATCATTATCAGTAATTTCAACTTCGATTAGTTTTAAAGTGATCCGAATTTAAACCCAAAACCAACACCAACCCAGCTAGAACTCAAATTTTAATATTAGAATTAAGGTTTAGATTTACTCAAACCCAGTAAAGCCCAACCTGAAGTGCACCTTCCGCATACGCTAGGCTCCACTTGGTTGCAGCTCATTTGCAGCGAAGTAGCTTCGTGTAAATGTGCAATTAGACTGATTTCTGCTTCCAGCGTAGCTGGGCTGTCGACGGCGCTGCGGGGTCACGAGTTCAACCCGTTGTCCTCTTATGGTGGGGGTACAAAATTTCCTCTCAAACTAGGCCCATCAGCCCAAGTGGATGTAGATGAATTGTTTGAAACGAAGGAATTAAAAATTCATGAGAAGTTTAGATTCATGGTTCCAAACGTAGGAATTGAAAATTCCTTGTTTTATGCTATCAAAAAAAAAATAAAATTGCCTTTGTTTAGTGGGGCCGATGGATTCAGGGGAAGTGGTGGGCCTGGCTTATGATCAACGCGTAGTGAGACTGTGAGAGTGCGAGACCTCACATGAACTGGGCCCAGGAAAACGTGCCATTGTAATTTTGCAGTGACTTTGTCTAACAAATGCTTCAAGACACATATGTTCAGTTCCCCGGAATGAATATATTCAAATTACCGGTTGATATTATTTTTTTCCCCAAAGAAAAGGAAACCCTTTCTAGCAACCCACTTCTCTTTTTGGTTCAGAAAACAAAAGAATAAAACGATTAATGTGTATTTTGATAGCAGTTATGCTCTTCATAATTTCTTTGATATAATACCTACCTTTTGGTAATATTATCTAAATATAACATTTGGAACTACCTGAATGCAGAAAATGGAAATTAGCATAATCCATGTGTGAGATTCTCAAATATCTATAGCACATCTCTAAATTTCTGGAGTAGTTGGTGAGCTACAGATTTTTTCTATTTTAAGGGAAAGGCAATGGAGATTGCCAGCACGGTCTCCTCAGCTACTTTATTTTCCTTCTATTCGCCAATTAAAGGAATTCGTAACAGCCAAGTCAAGGGACGTAGAAAATTATTTGTAGCCCCAGGTGTAGGTGTAGACTCAATTAGTCAGTTGAACTGATGGGTACTTAATCCACGGGCAATGTTTGGATGGGGTGTATGGTGAAAGGTAAGTGGATCCTCTATATTTTCAACATCTAGACAATTAATGAAAATTTTACTTTATTTATTATATTTAACATCATTTATATTATTATAAAAACCTTTTATTTATCTAATATCACACAATGTGTCTCATCTACAAATATATAAAATTAATATAATAAAATAATTTAATTCTAAATATTAATTTTTAAAAATCATTTTCAATATCTAAACCATCTAAAATATCATTACTGCATGGATAGATAATTCTATAAAGTATTAATACATTTCAATTTATATGTAAATGAATTTGAGCATTTTTCTTAAATTACATATAAATGTACCTATGTTTAAACAAATGTGACCTAGCGCATATTGAATTTGAATATAATTCAGCATCCTAAATAAACAAATAATGTTAAATATAATTAATGAACTGAAGTTTTCATCGAGCGTTAAAATCTTAAAATTTGAAGAAATTATGTAACCCGGTTACATAAAATCAGGACATCATCTTCTTGTTAGATATTTTCCAAACGTCTTATTTACTTTCGTCTCTTAACAATTTTACTTTCATTGCTATTATCCACAGTTGAATTATTTTATTTTCTTTTTATTTAAAAAATCTATTTCAATAACATCACCTTGAATTATTTTTTAAAAAATATATATACGACCATTTTCTATTATAAACTACATCCAAAAATATTGTTAAGACTTTCCAATACAAATGGATAGAATAACATACAAATTGGATGAAATTTCTTATTTTTAATAATTTTTTCCATTTTGACTATAGTAATTTATTTTATAATACATAAAAATTTTAATTATTCCATTCTTATTATTAATATAATTTTTCATTTTACAATATTTAAAGACTTTTGATGATGTAATCTCTCTTTCCTATTCAAATCATTTCTTATATTGCCACCGAAGGGCTTGCTATGATGATACTAGCGGTGGCATGTTCACCTCAAGGTATGCTATTCAGTCTTCTTTTTTGTGGGAGTGAATTTGCTATTTAATTTAAGGATCTGTACTAATTTTCCTTCGGTGTGGAGATATTTACTGTTTCTTTCCAAATATAAGGACTGTAAATGTATCTAACTGTAATATTGGTTGTCATGATATATAAATAAATACTGATAAAAAAAGATTCTTTCTCATACTCTGACAACCCTATAAGTTAATTATTGCGGGTGACTCAAAAATCACGGTCTTTGACATGGATCCGGTCTACTTATCTCCTGACTAAGCAATGAAAATATACAAGGTTGGATGATGGACACCTAACGTCATTAACTGGTCCATCCATCCAATCATGTAACTGTTGAAAACAGTCGTCGACACTAACCTCATTACCAAATAGGAACCTTCCCATTCAGAAAAGCCATGCTACAATGTTAGCTTCTTTCCTACTCCGGCCATGCGTCCTCAAACGATGATGACTCGCTGGTTTTTATGATAAGGTGGAGCCCACCACTTGGCTGAGGACGCATTAGGTCCATATTAGTAGGCGGTGGCCCACACATCTACCGATCATCACCGTCAAATCATCCTAAATCAACAGCGGGAAAAAAATTCCAAACAGTGGGTACGAACCACTTCTGCTTTGGAGACACGTGTGGATCACCGAGTGGCGACGCGTAGAAGCATAAAAGGAAAGGATAGATATATCAAAAGTAAATCACGCTACTTCGGATAGGAGTGGGTGGTGGCCCACCAAAAAGGTGGCAGTGGTTTAAAAACAGGATATCCACGCGAGCATTTGGAACTGGTGTCGTTTTGCATATACCTGGAAAGATGGCCCATGCAAACCCCGATTGCACTCTTATAAATCACACTTCAAGCGGTGCGCCGGAGAAGTGATAAATTTTTAACGTAAAATTTTTAAATTAAAAATAATAATATGATATGATAAGAGTGACGATGAAAAATAAAGAGAATAAAGTTCAACTAGATAGATTAATTGCTTATATAGTTGTATATAAATGATTGAAAAATATAATAATTGCATGAAAACATAAATAAATTATTAAAAATATGGTAGTTATGAAAAGTAAAAAGTTTTAGATTAACAATTTTTTATTAATTATCAAACACAACTCAAAACTTCCATGCAGATCTCTATTGTTGGTATTCCATTTTTATTGGATATTTTTAGGTAGATTATAATAAAATGATGTAATAAATATTCAGTACTTGATCTTATTGGATAGATTGCAATAAAGAGAATGAGTGTAGTAAGGAATGTTGTAAGATCATATCGATCTTTTAAATACTAAAAAGTGAGAAACACATATAATATCACGCCTTTATTGTTATACCCATATCGAAGTAAATAATTCTTAGCATGATTAGCAATAGAATATTAGGAATTAATTCAGACCTTCCAATTCCATGTTACATTTGTAGTATGTTCCAGCATTTTTCTGGCTTAATAAATGTGCACATATGAATGGGTTCGAATCAACTTATTTGGAAAACTTTATTTTCTGGTATTTAAGTTTTTTATTATTATTATTATATACATTGTGGCATCTGATATTACAAATAATGTACTTTTACGATGCTCAACATGGAGGAATATCTTATAAATATCCTTACTCTTAATGGGGACAATTGCAAATACCACAACCGGGGAACAAATTATATACTCTCAACGATTGAAGAATTCAAACCGCAGACACGTGGCGCATAGCCACTATCCGTTACTAGTAGAGAACTCCCCCCATTAGTCGGTATTTTGAGTTAATATATGCTTTTAATATATTTTATGTTCACAAATATTTTTAATGGTATTTGATTCCATACACTCGGTTACAAGTGTTAACGGTCATGATTAACCTATTAATCCGCTCATCCAACTCATTTATAAATGAGTTTGAGTTCGAATTTTTGAATAAATGAATTAATCCGTCAACCCGTTTAAACATTTAATTAAATAAATAGATTATGGTTGAAATTTTATAACTCGCTAACCCATTTAGCAACTCATTTAATTCATATAACTTGTTCAACCCATTTAATTCGTTCAACTAATTTAACTCGCTTAACTTATTAAATTTTTTTTATATATGCATGTAAACCCCTTGGTTATTTTCTCTTTCTAAGTCTTCTTCCAATCACTTAATTTTCATTTTTTCACTGTTATTCTCGTTCCATTTTCCCGTTACTGCCTTATTTTTATTTTTTGTATGCCGAAAACACTCTTTTATCTCTTCCTACAAGATCATTATCTACTAGAGCCTAGGCTTTTGGGTTACTTGCTATACAACCCGTTAACAACCCACCAGTCTCTTTATTAAATGAGTTGTAAATGGGTTAGGGTTGAGGATTTTTAAATGAGTTAATAAACGAATTAAAGTTTAGATATTTTAAATGAGTTATGATTAGGATTAGACTCTGACCCTTTCAACCCAATTTGTTAACACCCCTACACCTGGGTGCTTTTACAAAAATATCATTGATTTGAAAAATCAAAAAAATATTTATAAATATCAAAAAATGATAAAACTCGATACACATGTTAAATAATCTTAAATTAACAATTGCATAAAATATATTTCAAAAATAATAATAATGAAAAGTTTTTGCATTCGGGTTCACCAAAGCTTAATGCACCTAGGTACACTAGATAAGGTCCATTTTTTAGTCATTAACTATTTACCCTTTTAACTTTATTTTCAAGGGAATTTTTGCATTCATGCTTATAATGATGGGTTGAAATTATAGAAATGTCATGACTTTTGCGAAATTTGCATTTGAAAATATCTAAAATTTCAATTGTTATCACTTGAGATCAAAATGAAGGAAATACTTTTGTAAATAAATAAAATCACAAAATGTAAAAAAAAATATTTTTAATTAGGAATATTTTAAAATAAAATTTTCTTACATTTCATGATTTCAATTATTTACAATAGTATTTCACCATTTCAAACCCTAAATCATATGCCTGCAAATTTGAGTAAATCTTATAAAAACGTAATCAAATTTTGCGAAAGTCCTGACATGTCCGCTGATTCTAGCAAATCTTACATGCAAAAATGTAAAATCCCCTTATTTTGTAATTACATCATCTTTATACTGATGATCTAATTTTTCATTATCTCAATCCATTCCATTCCAAGGATAGACCAAACAATCAGTTCGAATAACAATGGCTCATGTGATGGAGAGGTGGAAAAAAAAAGACTTAAAATTATATTTCCATAAAAAAATTGTAATAATTAGATGAAGAATATTAGATATTATAAAGTATGACTCCATATTAGCACAATAAAGAAATACGCAAGATACATAGATTCCTACACAACAGATTCTATATTAATGACTCTTACCAACATTTCCCAGAGGAAGCTAAAGTATAAATGATTCCTGATGTTAGCCGAGAGAGAGAGCTTGTGTCAGATGCTTTTTGGGTATCATCCTAAAAGGAAGAAGAGATGCCAGGCACGTGTGGATGGATTAAGAAAAAGGACCGATGAGACGCGAAACCGTCGGCAGCCATGGCATGCAGTAGTGCAGTGTCTACCCCCTCCACCACCTAGAACTGCCTGCTCACAGATGTTGTGTGGCCTAGCAAGATGCTCAAACGGTTGGCAGCTTATTAACAACGTGAAATGGGAATCCACGTACACGTGAATGCGGGCAATTGCCGCCTACTCTTTTCGAGGTGCACCGACGACCCCATGCGGCCTCCCTAAAAACTTTTGTTAATGATTATTATCTTAAGTGTATTTAATTGATACACCAAATTATTTGTTAATGATTATTATCTTAAATGTATCTAATTAATATACCAAATTTTATCATTTTTGAAGTTTTATTTAAAAATGACTAAAATATTCTTAAATTTTAAATTTTAAAACATATATCTCTCAAAAATAGTAAAACTTATTATATAGTTGTCTTTCTGCATGTCGAGATATTTATAGGAGATTCTTCCATGGTTAGGGTTGTAATTTGTAAATGAACCTGATCTGTAATATCGAAATGTCAAATTACATGCAATACTAATAAAAAATTAAACGTATTTGGAATAATATTTTTTTAAAAAATAAGTTTTTATGACCAGATGCATATGAGCTCCCATATAATCGTAGCTAATATGGAATTGCTGTGCAGCCTCCAAATTCTCGATCAGAAACGTTGCAAAATAAAAATAAAAAAATTTCAAAAAAAAAAATCTACGTACGACCGCAGATTCTAAAAACATAGCTAGTCAAACGTGAATGACGTTGTTAGCTTGTCTAATCTTTTCAATATTGTTGTATGTACTATGATGATGTATATATATTATATACTGGCACACGTAGTGAGCGTACGTAATACTGACATACATTCACCACGCTAAAGTTCATAAGCTATCAACTTTTTAAAAGGAATTTAAATTTTGCTGAATTTAGGGTATGTTTGGCAATAATTAAAAAATATAAGTTAAAATTTTTCAATCTACAATTTTAATTTTCCACAACTATTATATTTTTTAATTATTTTTTATATTTTCCTATACAACTACTCTATTTTTCAATCATTTATACACAACTACCCACACAATTAACCTATTTATTTTAACTTTATCGTCTTTACCCCTATCATATCACATTATTTGATAACTTTTACTCTTTAAAACTTTTCATGAAAAATTTTATCCATTCACAAGTTCACCCTTAGTATGAAAATAGACACATTAAACATTATATAAAAATTGGATACATTTGAGCAAATTCAGTTGCCCTAAATTAATCATGTATTTGTCCCACAAATTTAGATACTCATGTCAACGTTTATTACGGTGGTTAGTAAACAAGGTAGCACCGTAGACAATAAAACATATAGCAGCTTACCCTGATGTAAAGTTGTAAACCTTTCCATTAGGCAGGTTCATGGATTTAATTTGTACTTTTATATGATGGGATTTTATTTATTTTATTTGACCTTCTCATCAACCATTCTTGCTCACACTTAAAATTAGCTTAAATAAGCTCTTCGGAAAAATTAGATGAACTAGCTCGTAGTTAAACCAACAAACCGTGGTAATATTAATCACGAGAACAGAATGTTGGTAGTCTCAATGTACCCTGAGTGCATTTAATTCATTTTAAAAAAATTTAAAATTTTTTAAAAAAATTTTAATCTAAGTGTATTTAACTTGTATATCAAGTTTTACTATTTTTGAAGATTTTTTATATATTTTTATTTTTGAAAATTAGTGAATTTTTTAGTAATTTAAAATTATGAAAATGTCATTTATTTTCAAAAATAAAAAAATCTAAAATTTTTAAAAAATGTTAAAATTTGATACACACGTTAAATATATTTAGATTAATAGTCTTATAAAAATTAAAAACAAATTAAATCGCTTGGGTACCCTGAAGTTAACTGTAACCAAGTGCCCTCTACTAGGCTCCTAATTGAACACGAAAACTGATTCAGTGCATTCGATTGTATTAAAAATATAGTACACTTGAGTGCAAAATTCACTTTTTAAAATTTGTGAAATTTTTATAAAAGCGTTAATTTAGGTTTATTTAACATATGTATCAAGTTTATCATTTTTAGAGATGCATATGTGTATTTTAAAATCAGAGAAAGTTTATCATTTTTAAATGACTAAAATGCGCACATTTTAAAATTAAAAAACTACATATCTCAAAATAAATAAAACTTAATTTATAATTTAAATATATTTAGATTAATAATTTTATAAAAATTTAATAAAATTAACAAAAGTATATTTTACATCTGAATGCACCAAAGTTCCAATACACCTAAATACATTGAAATCGTTCCTACTAAACATTTTTCCTATTCGTAATAAGAAAGCCCGGTATTCTTAGTTTTAATGCCAATAAATTCAGTTTTCAAATTCTAACGGAAGAACTTTATCCTTCATTTTAAGAGTATGATCTGCTATAAATAATATTTGAATAACTTGCAAATATATCTGCATAGTTTCTTTATATTGTAAACATACCTATAGAGTTTCAAAAATGTCAAATAAGTTATGCATAGTTTGACAAAAATTGCATGCATGCATGCCTATGGAGCTTCTTTTTCCGTCATGGTGTAGTAGCTTCTGCTAATATGCCTTATAAGTATTTTGCTAATGGCCAAAATAACCCCACCACCAGGGAGCACTCGATGTCCCACTTCGAATTACCCCATAAATGACGAGTGAACAAAAGAACTAGACGCTTGCAGCAAGCCTTTGTTAGACGACGAGGAAGACAAAAACAAGGGTAGTAGTTGGGCAAATGATAAGTGGTGTTAATAATGCTATGATTAATGGATTTTTCGTTGTAAACATGGGTGGATGGTTATGGGCAAAGAAGAAGAGAATGGGCAAACAACTAGAGTAGTGGTCGATAATGATTTTTTTTTTTTATAGTGAGGTCAGTGATTAAATGGATTTACTAAAAAAAGATTGATTTAATTTGGGAAATGCTCTGAAATTTTTTATTGCAAAAGACCAAATCCTTTTGGCTATATTAAATTGGTATGGAATCATGGATGTCCATTTTTTCTGACATACTATGTTGCTGGACTTCAAATGCAATCGGTGTTGATGGTGGTTTCAGGTGGTTCTGCTGGCAGTTTGGAAGGATTTTTTTCGTGAACAGATCAGTCGACTTCGATTGTCTGATTGATGTCCACCAAGTCCAAATCTAAGAGGTATGTGATGGGCTTTTTAATTTAAGAAGACGGACGAATAGGAGGTGCAACCAATTTCTATAGCCACCGGAGCTATAGCCAAAGCCTGAATGGGGAGCATAAGGCCTGAATAGAAAGAAAGATGAGAGCTATGGCAACAGGAGTTGAATCGTGAATGGCAGCCATGGCTACTGCTGAAATTTAGAAGATGGAGCACAGGTGTTTTGGTGTTCCAAATGTGGATGCACCTATCTTCACTTGCAGTGCTTAAATTGAAGGACATTTTCGAAAAAGGAAAAATGACTTGACATATTATCTTGATGCTAGCCGTCATCATGGATATGCATACAATTTTTGTTAAACCACGTGGAGGTTATTTGTCATTCTTGAAACTCTACGTGTATACCCGCAAATATAGATAAACTAAGTGGACGTATTTGTAAATTATCTATAATATTTGCTGAAGATTCGTTACATCAAAGTGAAAAAAAAATAAAAATCACTTGGATGGTAAATACGTAGCCTCGAGTATTTAAAAATAAAAAGTATTTTTCTTCTTCAGAAGATACGATTGCAAATCTTGGTCCCTCGCCCTTGGTAGCAGGTTGCCTGCAATACCATGCAGCGTAGCTTTCTTTCGGATTCTAATATTGCAGCGTAGCTCTCTTCGGATTCTAATTTTGTGATCATAGGCCGACAGGAGCTCCTATTAGGACAGCCAAGTTTTTTATTTTTCCATAAATTTGTTGGTCTAAGTTTATTAAATTTATATAAAAAATTTATAATTTTTTGGATATGTGTAACACAATAAATATTTATGACATTGTTTTTCAATGTGAAAAAGGTTAAATTTTGAAATTTTCGAAGATTACACGAATTCAATACTCCATGCAACGGGTTGCATTAAATTATTAATTTCTAGATATATTCGTCTTTTTTTAATTGCTTTCTCTACAATTAATTGAAATAAAAACAATGAATAAATAATTACGTAAAAATAAAAATTAAAGGTGAGATCACGGCACCACATCAAATTAGAGAATGTTTAACCCTCTCTAAAAATGACTTCCAAACCACACGCGAAAATGTAACATTCAATGATAGGGCTGTTCGCCTGTTCCCAGGCATACAACGGAATGAGATTTGTAAAGGTTGTACACTAAGAAATGATAAATTATATTTTAGTGTACAACTACCTTATATATTTCATATTTAAAATCGTTATCTTTTTCCATTTCAAAAAAAATCAAAATTTTTCCTCCGTTTTTTACCTCTCTACAAAAACTTAGAAAAATTTTAAAATTTATCCGGAATGAAAAATCCCTAGCCATTTCATCCAGTGGGATGATCCGCCTGGGGAAGTGGTTAATATAGGTGTGTCTCATCAATCAGCAACACACACAATTTCCTCGCAAGAGCAGCCAAATGACGAGGCTGGTACACAGATTAGGTGCGCCGTCAACTCGCATTCATCTTCCACCTATTTTTTATTTTTTATTATTAAAATGTCTTTGTTCCACTTCCAAGTTCCAAGCAGCCCAACAGCGCTAGCTAGCTTGTCCATCCTCTTGCTAATGTGCGCCGGGGGCTATAGTTTATTATTATAAACGATGGAAGGGACCCGGGCCACGACTCTAGCCACACAGCACCCGCCCTATCAATGCATTTGCTGCTGCTGATCATCCAATCACCACTGCCCATCTGTCCGTCGGTGCTTCCTCTCATTGACGCGCCCGGCCCTCACCAACCCAAAACCATAAATAGCTCATGAACTTTCCCTTTTCCCATTTTGCCCTTCCCTTCCTTGGCGACTCCGCTCTTGCCCCATCTGTCCACCACCGTCGTCACCACTCTGGCACTCACCACCTCCTCGAGGGGAAAAAAGAAACAAAATTACGTGCTGAGTACATTGTGTCACGTGTGTGTATGGAACGCTTGCCATTATACACGCACCGCCAGCCCCGGGTAGCAGATACACGTGCGTGTGAGTTAGAAAGGCGGTTGGATGGACTGACATACATGCTCATCCCATCATCTCTGATCTGTGGTTCACTGCCACTTCAATGCATGCCCGATCCTGACCCTCGGGTTTCAACATTTTGGCTAGAGTCGAACCCGAATGAGTCCGCTAACCTTTTTTTATTGGTTATTACAGTTTGCCTAGGAGACAATTTTTATAGTTTAACAGAAAGATCACATAAGCTCTCATATATAAGCAAGGAAATAATAGACTTCCAAATATCAAATAAAAATAAATCTCTCAAATTCAAATTTCGAACTCAAGACATTGCCTAAGAGGCTGTTGCCTCTAACCGCCTAGTAATAAGTGATTATCTCAATACACTAACTTAACTTACCAATGAGATGATTGGATTTCTAAAGACGAGTGAAAAAATTAGCAAAATCTTATTCAACTTTTTTAATTGGTACTTGTACACTATAAGATCTTATATTACAACGAAGCTCATTCACATGGAATATAATAAATTTTCACATATTTTTAGAAAATATAATAAACTGTCACCTTATTCTCATGAATGACTAAGCTCTCATTTCAAAATTTTGCCCATGTAGGGGTTGAAATTGGGTGGGTAAGCTATCTAACTATGTCCATGACTAACATGTATTACTCGGTTGGCAACCTTATTCAATCTTTTAAGGCCTCTAGATGTTATAGAATTAATTACTTAATTGTAATTAATTTATGGCTTATTTGAAAGAATTAATAGAACAGAAAATTGGCTTAAGAACATAAAATAAGAATTTTTTTATCAAAATATAAAAAAATTATATCAAAAATTAAAACAGTTGCCTTAGGAATAAAAAAGCTCATCTATACGCATCCTTTAGATCTTTTGGAACGAGAAATTATTTATAAAATGTAATTTTTATTGTTAACTATATTTTTTATCATTATCGTATTTTATTTGAATTTCTCAATTTCGTATACTTTTTATATGAATGATATGGATTTTTATTCTATATGAGTCAAAATCAATCGAAATTTATAAAATAATTTTTCTTTGATTTTTTAATTATTTTATTTGCAGAGCTATTTTCATAAATTTTAAATTTTTTTCAATCTTAATTGACAAACTTGCAATTTCAAGCAAACTTTACAAATATATATATATAAATTTTGCACAAGTCATGACATAGTGATAAATTTTACGGAACCCTTTAGGCATGAATGCAAAAACAACTATTTTTATTTTAGTCTGGATACATATCATTTTATCGCCGAGTTCAGGTCTCAGCCTAATACAACCCTAATCTAAATTTTTATTTTATTTCTTTAGTTTTTATCTAGGTTTTAAGCATGGAAGGAAGATGAGGACCAAATGGAAATTTTGGCAGAAAAAAAAAAAAAAAGATCGAGTCTTAGGCACTATGAAGTGGCTTGGAAAAAGATCTTGAACGTCCAAACGATCAATGAGCCATTACCACCTTTTATTTTGGTTTATTCGGGCAGACACATTGTTCAGGAATAAGCAACGCATGGATGGTCTGGATCGTCAATTTCGTGAACGCCAATTCTCCAAGTCCGGGATTGAGTGGCTGGACGCATCTGACGACGAAATACAGAAAGGTCAAAAAATCTCGTCAAGTTTGTGGAAGCCGTCCACCGGTGGGAAAGTTTAGAAGTAGTAGATAATTGTTAGTAAATTGTAAGAATGTCTCAGAATTTAATTATAATACCAGTTGAGATTGTATTGTATGAATACTCATCAAAAAAAATTTACAGTAATGGAAAATCAACCTCAGACACGCCACCCGGAACTTTAAAGGTGAGTTCGTGAATGGATAAAATTTTTTATGACTAATTTTGAAGATTAAAAGTTGTCAAATGATACGATATGACAGATAAATGACGATGAATAAATAAAATAAAATAAAAATATATAAGTTAGCTGTGTGTGTAATTGTGTAGAAATGATTGAAAAGTATGGTAATTGTATATAAAAATGTAAAAAAATAATTAAAAATATGATAGTTGTGAAAAATAAAAAGTTTTAACTTAATATTTTCTGCACCTTGTCAAACACTTGAAATTTATTAAATCTTAAGAGAAATCAAGGCCGTCCAACTTGTAGTTGGCCATAAGTGAGGAATGACAAGCCTTTTTAATATGAAAAATAACCTTAATAGTCCAGATTAAGTAAATGTCTTATTTAGTTTATCTTACAAAATTTATTTACAAAATTTATTTGTTATTTTTTTCTTCCTACATTGTTTTTAAAAAATCTTTTAAATATATATATATATATCTAAAAATGATAAAACTTAGTTTATATGTTAAATACATTTAGATAACACAAGTGTATAAAAAAAGGTCGTAAATGAGTTTTTTTATATGGGTTGAGCGAAATACTTGTTTGGCCTGCTAACATAATCATTTGTCTTTAGCAATAAGGATGTCTTTGTAAAGTGTTAAAGTTTTTTGATGAAAAATTTATAGCATAAAAACTTTTAAAATATAATAAACTGATGGTAAGGATAAGTAAATAAAAAATTAAATTTGATAAGTTAGTTATATGAGTAATTATTCATAAATGATTAAAAAATATAATAACTATACAGAAAAATGTAAAAATTAACTAAAAAATATAATATTCATAGTAAAAAAAAATTATTTCAAGATTTTTGATGTAACAAATTACACCCTAAATGTTTAAGCATGTATATGCCTGTAACTTGGATATTATTCGCTCCGGTTAAAAAGAATACAATAAACTTTAATGAGATGATAATATAATTACGCATATTGAGAATGTATCGGAAATGTAAGAAATTATATCAAAAAAAGAAAAGTATGTATTGTGAATAGAAAATTTAATACCATTCACATTTTATTCAATGTCCTATGATAATTGAAACATGCTAAATGAATTATTGCAATATTTCAAGTAAGGTTGGCTTGACAATACACAAGAGTGTGTGAAAAATTGCAAAAAAAATTGCACAATAAAAAAACCAAGAGAGTGATGTAATATTATAAAATAATTATCATAAGTAAATGAAAAAAATAATAGAATAATTATGCAAAAATATACGAAAATATGTGAAAAGAGTAATTGAGAAGGAAAGATAACTACGATTAAAGGACGACAGGAAAATAATAGTTATGATTTACTCTAGATGATTAATTTTAATATTTCAGAGTATTTTGAAATTTAAAAAAAGTTATATCATGTGCATAATAAATTGAATAGTTGTCCTTTTACACTCACTTTGATTTTCTAGTATTTCTTTTTATTGTATGGTATATATTAATAAAAATAAATTTTGATTGAAAATTTAATAGTGTTTGTCCATCCATTCTTATCTTGATTATTCAATTCTTTTAGCACTTGCTTTTTGGAGAGTATATCTAGATTTAATTGATGGGTTCTACTTAAAAGCATATAGTCTCTCCCTCTATTGGTATTTAAGAGTTTGTAGTAGTCTTTTTTTTTTAAAAAATATAAGAATTATCTCTGTAGTTGATTGTAATATGAATTGAACTGCAATGTGAAGTAATAAAAAATAATGAGCTTTAGTAAAAAGTCCAGAAAAATACTGTAAAAGTGTTCCAAAAAGTGATCACAATAACTAAATAAGTTCATCTACTATGAAACTCAAAACTACACTTAGATGCAGTAACATATTTTTTTATACTTTAATAAATAATAAAAAATTTACTTCATTTATTATATTCAGCATTATTTACATTGTCACAAAAACCTCATCATTTGTTCGATACTAACACAAATAAAAAATAAAATTATATTTTTAATAATTAAATTAACTACAATGTCATTATCAGTGGATAAATAATTCTATAAAATATTATTATATTTTAGTGCATATATAAATTAATATAAGTATTTAACATGTATTTCTAAGTAGTGGCCATGTTTTATTTGAATAAATTTTAACTATAGTTAAACAAATAATGCTATGTACAATGGTTAATGCGGATTCTACATTAATTAAATTAATGCATGGGTTAAGATTTGGTTATTTAATGTGAAATGGGTTACATGAAATTACTTTTGTGTGCTCCTGATAAACATGTTATTAAATGATGAAAGAAAAATATTTTCTTTCCGCTCGTCCTTATATCCAGGGAACCAAGTAAAGAATAGTGAGTACATGCGATGATATGGACCCACGCAGATTAACCGCGCATTAATGCACTTCAATTGTCTAGATTATTGTTCGATTTTATTTCATGCGATGTTGAATATCACAAAGCGCATTATTTTATCCTGAATTTCAAGATGAATGCCAGTTTTTTATTTCCCCCCTGCCACAAAAGTAGGAATAAAATACAAAACAGGGATTTGCCATCTGCCTTTGCCAATACAGGTTATCTTGTCGTTTAATCAGGTTATTGCTTCTGTAGGCCACGATAATGTATTTGCTCACCTCAAGAAGAAATCAAAATTAAAATTGATTATGCATTGAAATATTATAGGTGTGTTTGGTTGGAGGTAAAACTTTTGAGGTGTGTTTGGTTAGAGTTAAAACATTTGATGAAAATTTTTTTAAGTAGAAGTTGTCAAATCAATAGAAAGTGATGTAATATAATAGGAGTAATGATGAGGAACAAATAGAATAAAGTTAAAATAGACAGGGTAGTTGTATGGGTAGTTGCGTAGAAATGATTGAAAAGTACGATAGTTTGTATAGAAAAATGTGAAAAAATAATTAAAAAATAAAATAATTATTGAGAGAGAAAAATTTTAAATTGAAAAGTTTCAATTGACACTTTTTTACCCTAAACAAACACACCTTATAATACGCGAAAAATGTTTTGATGGTATAAATGACAAGTTAATAGCTTATTTTGATTTTACTCTCTAAACTAGTACATGCAAAACTTAATTTCTTACTTAAATAAATAATCTTAAATGAAATAGCTAACGCGAGTTTCATATAATCATTCACGGTCTATTTAGGATAATGGAATTATATGGGATAAAATGAAAACGAGATGCAGTTTCTCGCTTTTAAAGATTTTTAAAAGACTTTTAATAAAATTTATTATTTTTAACACGAGACGACCCGGCTTATCTTTTTTTTGACACTATTTTTTTTTGTCAATATAAATTTATCATTTTTTAATACACAAACCTTTAACTTTCAGTTTCGGTGAGGAAGTTTATCTTTTATTTCAGGAGAGAAACATTGTAAGATTTATTCTTTTGGAGTTCACGTATTAAAAATATGTAGTTGGCTTAATATGTAAATACGAGAATAAAAAAAATCACACCTCATTTTATGTAATTGGATAATTCGGAAGTAAGGCGATCGATGTACAAAGACTTAAAGAGGCTGGGTGAATCCGAATATAAACATTTGCACTAAAACAAAAAATTAATAAAATACCAATTTAGAACCTTGAAATTACGAAAATTTATTTTAATTTGCGTGTGTGTGCGTGTTTTTTTTTTTTTTTGGAGGGTGGGTGGTGCACCAAGCGCGGCAGACGGGAGAAAGGAAGTCCTGTTTCGGATAAAGGACTCCCCTCCAGATATATTGATATGAGCTGGGTAATTCTGGGATTTGTGCG
>JAXCLR010000001.1:71522195-71545354 GCA_035584095.1 Annona squamosa
GACTCCCCTCCAGATATTTGGAAATGAGCGGGGTAATTCTGGGATTTGTGCGCGAGCTAGAAAACATAAAACGTACATTCACCACCTTCTTCAACCCCCTTCGCAGCAAGAGACAGACGGACAGAGAGAGGAGAGGAGGGAAGGAGGGAAAAAAAAAAAAAAGAAAAAAAAAGGGCAAACTAACAAAAGGTGGTGGGTAGATAGATGCAATCCGCCCTCTCATGGCCTCGCCAATCTCTTCTTCGTAACACGCATCCTTCTCTCTTCCTCAAATCCCCCCTCTTGCTCTCCCTTTTTGGCGCTTCGCCCGCCACCCTCACGCTCCGTCAGGTGCGAAAACGGCCTCCCTCTCCTTCTTGTCATCTTTCCTTTCTTGGGTTTTCTCAGAACGCCTTATCGAGCTCATGCGCAGCTGAAGTTCCGCGCGTGTCGTATTTTGGTTGTTTCGTCAATGCATGGACTGGTCTGGTCCTCGAAGTAGTGGTGGCGGCCCCGGCGGCAATGGGTGGTTTCTTGTTTTTTGGAGAATTTTGATTTAGGCATGTGTTTTGATCGCTGTGTTTTGGGTGTTGTTCGGCTCGGTTGGTGTTTCGTTGGGGAGGCTTGACTGTGAGGTGGTTCGGGAAGCGGTTGACTCGCGTGTTGGACTGGAAATTCTGCTCAAAACAGTGGCCGAGAGTGTATTGCAGCTGTTTTTTTTGGATGGTTTTGGGGATGGTGGATGTTTTCAATGGTGGTTGGCTTGGTTCTCGAAGAAAGATCAAGGAGTTTCTGCTAATTGTTGGGTGCGCTTTTGTGGGTGTATTGATATCTGGTTGTAAAAAAAAGAAAGATCGGAAATTTTGGCTTTGTGATCGATTTGGCTCTTTTGCAGGTGGTCCTCGCTGTAAATGAGGCGAGGCTTGTTAGCATGTTCCGACGTGAGGGGCGCTTAACCTTCTCTATTGCCTATATGGCAATTGTCCAAGTTATTCAGGAACTTGGTCTTGTAGCTTTTTCTTTTGTGGGTGGTAGCTGAAGATTCTTGAAATATGACTAGAGCCACTGCTCAGTAGTCTGTATTGTTGTCAGAGTAGTTGATGAAGTTGTAGTAAGTGTCCAATTCAAGGGGCAGTAATTCATGAAACACAGGGAGCTAGGAGCAATCATTTGGTGGCTTTGTAGTTTGTCTATACTTATTTATCTATGCGCATGATGTCTTTATGAAACTCGCTCTGTTTATTTTGTTGTTGTTCATCCTTTGCGGAAGGGAGGGAGCTCTGAGCAATTGTAGCTTCTGGGCAATTGGCTGCCAAATTGTGGTTGTGGGCGTTGTTTTTAATTTCCACTTTTGCTTGCCAGAACTGTTTGACTGCTAAGAGTCCATTGGCAAAACAAAAATTCTTGCAAAATTGTATAAACTGCTTCCAGAGGAGCATGTCATTTTAACATTGTTTGATGCATTGCTGGTCTTTGATAGTGAAGTATATAAATTGCTATGATTATAACTGCTACAATGGAGAAATGGTGAAAAAGGGGGAATCATGTGAAACCAAAAAAATCAAATTAGCCATATGAGATTGTAATTTCATTAAATTTACATATTATAGTCCCAATGGAACTGTTGAAAGAGGAAAATTTTCTATTTTTATCTTATGTTTATTGTAACAGTAATTTGGCATGCTGTCATGGAAATTTTTTTAGGTTTCAAATTTTAATGGAAAAAAGTGAAAGTTGGATGTGGTTGTGTTTGTTTACAACGTAAACTTGTCCTCACGAAGAAAAAGGGAAATGTTATGGAAATCTCATGCCGGGTTTTATTCTTACATGTAAATTTTTTTTTCCTTTTTTTGTGTTTTGGGGGGGAGGGGGGGAGGGGGGGAGGGGGTTCTAATATTGATGTTGTTTGGTGATATCATCTGCATATCAGGGATAGTTCGAAGTCCAAACATTATTTCCACACCATTCCTTTTTCAAAAGGTGACCTTCTTGCTTTCTTGCCCTTTTTCCTAAATAAAAAATTCAAATTTATTTTATTTTATTTTTTTAAAGAAAAAGTGAGTTTAGATTTGAAGTAGAAGAAGAAGAAGACTGCAAGCTATTATAGTAATATTTAGAATGATGTTGCCGTGATAAATGTATCCCAAGAATCATCTCTTCCCTATACTCTTTGGAATCTTCTTGCTCCACTCTTCGGAATCTTGGTTCATTTGTAATGGACTGTATTATTGGTGTTGGATACAAACTATTTATAATAATACTAAAATAATGAAATTTGCCATGACAAAAATATCTCAAGAATCACTTCCTCACGTCACTCTTTGGAATCTTTATGTAGTCATTGGTGTTCATAACAAGCTATTGAAGGGTCTGTTTGGTAAGAGGTAAAAGAAAGTGAGGAAAGAAAAAGTAGAGTAATGATTAGGAGTAAAAAGAATAAAGATAAAATGGATAGGGTTGTATGAAAAGACTTCGAAAAAATGATTGAATATAGAGATAATAATAGAAAAAGCAACGTAGTTAGGTAATTAACATTTCAAATCTTATTAAAAGGTGTGTAGAAAGGCATGGGGGATTTTTTAGCGCACATTTTGTCAGACTGAACCTTATACTAATTTTTTGGGAAGATAAGTTCGCTATGATCCCAAAATATACGGATAAATTTGCTATTATTATAATTGTTACTGGGGGGAAATGGTGAAAGGGGGGGAATTGTGTGAAACCAAAGAATTGAATTAGTGAGTCGTACTTTATGAAATGATAGTTTCATCAAATTTACACATTATAATCCCTGAGAAACAGTTGCAAATAGAAAATTTCTATTTTTATCTTTTGTTTATTTCAGTAGTACTCTGGCATGCTGTACAACATGCAGGCATTGTTTCCCTTAGGTATCAGATTTTAATGGAAAAAAAAAGTTGAATGTGGTTGCGTGTATTTAGAATGTAAATACACCTTCATGAAGAAAGAGAAATGTTATGCTGGGTTATACACATATTTTATGAATGATCAGTTTTTATTGATTTTACTGTTACATTTATTTTTAGTGTAGCATTATTGCTTTTGTTGGTGATATCATCTGCTTATTATCGATAGTTCAATGTTCGAACACGATTTTACTCCATGAGAGAAACCTTCTATGTCCATAAGATTGTTAGACTTTTAGGAATGGCTGTTGTGTTCGTGGTGAGGTTTAGTTGCTTAATCCTTGATAATCTGTCATCATTCCTTCTGCACGAGGTCACCTTGCGTTCTCGCCTTTTTCCCTGATATTAAGCTTTTGTGCCCCTTGGTGGTTTTTTTTTAGTGTTTGTTTGGGTTGTTGGGGGGGGGGGGGGGGGGGAAGTGGTTTGGGTTTGTGGAGGAACGAGTTTAGATTTGATTAGGATTGTTAATGAAGAAGAAGAATTAAAAGATTAAGTAGAAGAATAGGAAGAGGAAGAAATTATCCTAAAAATCATCTCCTCACTCCACTCTTGGAATCTTAGAAATTTCATTCATTGAGAACTGTAAACACTGATGTTATCAAAACCAAATTAGACTGGCCAGTTTGATCGGTCCGACTAATGATCCGTTATGCCTTCGATCGTCAGGTTCTACTGGTTAAACCAGCACAATGGAAGCAGTTGCCTTATTGGTTGGAATTTTGATCTGGAACATTGTTTGTAGAAAGCTATTTATAGTTTAGATTTGATTAGGATTATTGATGAAGAAAGAATTAGAAGATCAAATAGAAGCATAAACAGAGGCCTGAAATGGGGTTAGGAGAGTTGAGTTTATTCAAGTAAAAGGTGGTAAAAGAATGAGATGAAGACTCAGAAAAACATGGATGGAAATTATTGAATGGGATATGAAAATCTTAATGGTCATTGAAAACTTAGTTTATGGTAATGGCGTGATAGAATCCAAACCCCACTTAGGTGGGAAACAACTTATGATGATAGGATCACTTCATGAGCCCACTCTTTGGAATCTTGGAGACTTCAATAATTGTGAACTGTGCTCATAGGCATTCATAAAGCATAACCAACGGTATCAAAACTAGATCAGACTGGCCAGTTTGACAGGTCCGACCAATGACCGGTTATGCCTCTGGTTGGCAGTTCAACTAGTTACACCAGTATAACCTGGAACCAATTGCCTTACCAGCTAGAATCCTGATCTGGGTTTGATTACATTGTTTATACTTAGCTATTTATGGTTTAGATTTGATTAGGATTATCAATGAAGAAGAAGAATAAGAATAAGAAGATTAAATAGAAGCGTAAGAAGAAAAAAAGAATACTAATAATCACTTCCTCAACTCACCTGTTTGGAATCTTAGAAACTTCATTCATTGTGAACTTTACTCGTAGGTTTTCATAACAAGCCATTTTGCAGATATTAAAAAAAGATTGCATATCCCTGAAAATTCATAATTTTCATGAGTCTTAATCTAGAATATCCCTGAAAAGACATAATTCTCATGAGTCTTAATCCTACGAAGTTGTAACTCAATGAGGCTATCAAATTGGGCTGTTTTAGAAACTTAGAAACTTCATTCGCTACCTACCGCACATTGGTTTCACAAAAATTTATTTATGGTAATACTAAAAAATGATAAAAATTTTGGCTCAAATTCATAATGCTCATGAATCTTGATCCAGTTGGAACATTAACTCAATGAGGCTATCAATTGGACCATTTTGATACCTATTGGACTTTTTTTAGTGCCTCAAGAGTGACCCATAAAGAAAATAATAAAAACAAAATTCGTGTCACCTAGTCATTTGAAATGCTGCGAAACTGCATTAATACAAGAGCTTATTGTTCTTATGTGAATGCTCATGATACTTGGCCAAGATGATTATACCAATTTAGATCGATGTAAATGCAACAGACATTAAAATCACGCGAATTTGTTCATTTTAATGTTTGTAGTTGGACTTTCTATTTATATAAAAAGCATAAAGTGCATGCCATCTGTTGACAGGGATTCTTCTTATAGAAAGTTAGTAAATCATAATGCATGCCGGAGTACAAACATTCTTGTTTGCTGTCGACCACTGAAAATGAAGACAGCACATTTGCGCTTGTGTATCCCTGTTGTAATTTAAATTCATAGCTGTCGTAACACTGTTTTCCTTATATTTTAATTGAGCTTTTTCAATTTTTTTTTTTTACCATTAAAATTTGGTATCTTTGGCGTCAAGTGCATACTTTTTCCCAAACAGTTGATGGTTGGATCTTAATTTTGCTTTGCCCATCAAAAGTTGTGCCCACCAGTGTGACCAAGTTTCAAATGAATATACTTGCTATATAGTGTCGAGCAGTGGGTGAGGGCCCAAGTGTCCTGTTGCTCGTAGTAGGCATTTCTGTGCTGGGTATTATCCTGCCTTGTATTCATAGCAGCAGCTGCCCGCAGCTTGATAGCTTTTGCATCCTGTGTATTGTGTTAACATATTGATTGTTTTTCTGCTCTAAGACAATTTTTTTCTCATTAGGTAGTGCAACTCAGCCATGGTCAGCCTACGGAGGCGCAAACTGTTGGGACTTTGTGCTGGTATATTTTATCTTCACCCGCTTAATTTTTGTAAAATACCCTAAAGATAGCAAATGATTTGAATATTTTGGCAGATAAAATGATGCCCAATCTCATTTTGATATTGGGTGGCATGGGAATCTCAGGCCCGATAAAGTTGGTCCATTGTTTTCATCCTTTTCCGCCTAATCAGGCCCGATGTCAACAACTATCTTGTTGTTTTTGAGTTCGATGTTAATTTGAAATGTAAAAGTTATCTCCCTTAATATTTGGTAATTTATCCGCCTAAATGAACTGAAATATTCACATTACTTCTATTTTGAGGGACAAAAAACTCTAAAAATCTTTTTAGTCTTGTAAACTCTGATCCGGAACAACATCATGCCTCCTGCTTTGCTCTTTTCTATATGTTTATTTGAGGATTATACATGTTTATTGTGAGTCAATCAGGTTGCTGGATATTCTACAGATGATGATCTGAATGTCTATTGAATGTCCAAAACGCATTTATTAAAGTCCCATTGTGTTTGGTGCTGCATTTGTTTGAGCCCCCCTTTATTAGAGGTCCCATCATTTCTTTCTTGTTCATATCTTCTTCTTTTTTTTTTAATTTTTTTTTAAAGATTTGTTTTTGTCTCACCAAGCAAATCCTTTTTCATCTTTTAAATTATTTTTCTCCTTTTTATGTTTCTTTGAATCATTTGGTGCCAAAGTCTTCTAAATGCTTGTTTTTGTATTTCTTTCTTCTTTTGTTTGAATAACAACAGGAAAAGGATTTGAATGAAATTATTTCTTTTGTCTAATGCCCAAGTCACTTTAATAAAATGAAGTCAACTAAGGGGCTGTTTGGAAACAACAAAAACTCGTGTGTTTGAGGAAAACTTTTCAAAGGCTGGTACAAAAATGCAAAAACAAGTCATTTCAACTGATCGGGAGGCGCTGCTGCTGTCAATACGGCAGCCAGAGTAAAACACGTCAAATGACTCGGCTAATTTTTCAAATATGTGCACCATACTCCATCATTTTCAATTCACTGCACAGCTCTTCCTGAATTGTATTTCAGCTGTATTCACCAATCAAGGGCACAATTAATGCACATGAAGCGGCCGTGGATTAACAACCAAAAGTATGCATCCTGTTAGGCAACATTTAATGGAGACAGTTTTATATGCTATGAAAAATTGTCACTGAGTTTTCAAAGTTCCCAAACAGCCCCTAAAGTGATACAAGCATGTAAAACAAATGCCAGAAACTACACAGCTAGCAGTCATAATTTTATTCAGATAGAAGCTTGTAAGAGAATTAGAGGAAGGTGTTGTAAGGCGGGAAATAGATTATGATGACGACGACGATGATATTTGAATGACAACAAGAAACTCTATTCTGGCTACCCAAATGGAGTAAAATTGAAAGAAGGAATATTAATAATGTCGCATGCACTTACTATTTATACTTGCTTTTTCCCCTCATATTGCTTAATCTTTTTTTACACCTGACTGTAGATTGTTTTTAGATTTACTTTGCTTTTTTGTACTTTATCATTCCATATTTTTCAGGTCTTCTATCTTCTTATACTTTTAAAGCTGGTGGTTGTGGTTTCATTTTCGTTGTTGGGTTTTTTTTTTTTTTTTTGGAGGTGTGTGAATATTTAAGTATAATTCTTCTTGCAATCCATACATATTTTCCATGATGATTTCCTCTTGAAGTATTACGAATGTTAAACTTATATTGTGGATGTGTTTTATTTTCAATCATGGTAGCAATGTTCAGAAATTCTGATGGTTGTTTCCAGGGAGAAGTTCTTTTTTGGTCCAGCTTCCAAAGGTTAATGAAAATGGAAACGCGCAAGAAAATCCAACTCAGAATGCCAGATGGTCCAAATCAGTCAGTGTGCATCCTCTCCCTCCCACTGATACCAGTCAACAGAAGCAGGTTTGCCACTGGGTTTTGTCATGTAGTATATCCTTGTACTTTTACTGTTTGGAAGATTATCAACTTAGGCCTGCCTAAGAGGATCAGCTTCCTTACTTTTTGGTGTACAGTTCTGTTATTGCTTGCCTTAGTCATTTTCAAAGTAAACTTTAGCAGGGTAGAGGTTGACTTGGCTATACAAATTGAACGAAATTAAGAGAATCAACAACCTTAGAGATAGTATGTTCTAACTGTTCCTGATTGCTCAGTTCGCTAATGCAGGTGCATATTGATCTGGCTGTCACCCATTATCCATGACAATGTGGCTGACAGTTCAAAACCGCCGTAGCTCATTTTCCGGAATGCTCCATAGCATTAAATTTGTTTTTCTTTTTCTTTTTTAATGAAATAGATATATATTTTGTGTCACATTTTCTTGAATCTTTCATGGTATTAATTTTTTTTTAATGAAATAGAGAGATAATTTTTATCATTGGTCTTCTTTCCCTTTTTGCTTTAATGTTTAGTGATAACCAAATCGGATGGGAAACTGCTTGTGCATTGATGATTGTTACATGCTTTGCCATAATCCACAAATATTACCAGTTTTTCTGCTTCTGGACTTGAAATTTACATTTTCTAGTCTGATTCGTCAGATTAATCTCACTGAGGCATCTTCTGGCTCTACGAACATATCTAGCTTCAACTCATTGAAGGATGAACATCATGAACAGTTTTCAGGTATGCCTGCCTGCTACTGAAGGATGCATTCAATGTGGTGTGTCAGAAGAGACAAATTTCTCATTATACACACGGGATTTTATGAACATTCAATGCTTTTATGTATCCAAATGTTTTGTAGGGCTGTTTAGATTAGTCTATAAAATTGTTCATCGGATATACAATCCAATCATTTTAGTCGGCATTACTATGATATTGAAAATCATTTCAATCAGTCTTGTGCAAGTCACATCATTTATAAAAACTTTTTAAGAAATGTTTAAAATATGAAAATCATTTTAATCCATTCACCATAAAATTCATTCAATCATTCATTTAGATGTGAGGAATGCTTTAGAAGGTATAAATATTTAATTAAATGTTTTAAGATTCTGGTAAGAATCAAATAATTTCAATGGGTTGATCTCTTAATTAATCTTGATTTTTTTTGGTTCAACGTAAACATGTTGTGATGAGATTGAATAGTTAATGGAAGGTATCAATATTCAATGAAAGGTTTTAAAATTCATGTAAGAACCTTCATTAAAGATCTTGATTTCTTGACTCATGCAAAATTTCAAATTTACATGAATTTTAAGTTCTTAGTTAAACAAGTGGTGATGAGATTGAATTGTTTAGAAGTATAGATGTTAAATTTTAGGTTTTAAAAGTTGTGTAAGAGCCAAATAAATTTAATGGGTTGATATCACCCTTATAATGATGAGTAATGATTAAAAACAGCCGATTGGTTGCTTATTTTATTTGCTTTTAGCCTTTTATTATTCTGAATGTCTAAACCATCTGAAATATTCATCTCCTGTATTAAGTTACGATGCAAAATTTCACAAATTTTGAAAATTTTACTACGTATTTTATTTATAAAATTGAAAATTTTATCCATTTCATATTTACTGCCAAATGATGTTAAATATTTATACATGTAAGTTTCCAGTCAAAGTGATTTTTTGGAATTACATGTATATGCACATTTGTTTATATTAGAAATGATTAGGTTAAAATATATATTTTTTTAAAAAGCAACTAGCTGGACTGCGACTATTGTCCAAGCAGCTGTTTCTAATCATTCCCTTAAAATGATCTTTATTTATTTAATTTGACTCATGTAAAACTTCAATTTGTTAGATGAATTTTAAGTTCTTAATTAAACAATTGATTATGAGATTGACTGTTGGATTAGATATTATAAAATTATTCAGATGTCTATTGCATATGACATGTTACAATAAAAAATGAACGTTCGTTATGTGTGGTTCATGATGGAGTAGAATGGTGGACAGCGATTTATGTGGCTGATCGTTGTTAAGTAGGTCAAGATCCTTATAGTGATGAGGAATCAGACTGGTGTCAGCCTGGCATAAGACGTAGTTTGTAGTGTTCCCACAAAAGTGTTGAAGCAACTATTTTGAGTACTTCATGTGTCAACCATGGCATCAGAATTTTAAGTAGAATTGATTTGCATTGTTCTGGATGTGAATGGCTTGTCTGCTGTCAAGTTTACAAGTAAGATGAAAGCCCCACATGCAAAAGACAAGGGAGCTGCGTGTAATTCTATTATTTGTGCAAGAGAGATTGACCAAAATCATGTCACAAGATAACCATAGCTAGAGAAAATGGCGATTCTATCATTCCCTTTTACTCTTCTATGTATCTGTTTGTTGTCAGGTTTTACTTGCAATATGTAGTAGTAAGCTTATTTGCTTATGTCAACAGGGCAAGAAATCAAACGCAGAAAGCGTCATCGTAGGAAGCATTTTGAGGATCAAGAACCATGCACGATGAGGGGTGTGTATTTCAAAAATATGAAATGGCAGGCAGCTATAAAAGTTGATAAGAAACAAATCCACTTAGGAACTGTTGGGTCACAAGAGGAAGCAGCTCGCTTGTATGACAGGTGCCTAACTTTATCCTCTTTGGCAAGTATGATTGCTAAATGCGAATTGGTATGTGTACTTTTCTTTGTTTCAATGAGAAACATTTGATATTTTACTGTAACTTACAGCCGTATGAAATACACAGGTCAGGATTGTGTTCTGGTCATAATGTCTCACTCAGATAAATAAAGACAAAATATACTCCCATATAGTCCATATTTTTCCTCTTTTGGTAACATCCTCTACTTGGAGCATTTTCTTGCTACTTCTGGTCCTTAGAGGAGCAGCTCATCTCATATTGCTAGACACTAATTGGTCCAACCAGACAAACTGGCTTAGCTTTTGCTTCTACTATATTTTCTTAGAGCTGAAATCTGCTTAGTCATTTTTGCAGATATTCTTTTTAAGTATCTCCTGTAGGAGATCTCAGGTAAAGCATGATGAAGGAAAATATTAAATGAAGGAAAATATTAAATATTCTGTTGATGAAATCTATCATTGCGAGCTTCTATAGACCACCTTTGTGTAGTAATTTATTACACTTGTGTGGCCATGCCTTGATTATTGATATCAACAACCAAAGTTTAAAGTGGCTATGATGAGTCTTATCTCTATCATCCTGTCTCAGGTAAAAGTATTTGCATAGTGGGTTGTCAGATATACACTGATGGTCATTTACATAAAATCAAATGGGGAATAAGTTTGCATCACTGTTATTGATGCTTCAATATTGACTTGTTAGCCTCTTTTATGTTGCCTTGGGTTCACCACCCACATACTTTTTTGCTTCCTTGTTTCTCACTTTCCATCTCATGAATACTCTATTCCATTAAAATATTGTAGACAGAGGAATTACATGCGTGGGTTTGAAGCATCTGGCTAGCTTTGCTAGGACAACATTATGTTTGATGTTGATCTTGTGACATGTTGGCTAATTACTTTTGATAAACTATATGAGCCATTTTGGCTAAAGTCCTCTTATTCTCCTTTGATTCCAGTTGATATCATTTTTGGTTTTCTTCAAAGTCTTGTTGTTTGTAGGAACAACATCCTGTGCACTTGGGTGCACTTAGCTTCAGTGCACTCGGGTGCAAATATTCATTTTTTTGAAAATTTTTATATGACTATTAATCTAAATATACTTAACATGTGTCTCAATTTTTACCATTTTTGGAGACGTGTAGATATTTTTTTTAGATTTTTTAAAATCAGTGACATTTTAGTAATTTAGTTTTTTTTTTTTTTTTTTAAAAAAATAGGTTAAATACATCCGGGTTCACCGAGCCTAAGTGCACCCGGGTGCATTTATGCATATCTGTTGTAGGAATGTAAGCCTTGAAAATGTGCACTGATTTCTTTCGAAACCTTCACCCTAAAGCAAAGAAGCCTTTTCAGCAACACAGATGCCTACTAATAAAATAGTGCATGTCCCATTATGCTCGTAAAACAAGCTTGTTCAACATTTTTCATAGAGCTTCAAATTGCTTGTTTTTTTGTATAATTACATGCAAATGGGTTTAGGGTGATTTTCTGCTTGCAAGTACGGTATGGAAGAAATGTTGACTGCATGTTATTTTTCACTGATATCTATACGACAATAGAGCTTCTGAAGATACAGTCAATTGTTTGATTCAGTCTTTTATCTGTGGTAACCATATTTGTTGCTTGTTTTTTTCTTGGCAGAAAACTGAAGTTATTTTCAATTTGACATTGCATAATTTTGCCTTTTGGCTTCTGTAACTGAAACTTGTTACCTTCCACAGGGGTTGATGGGTATGTATATATGATAAGAACAGATAAACAATACTGTCAGTTCCTTCCCATTCTGAAATTTGATTACATGCACATGCATTGTGTGTGTGTGTGTGTGTGTTTGTGTTTTTTTTTGAGACCGCATGTGTTGAGAGATGGAAAAACCTGTGTTTCTCAATGATGGAATTTACATGACAATCTTTTTGAGTCTAATATGTGTTGCTGTGTCTTGCTGTATGTAAAGATCTTGGTTTTTCTCCAAGTTTTCAAGTGAAAGGACATAATTAGTCGTGAAGCTTTTCAAGTTAAACTTGTTGAAACCTGCATTTTTCCAAATAAGAACAATGATTGCAATCATTTTTGTTATTAATTGTCAAGATCAGTAGTATATTTTAGTCTTCTTTGTGGCAACTCTTGGTCAATTGAATAGTGAAATGAAATACCCTTGCAGGGCTGCTTTTATGTGCGGAAGGGAACCTAACTTTGAGCTCCCAGAAGAGGAGAAGCAGGAACTTCGGCAATTCAAGTGGGATGAATTCTTAACAATGACACGCAATGCAATTACTAATAAGAGTAAGCCTATTTCTTCATTTTTTATAGTAATGGAATGTCCCATCTTCTTGACATTGAGGTTGAAATGTCTGATTATGTTAATGGTTCTATGATAAGATGATAGTAAACTATCCACTCATAACTTGGGTATTGCAATCACCATTATAAGTTGTATTCATGTAAGCTGGGTCAACTAAATGGATCCTGTTGCTTCTTCCCTACTGATTTTAGATTTCATCCTTTGAATTCCCAAGCACAAGTTCACATATGAATAGGAAGAATTATCAGTCTCCTACCACTCCTTGCTTGTTAAGTTGCATTCATCATCATCGTAAATTGTTTGCCACCTATGAGATGGATCCTGTTGCTTCATGCCTGTCAATTTTAGGTTATGTTCTTAGTATTCTCAAGCGATTCTACATTTTTTCTAATGGTATATAACAATGCTCTGTTTTTAGGTTATGTTCTTAGTATTCTCAAGCGCTTATACATTTTTCGTAATGGCATATAACAATGCTCTGATTGGCATTTGATTTTCTCGTATGACCTTTTAGTTTGATAAATTCGTTCCTTAGCATCTGTGCTGTTTCTGGTCTCTGTTCAACTGTGTAAGTGTACTTTCTCTCATTTCATTGCCTGTTATTCTGCATTTATATTATCGTGAATTCATCATTTTCTAATTCTGTCATTTACTATTTTGCCCCCACATCCATCTTAATTCTCATTCTGTTTACTCTCCTTTCCCAATTTCCTTCCTCTTACATTTGTGTCTTTCTAAAGGAGATTTTTCCATCATTAGAAAGTAGAAACTATTTGTAACTGCAGTTTTTGACTTTGGAACTGTAATTTTTGACCAACCATGACAGTCTGCAACCATAGAGATGACAGCAGGTAGCTAATTTGTAAATTTAAGAACTCCTATAAACTTTACACTACATAAAGACTATATGGTATGGAGTCATTGCATCATTATTTGGATGTTTGATATGATGGACCTTATCATGGATGGATACCTGAAAACTTTCAAGGTGGAATTTCCATCCCATCTTAACTTTGTTTTCTTCCCCGATTGTTTGAAATTTCTTTTTTCCAAACATGTGCCCGTTGACTGACTGGAAAAATCAGAATTGCAGTTACCAAGAAGATTGTCTGAGTTCCTATGGCATGCAAATTTATGATATCTGCATGAATCTTGGAAAATGACATTTTCCTTTCTCCATTGCCAATCCTATGTAGTGAAAATTTTATAGAATAAAAGAAAAGGCCTTTTCATCTATGGAAATCCTAAAGACGGGAGCATAAAGCTTTGAACTTATAGATGGAAACCCTTTCTTGTTTTGTATTCATTTTCCCTAGTTAATTCCAAGCACAGACACATTACTCATTATTCTGATTTGCTTCAGTTGCATGGATACTCTGAACAACTCCAGTATTCAAGAGAGGATTACTTTTTCATAGACCATGCTGTCCACTGTTACATGCTCATGATGCCTTCTTCTTTTGGAACTTAACAGTTTTGCATGACATTTCTTTGAGCGTGTTACTGGTTAATTTGATTGATTCCACTGTTTGTAAATGTTTCCAGAACACCAGAGGCGGCTTGGAGCAGGGTCCCGGAAGAAGGTTGGGAACCTTATGCAGAGCAGTGACTCCGGAGGTGATCGAGTTGCCTCTGACTATTCAGCTTCGGAGGAAATGGATGCAGAAGCATCAAACTCTTGATCTGTCTGGCAAATTTTAGGAAGGCCAGTTATAGCCCCGTTAGCTATTAGTATTCGGGGTTGTGATTCTATGGCCACCCCATTATTTTTAATTGTGTATAAGAGCCCCTATTAGGGCGGATGATGTTGATCAACATAGTAATCCTGATGCAAATGCAACTGAATAAAGGGAGGGGGGTTAGCTTACAGCATGGATGGATCCATTTATGTCTCAATAGGTATACTTACTCTTGGAATCTTTATGTTGATGTTCTACTTTTTTCTCATGTGCATGTGAATGTTGCTTGTTAAACAAAATGTGGGTTTGCTACGTCTGCCCGCCAGCCTGCATGCATAGATATGCGTAGCTGTGCCTTACTGATCTGACCTGCCTACGGGCTTGCAGGCAGATCCCGTTGCTGTGCAAGATCAGAGCTTTACAGGCAAAACTTTGCCTAGTAGAAATCTAGGGCTCTGTGGCTGGCCCCCCGCATTACAGAAAGTAAATGAGTGGCTTGGGGTTACCTACTTACCTTCTCTTGTTTTTCCAGGCTACCCTCTGAACTTCACTAGCTTCATGGACAAAATGGTGTTAAATATTGCTGCTCCACTATTCATCAAAATAATAATAATAATGCTGCACTAGCCCATTCCAGTCTTCAACATCTTACGCTTTAACTGTTCAAAGCTTAGATGGAATGACGATAGGATGAAAATGTAAAATGAAAAAAGTGTTAGTTGTGCATTGGGAATAGAAAAAAGTATGTTGGAAATGAAAAAAAGTAGGTTTTTATTTGTTTGGAATGAGAGAGATTTTCCGAAGTTGGAGATTCCATTCCATTCCAATTCCATTTTCATGTTGCCCAAACTTTCAACAGGCGACTCGGCTGCTACTTAGGCCCATGTCCGAAATACAACAAAAGTGTTATGCTTCCGGCCAAAAAAGAACTCTAGAATGCATGAGATTAATCATACTGAGCCCCGACGGATGTCATGATTGGACCAATGAATCAAGACACTCCCTCGAACTCTTTTTTTGTTTGAAAATTGAAACCCAACTCATTTGTAACTAGCATCATTTGTTGTAAAATTCGATCTGATTCAGACATTTCTAGAACGCCTCGAATAGAGAAACAAATAGTCAAGTTTGAAAGAATTATTTTTAACCTCTCTCAAATGCGAATCTATTTGATTAAGAAGCAAAAGACTTGCTATTACGTGTGATTAAGAAGCAAAAGACTTGTTTTTACGTGTGTTTGGAAAACGATAAAACTTTTCAGTGTAAAGTTTTTAGTGTAAAAGTTTTTTATTAGTAGAAAATAATGTAATATGATAAGAGTAATAATGAGGAGTAAATAAAATAAAGTTAAAATAGATAGCTTAATTGTATAAGTAATTGTATAAAAATGATTGAAAAATAGAATACTTATACAAGTAGATGTGAAAAAATAATTAAAAATTAGGATAATTATAGAAATTGAAAAGTTTTGTGTTTTCCTGAACACCTCATAATATCTCGAATTTAATCAAACATGGGATTGATCAGGAAGTGAGTCAACGCAACCCCATTTAAAAAAATTTATTTGAATTTTTTTTTATAAAACTATTATTCTAGTCATATTTAACATATGTATTAAGTTCTATCATTTTTAAACATTATATATTTCTCTTTGATCTTTAAAAACAAGTCATTTTTAAATGAATAAAATACCCTTATTTTTAAAAAATCAAAAAAATATATATAAACATCTCTAAAAATGGTAAAAATTGATTTATAAATTAAATAAATATAGATTAATCATCATCAACATCATCATCATAAGTCATTTGTACCCAGGTGGGGTCAGCTGCATAGATTCTGTTGCACCATTGTTGGCAATTTAAGACTAAATTTTTTTAAATTTTAATATTTTAAAATTTTGTTTAATTACTTCCATCCATGTTTTTTGAGTCTTCCTCTTATTCTCTTACCATATTCTACTTGGATAAACTCTGTTCTCAGTGCTACTTCAGGCATCTTTTTAGTATGACCATATCGTCTTAATCTATTTTTTCTCATTTTATCACAAATTGGTCTCATTTTAAAGTTTTCTTGTTTCATTAGTCATCCACCTTAACATTCTAGATTAATAATTCTATAAAAATTTTCAAAAAAACAATTCTAAAAAATAAGTTTTGCACCAAGGTGCACTTAAGTTTTAATGCGCCTAGGTGCACTGAGTTGCTTCCTAATTTGATTCCGGGGTGATGTGATGCACTTGGGTGCATTTAGCTTCAATGCACTCGGGTGCATTTCACCATTTATTTTTATTTTTTTGAAATTTTTTTATATAATTGTTAATCTATGTATAGTTAACAAATATAATATATTTTTACTATTTTTAGATACTTTTAGATATTTGTCTTTATTTTTAAAATCAATGACATTTTCATTCACTTATTTTAAAAATAAAAAATAAAGATCTAAAAGTATTTAAAAATGGTAAAAAAATATTATATATGTTAAATACACTTAGATTATATAGTTGTATAAAAAAAGTTCAAAAAAATTTTAAAAAATGAATTTTTGCACCGGTAGCACTGAAGGTAAGTACACCTTGTGCACTATATCACGTACCATTTGATTCACACTTCATGTTCAGAGAAATATTTATTTAAAAAATATTTCTACTCTTTTTCATTTGTTTTATCGTATTATCAAAAATTACTTTCATTAAAAACTTAGTTAACATAATCTTAGCATTTCATTTTTTCGAGTGAATATATAATTATTAACTTTGTTTCGAAAAGGTACAATACATATAGTACATGAAAATTTTTATACATGTGATTTTCGAAATTATTAATAAATGCATACAAATGAACATTATAAATGGTTATAAATGAAACAAAAAGGCTGAGTTACGCACCCGGATACGTGTGTCCTTTATACGCTCATCCATGGAATATGCCCACATGCCTTTATATTTGGGAAGTGATAAAAGTTTTATCGTTTAACAAACCTGCCCTTAACGGGAAGGAAGGTGACTGGGTAAGGGAAAAATAAAATTCCTTCCCACTGTCTGTCGGCTCCGCGAGCGTTTCGTCTCTCTCACGAGGTCCCCGTCTCTTCCTTCGTCCATTTATTTATGCAAAAGAGCTCCTCCACCTGAACCTCACTTCTTCTTCCTTCCTCCTACTCACCTTCTCACTCCAAAAGTCCACACCTTCATCAATGCCGCTGTAATTCTCTATTTCAACCACCACCTCCTCCTTCTGAGTCAGAGAGAGAGAGAGAGAGAGAGAGAGAGAGAGAGTAAAAATGGGTGTCTTGAAAGAATCGTGGTGTTTCTGCTCTGGAGGAGGGCGGTCGGAGAGGATGAAAGGCGGCATCTTTAGCAGCAAGGGCCCCGCCATGGCCACCGTCTCTGGCGGCACTGGCTTCTTGATCCACAGAAACCTACTCCTCACCACCCACGTCAACCTCCCGTCCGTCGCCGCTGCTGAGGCCGCCCATGTACGCCTGCACGATCGCATTGCTTCTCGCCTCGTTCCGCACAGGTGCTTGATCTGCCAACTCCTCTTATTTCCTTTTTCTTTTCTGCCAGATCTGATACAATGGGTGCTGTCCTTGCTGTCGGTTTTCACTTTTTTCTGCTTTTGTGCTTACTTGAGTTGGTTCCTTGTTAGAAATTTGGAGAGAGAGAATCACATGTTTTGGATCTCAGTTTCCTGAACAGCGTTAATACTTTATTTTTCATTAATCTTTTCTTCTTGGGATTTTTATTGGGTTTTGTTCAATAAATTCGATAATTCATTATTAGAGTTTCATTTCTTGCAATTAATGCATGTGTCGTTGATGAGTCTCAGTCTCACCATATGTCGGACTCATTGTAACGAAACGGCATTGCCCCCCTTTTTTTTTTTTTTTCATTAGTTGGATTTCAATACTCTTGTGGCTCCTTTTAGTGGTAGCGGGCATTGGATGTGTGATAGACGCTGCAAATTCCCTGATGTATGTGCTTTTGACCTGCAAATATTGGGCTTCAACAACCACTTGACTGGTGCCTCATCTGATTGTTTGCGTCATGCATGAACTGCAAGGTTTTCAGGTTATATCCTTGTCTACTTGGATGCTCACTATATAAGACCAGTCAGTTGGTCCTACTGGTATTGCCGGTTGCAAAAAGAAGTTTGCTTGTCAAAGATAATTTAGTTCGTCCACGATGATCTACAACACGTTCAGATAGCTTCCCTGTCTCAAGTCATAAAACAATTGTTTTCAAGGCTTTTTTATTAGGTTAGGTGGATGTTAGGTGCATCTGTTCCAGTATTATTATCCTTATGTGGGTATGTGGTTGCGAGTTAGGAGAGGATAGGAGAAATTTAAGTACTTTTTTGTTTGGTGTTGAGCCCATAATCTGGACCTACATGTCTTCATGTAATTCCCTTAACACCTACCAATAATCTGGGATAGATTGAATAATACCACGCATATGTTAATGAGGATTACATGCACTTTTCAGTATCATTCTGTTGGCTTTCATGACATGGTTAAACCAATCTGTTTGTCTTGTATGTGGACTGAGTATTGAATTGGTCATGTAGTTGCCATTTGACTAATTGTAATTCCATACAAAGCATAGTGGTTTAGTAAGTATTAAGAGTTAGAGAATCATGGACAAGGTTATGGGAGCCAAGTCTTATGCCGTGGGTCATAATGGTTCTATGTTTTTATAAAAATATGGATTTTTCCCAAGTATACTCACTATGTTTAATCATAATCCCAAATATAGCAACTAGTTAATCTCATAGATACTCAATCCGTGAGTTAACGCCATTAGTTAATATGCCTATTAAATTTTGAACATAGAGTGTGTTTGGGAAGTGATAAAACTTTTGGATGATAAATTTTTAGTGTCAAATTTTTGAATGGAAAAAATAATGAGGTATGATTGGTGTAATAATAAAAAAGTAAAAATAATAAAGTCAAAATAGATAGATTAATTATATAGTTGGTTGTGTAGAAATAATTGAAAGGTAGGATAGTTGTATATGAAGATGTGAAAAATGATTAAAAAATAAGATAGTTATGAATAACAAAAAATTTTAGATTGAAAAGTTTTGGTGTTAAACAAACATGCCTATAATTGAAAAATTGAATGTCACATCACAATGTGCTAATTATTGCATATGAGCTCTAAATTCGGAGAGCCCTAATTTCATTTTTTTTCTATTTTATCTCATCTTTTATTATTTTATAACAGGGGTATTTCAGGTATTTATGAAAATTTCACTACGGTTTTTTTTTTTTTTTAATGGAATGAGCATTTTTGGAATTAATTGCAAACATAGCTAGTATATCTGGGATTTTGAAGACGCAGTGGGTATTTGGGATTAGAGTTAAACGTAGTGGGTATATTTGGTAAAAGTCTTAAAAATATCTTCTATATGGGTCTGCATGAAAGTGTCACATAACCTCAGGTTTGAAGAGGAGAATCTGCTTGATCCATTTGTTCAGTACAATAGTCTTTAATCTATGATAAATGGGTTGTCCCAAAGTGTTTAGATTTTTTTTAGATGCCATATTATAATCAATCCATCAGTTACATGTGTGTTTATAATGGAATTCATGATTGTTGGAAACTTAATCATACTGTAGGGAGTGAATCTCCAGGGAGCATATGCATTGAACATTGGAATTGATAGGAAATAGTTATATCATAGTCTCACATATTCAATCCATTAGTTGATTCCACCAGCAGGATTCAGTGATCACCTTCTCGGGAAGGAATGTTCAATTGTTCATCTGATGCCATTGACTGCTGGACTGTGGGTTACTAATTGAATTAACTTTTAGAAATGAGGAGAAGGTCTACTTTTTTGCAACAGCAGGAAATTTTTAAACTGTTACGACTGTTGGTTATTTTATTTACTAGGACTAGAGAGAGTATTTTATTTACTAAGACTAGAGAGAGTACATTCAAATTGTGAGAATCCGCCAACAAGGCCTCATGAATTTTGCACTATTTCTAAACATGTAGGTGTGTCGTATGTGGTAGAAACACATGGTGTGCCTTTACCATTCAGATTACAGCAAATAGGGAGGACTGGAGGGCGGGTTGGATATGTGAGGTTCACTCAATCACAAATGAAAAGTACATAATGCTATATCTTGTGTGTTGATAAGACATTCCACTTGATCTCTCTTACTGGCAACAATTGAGGATTAAATGAGATAGATATATTAGTTCTGACTGTAAGTACCATCTAGGCAGTTTAAAAAGATTTAGTCTTATCAACTGTCATTCTGTACCTGGATCATGCAGGTTAGAAACTGGGAAAATCTTGTCATAATCAAGGTTGGAGTTCAATGGTCAATAAGATTTTTACTAAATTACCAATCTGAGTGGTGCTTTTATTTTTTCAGCCATGAAATATTTCTCCTGTTCACAAAGAAACAATGCATAGTTGTCATATGACTTGGATGACGACGACGACGTGACAAGAAATATTATGGTTGTCACTCTAGCTACACAAACTATTTTGACTATACTGTGCAAACTTGAGTTGTCATTTGCTAATCTGTAGAGGATTTTGGTTATGATGATTTTTTTCATTGCTCTCTCATTTGCAGGTTTTTTATTACAAGTTCTGTTCTCGATCTAACAATAGTGGGGCTTGATACCATGGATGCTGACTCAACATCCCAGGGACAGCAGCCTCATTACTTGAAGACCTGCTCCAATCCTGGTCTAGATTTAGGAAATGTAGTCTATCTTTTGGGCCACACAGAGAAAAAAGATCTAATGGTTGGTGAGGGGAAGGTGGTGATAGCAACTGATAACCTTATTAAATTGTCAACTGATGGAGTTACTTGGAGCCCTGGATCAGCTGGTTTTGATGCTCATGGAAATCTTGCCTTCATGGTCTGCGATCCCATGAAACTAGCTTCTTCCCCCATGGCGAAATCTTCTTCCACCTCTTCGTCATCATCTTCATCATGGAAAAAGGATCTTCATATGCAGTTTGGTATCCCCATTCCCATAATCTGTGATTGGTTGAACCAGCACTGGGAGGGCAGCTTGGATGAGCTTAGTAAGCCCAAATTACCACTTATGCGGTTGATGTCTGCAGGTCAGAAGAGTGACCATTCCAGTGCCTCCTTTACTATGCGCCGTGTTTTCAAGTCAGCAGAGGGAGAAGTTGATGATAATTCATCATCATCACAGATCAACTCAAGAACTTGGAATCAGGTATCAAGCTGTAATGCTATGGCAAATGTTTGCCAAGAGGATAACCCACCTGCTGATTTCCGTTCTTCAACTCATGAGCAGGGAATTCCAACACCTGAGATATATGAATCTCCAAGGTTGACAGCAGGCCTAGTTCACAGAAAGGAAAATGCCCAATACCAGCTTCTTGATATTAACTTCCCTCCGAAGGTCCCCAGGACTACCACTCTTCCATTGGCTATCAAGCAACTGCTACCAAGCTTGGATGCATATGCCATTGAGACAACAAAATTACAGATTCCATCACAAGATGATCCATCAGTGTCAGGAAAACCCTTTCGAGATGCCAATATTGTAGTTGACGAAGCAATTGCAGATGATCATAGTGAGGTCCAGTCATGTTCATCCCCATTAGGGGCTTCAGAGTCCAACAGATTAGAAGAGTTCCAAGCCGATTATGGCAGTGAGGTAGAGACCATGTATTCAGCTGAGACGATGGAGAGCAGGAACTACCCTAGTCCCAAAGAGGGCAGGTTTCAGCCAGTTGGAAGGAGCCAGAGCTGTGTCAATTACAATCGTAGGGGTGCCACTCAAAGAAATGATACAGCACGGATGTGCACATTGGAGAAGCAGCATGGCCTGATTCAGGAAAGGAAAATGTTGTCACAGACAGCGGTGTCCCAGAGAACGAGAAGCCACGACTATTTCAGTCCAACGGTCTCTTCAATTATGAAGAAGAGAAACAGTTCAGAGCAGCAGCTGCCAAGACCGCGGCAAAGTTCTGCCCATCTTTCTCCCAGATGGATTTGATTAATTTCCTTATTGATTAAATTGCTTTAGAAGGTTCACTGATCAAGTTGCAGTATTGCGCATCAAAGAGGTGAAAAAATTTGTGGCATATTGCACTTTTGTTTAAGAACCATATGAGAGGGACTCACCTTTCAGTGACCTTGGCCGCTCATTTTGGAGAAAACCTTAACATTCTTAGATACTCATGCCTGTATTAGCTGCATTCTACCCAGTAGTTCTCATGTTAGTGAAGAAGATTGTTATAGTCTCTTATCTTCGGATAGAAGACAGGCTGTTGAGGGAATGATCCTTTTCACGATGATACCTAACTTCGTATAGAATGGGTAGACTGTGAAAAGGCCTTCCCTTGCTGGCGAAGGTAGAGATGATGGGAAAAAGAAAATGTCGTTGTTCTCAACCATGAGATGTAGTATATTTCCTCCATTTTGTTATTTTATGTGCAGAATCCTTTGGAATAAGTAAATCCAGCCAAATGGTTGCTTTGTTTTTGGGAGATTCTGTTATTGCTTTTATGGTTTCCTGTTGAATTTCGTTGTCTTATGAAAGAGCAGGGTTAAGATCCCACCATGATTAGTCTCAGAGTGTGCCCAATTCCAGATTTCAGGTATTGTCGTGGCAAATGGATTAAATGGAAGATGCTCCATGCACAACACCAAGCAGAGCTATTAGACTACCTCATCATCAGCTGTTTGGAAACAGAGCTCATGGTAGCTTTTGTTCTGTAGTGTTTTCCACACCTACCGCCCGCCCCCCTTCTCTCTCTCTCTCTCTCTCTCTCTCTCTCTCTCTCTCTGTGTGCATGTTTGTTTGTTTGTTTACTTTCTTTTGAGGCCGTGGAATCTATTGAAATTCATTGCCTGCAATTTTCAAGGATGCAAGGATGAAGAATTTCACTTCAATCTTTACATTGGTTTTGCCCCACGTGCTGCTTTATTTTCTGCTTGCACCAGTGTAATCTGGACTGCAGTTGTTTTTCTGTCAGCATAAAACTATTTTTTATAGGTCCATCCAATGTTATCAGAACCGAACCAGTGATCGAACCGGTAAAGGAACTGGTCTGGTTCAAACCGGTTTGACCGGTTAAGCGAACCGGTTTGAACCGGTGACG
>JAXCLR010000001.1:71560723-71588353 GCA_035584095.1 Annona squamosa
CTCAAAACACAGTGTCACAGTATCAAAATAAACATCACAAAAAAATCAATCAAAAGAGATTTTCACAGAAGCCCGCAGCTTACATGATAACAAGGTTAACTTAACATATTTCTGAAGGGCAGCAATACACAATTTATTTTATTATTCCAAACCATTCCACAGGGAGTCACATTTTCAGAAAGCCTGGTAGAACCTTGTCGTCAGCGCATTCCCTCACATGCTGGCAGTCGTATCGGTAATTGATAATGCAATAAATAAATGGGAAATTGTACTGGCAATTGAAAAGGAAATTCAATAGCATAAGAGTGATACCTATTTCAATGGCTTCACAACAATGTGCCCTCCAATTGCTACCTAAAACTAGGTCGGGAATTTGTTAGCCTCTTTTGTGAAATTGCCTTGGCTAATGCCAGTTCTCAAAGTTCCCAGTTCGGAGAACATTATTTCTGGCCATTATTTACTTATTTATCTACCGGCCACTCGCGCAATAGCCAGGATCATTGCCCAGCCAGGTAGATCTTCAATAACATAACCCATCCAAGCGTTTGGTACGAAACAAAACTAATGACAGCATGATCGAAGTAGTCGATGTTTTTGAGTCGTTCTGGTTGGATTTGTCCTCATGACATTTGTCGCAGCGGGTTTAGATGAGATTAAAACCAAGATCCAAGAAGCGTACCCGGAATTCGAAAATTGCTGAGAAAAGAAATCCAGGCGTCAACTCCTGTCCTCAACAGCACGCCAGCACCATAGTCGCCACTCGCAAGCACGATTAGCAGAATAGCAGTTGCAGGTCGCAGGTCGCAGCCGGGCAGCCGAGCGTACCGGAAATTTTGAAGAAAAGAAATCCAAGCGTCTCTGTCCTCAGCAACTCTGCGTCAACTCTGTCTTCAGGCGTCAACAAAAAGGACTACGCCAGCACGATTTCTTCAGGCCAATCCAAAATAGGTGCAATTTCGTCGCCAGTCACAGGAGGAATCGACGCCGACGCGAGTGAAAGGGAGCTGCCTAGTTGCTGTCTCTTCTCATTAGCTGGATTACGCCACTACGCCAGCACGATTTGCAGGTCGCAGCCGGGCAGCCGGGCACGTTATCTTCAGCGGCAGATTTGCAGCCGATGACCGACGTCGGCAGAGGCAGGTGGGAGCGATTTGCAGGGGACGCCGCGACAGAGGGGAGAGGGCTGGCAAATGGCAATTTCGGTGAAGGGACTAGGGTTTACTCTTTTACGTTTAAATCAGTTATACGGGGGCAGGTCGGGTCGGGTTGACCGACCCCTAACCCACGTCAACCCGATTTTGAAAATCGGGTCGGGTTGAACCCGATTTTCAAAAACCGAAATTGCAAAGCCTCAACCCAACCCTGTTAAAAATCAGTCCGGGTTGATACGGGTTCGGGTTGAACCCGACCCTATTTACACCCCTAGTCAAGATTGAAGTTCTCCATCGATTTCAAAGTTCTGTGATCGATTCCGAAGTTCTGCGTGGACGGAAGGTACAGTGTTTATTTTCGCTTTCGTCGTCTTCTCCGAAAATCCGCATGCAGATTCTGAATCAGCATGCAGATTATAACTGTGCAGCAAACGTACCTCCCATTCGCATCTCTCTGATACGAAAATCTGCATGCGGATTATAACTGCGCAGCAAACGTACCTTCCATTCGCATCTCTCTAACGCGAAAATCCGCATGTGGATTATAACTGCGTAGCGAACGTATCTCTCATTCGTATCTCTCTTACACAAAAATTCGCATGCGGATTATAACTGCGCAGCAAACGTACCTCCCAATGGGATTGCGGATGGGAGGTATGTTTACTGCGCGGTTAGAATCTGTATGCGGATTTTCGGAGAAGATGACGAAAGTAAAAATAAAGACCATACCTTCCATCGACGCATAACTTCAGAATCAATCACAGAACTTCAATCTCAACGGAGATTTTCAAAATCTCGACGAATAAGGAGATTTGGGAGCAAGAGCAGCAGCAATAGTGACGTCTCCGTTTTCGAAATAGGAGGGATGAGTGAGCTCCCAAACGCTGTGCTGCTTTCGGCAAGATGAAAGAGGGAATATTTCAGGTGTGTTTTTGTAGATTTTCAGTCCACCGAGCGGGAAAATGCATCTTCCGAATTTTTGCATGCATGTACGTGCATCTCCATTTGGCTTGTCGTCTCTCTCTACACGCACAATCGAGCAAGCGGCGCAAATTTCGCTTGCTAAAATGAACGGGCGGATGGGGTGTCTGCAGGGTAATTCGCATGCAGTCTGAATGCACCTGAATAAATCCCATATATATATATATAAACGGCCGGAAATGTTTGTGGCCTAACTGCGGTGGGGCGCATGTGATCAAGCCTCTAATTTAAAAATGTGTACCATGAGTAATGTGGGAAAACAAATTTTCTCATTTTTATAATACATACACATATGCTCACGGCACCATTGTGCTTGCTTCACAATTGGGGAATTAGATGAGAAGACACTGCTACGTTCCACTTTCCAATCCTAGCTACCAGTGAAGACGAAAACTGGCAGTCTGCATCAGTGGATGAGCCAGATATGCCCCTAGAGTCAGCAACGTTATTGACAGATATGGTAACCGAAGAAATTCTTTGTAGTAATCTTTGGGCAGCTTCTGCCGACCATCAACGATTGCCGCGAAAGGGATGATGCTGGTTCTGCTCTTCACCACTTCAAATGCTTCGCCATACCTTGCTGCCAGCCTCCTGTCACCATTCCAAACTCCAAACAGATGATGCCCAATCAACCCAAATGAGGCTGCAGCCACTACTGAGTTCCCAATCCAGAGCATGTGAACCAAACACCAGATCACCTGCCCAACCATCTAAGCAAAACGACAAAAAAGCCAAAATAAGCTTGCTATATGAAAAAGTTAACAAGAGAGAACCACTAAACAAACAAGATATTATTTGCATGATGAACTTTTAGGATGCCCACATCACTCATCGGATGGTTGGGCACAAATTTTAAACGTGAGCCACACTCGACAATTATAAAATACGAGTGCTTGTCTTGACAATGGTATGCAAATTTGGGAAACAAATTTCATACAGCATAAGCTAGCTTCTAGTAATTATGATTGGAGAACATGCCTGAGGATGCCTGGTGATTCTCATAATGCCAGTTTCCCACATATGCATTTTTGGTTTATCCACTGCTGCTACTTCTAAAAGATTGAAGGTTGATGGGTAGAGGAAGAAGAAGGAGACAAAGGATGAAAACCACACGAGTTCGTGAACACAAGGGACACCCTTGACATCCCACAGCTGTGTTCCATCATATCGGTGATTAATAAAGTATACCTGAACAGAACCAAAACTACAAAAAGTTAGTCATGCCCTCAAGCTATTCATGGAGGAAAATGGTCTCTGATGCATGACTATATGAGTTGCAAGATCATTACAATATAAAAGATAAAAGATATAAAAGATTTTTGACAACATCATTGATCTTGCCCTTAAAATTTCATTACCATCATCAAACAAAATTTTTCACTGATCCTGCTCTTAAAATTTCATTACCGCCAGGCATAAAAATACACGACATCTTCATAACCAATAGCCATGAGCTACAGAGCTTCTTTGACAATGCAATTGCAAAAGATATCTAGATCTTTGGACTTTCAGCAACCAGATTTTTTGTTGCCAGGAATCAAAATGGCTGCTGTGATGCCATCAAAAGCCACCAATGTATGGACCCACATAGGAAAGGAGTCAACTGTGACTTTATGCCACACTCAAAAAATAAAATAAAATAAAAGAAAAAGAAAAAAATAAAAAACAGTGTCCTTATGTCCCTTGTCGACAGGTACCTAATTGATCAGCAAAAGAGATGACTATGGTTGATTTAGTTTCAGAAAAGAGGCTTGCAATGAATTTTTTGTTGCCTATGTGCGGACATGTGCATGCCTTTGTTTTTTGAAGGGCAGAAAGCTTAAAATATTTTCTTTTCTTTTCTTTTTCAACCATGAATAGCAGATAGATTATGCAAACGATGACAAGATCTCTTTAATGATTAGGATCACTAAGATGCAGGCCAACTACGCATGGCTTTTGCGCCATGCAACTTCTATCTATAGAACACCTTCTGTTGCTCTCAGTAACGCTTGGATGTCCATTTCCTGTTCTCATTAATGGCTTTTGGAGTGGAAGCTTGACATTAGTTGCCATTGCAATCCAATATTTCAACTTTAGCAGGGCTGCAAATCAATAAGGGAAGCACAAAACTCGCATTGGAAAAGTATATAGCATATTTACATTAGCTTTCAGTATCATAAGATGGTGCCATAAACCAAGGAAAAAAATAAATGGAGGGACATGTAGTACATTCAAACATCATTAATATGTGCCTGCACAGACAGAACTGAACAATAGATACTGAAACTATGAATATAAGAACTGTTAATATGGGACTCACAACAGTACTGATTGCTAGCGGAAGTGAGATCCCTGCAAACAAAACACGGAACGCACGCTCTCCTATGAGTTTTTCACCAGCATCCCTAAGACTAGCCATACCACTATGGACAGTGGCAAAAATCAAAATTAGGATTAACATGACAACCTGCAAAAGGGGAAACCAAAGGATCAGATCTCATCGTCTGAACTGGACATGCACCCATTCAGAACAATGATGTAAAGTACTAATGGAGATGGAGCAAAAACATGAAGGAAGAACAATATTACACAGTATTTAACTGACAATTTTATATTATACTGCAAATTGACTTTTGTACAAGATAAGACACGCAATCATACCAATGTAATGATCTTGACGCATGATTTTGAGTCTGAATGTATCAAATACAGTATCAAACATTGAAGTTTCTTTTAGACAATCTTGCTTATAAGAGGTGTTCAGCCTACTTCATAAATCTTCCTTTCCAAATGTTAACCATCACTAAGTCAGTTGGCTCATCTTCCTCAAAAAGAAAAAAAATGTAAAAAAGAATCAGTTGGTCTATAATAAAAGATCAATTTTGTCCGCAATGAAACATCATGGTGATTGAATAAACCAACCAAACCAATCCAAATATCATTATTCAATCTTTGGCTCCAAGTAATAAATTATCATAGGTAAAAAATTCCCAATCACTGATCATCTACGGCCAGTCTGAAATTCAGTGATTTCAGACTAGTACAAAAATTATCTCTTTTTTTTTGAATTTTTTTTAATAAACATGTTTATCTAGTTATATTTAACTATAAACCAAATTTTACAATTTTTGGATATGTGTATATATTTATTTTGGATTTTTAAATACAGGGATATTTAAGTCATTTTCAAAAATCCGAAATAAATATATACACATGTCCAAAATTTGTAAAACTTAGTTTCTAGTTAAATATAACTAGGTTAATATGTTTATAAACAAATTTTCAAAAAGAAAATTTTTTTTTTGTATCATTCGGCGAAGAATCCCCCATGCCAGTCATAATATCATCAGAAAACTAAGTAATTCTTGACTAATCACGAGCAACTCAATCATCGGGTCAAGAAACGAAGTGACATATCTGTTTCTGAATAAACAGGGGGGAAAAATCTCCAACATGTGATGAATATTTTATCAATCAATTTCCAAACTCAAAGCTTCAATTTACCTTCCTAGAAAAACTGCGAACGATGAAAATTCAAACCATTGCAGTGAAACAAGAAGTACAGATCCTAAACTATCACGAATAAACCAGACACCAATCCTTTTATCAAAAAAAAAAAAAAACAGACACCAATCCTTTCTTAAGTACCAGAAATTCAGTAACCACGAAAACCATTTTTTTAAAAAAAAATTGCAAACTTTCGGGATTCCAATCAGAAACCTCATGGCTTTCAGAAAGCCCTTCCACGGCATCGACGAAGGCAGTTCCAGCGCCCGTGGAAGGATCTATCCAAGCAACGTTCAGCGCGATGAGCACAGCTCCCAAAATCCCAGTGAAGTAAATCCAAGATGAGAGCTTCTGTTCGCCCAGGTCGAACGCGGCAGAATCCTCGCCGACGGCGACAGGCAATCCATCTGGGGAAGCTGAATTCTCCTCGCTGGTCTCTCCGACTGACGTCCTGACATGGATTTTGGAGGACGAAGGGAGGGACTGCTGCCGGAGAGTGGGGTTGTTGAGGGGTCGAGGAAAGGAGAGCAGGACAGACGGAAGGTGAACGATGGCAACGAAGGGCTTGGGGCGGTAGGAGGAGGAGGTGGAAGAGGCGAGAAAGGGAGAGCGAAAGGGAGAGCGAAAGGGGAGCGAAGCAGACGCCATTAACGGGCGTTTGGAGAAAGTAAAAACTAATACTTTCGGGAAATGAGACTGTACTCTATTCCCCGCACGAAAACATTCGGAATTTCGGATTCGGTGGGAGAGGAGAGTTTTTGTTGCTGAGAATCTCCTAGGACAGATTCCCGGCGACAGTGCTTTGGACGCATTGGCCGCCAAACGCACTCCGCCATTTTCCACTTTCAATTATTTCTTTAAGAAAAGTATTATTTAAAATTATCTTGCCTTAATGTTAATTCCAGTTTTTCGAAAATTAGCAGTTATCTTCGTAAATTGCAATGAAGGATTTACTTGTAGTTTGAACTTTTTAATTATTTTCATGGCGAATTTGCAAATGTGAAACACAGGCTATCAAAATTGCAAGTTTACAACTATATCCATTTGTTTATATAAAAAAAAAATTAGAAGTATGCTCTGTATAATTTGACACAAATTGTAAATTGGGATGCAACTAGGGTCCCGTTATCCCAAGTTTAGGTAAACCAAAATCCTAAGACAGATACTAGAATATGGATTTAGACTGAGTTAACATTGATTTCGATCTTAATTTTGGATTGAAATTTAAGTTATTATCGAATCAACTCAAGTTTAGAAGATTGACGATAGAAACAATAAGCTTTTTGAACATTATTACATTTACATAAATTAATTCTAAAATATACTTTTGATTATATAACTTATTTATTCATAATTTACACATAAATATATTTATATAATCAATAATATCTTTGATTTTGATAAATGTTGGTTTTCTAATGAAAAGCTAATGCGAAATATAATGAATTTACCATCAACAATTACGATGGGAAAAATAAATAGAATTACATTAAATCACTATTCAAACGAATTTAATAAAAGCAAAAATTATATATCTCTAGTTAATTGGTATATATGCAATAATTTAAAAAAACTAATATATTTGCAATTATTTACAAATTAAGTTAATGTAGATGCAATATATTCAAATTTTGATGGACAAATATAGATGACATTTAGGTTTTAGTATAAAATTTTATAATTTAATTAGATTACGATTATATAGAATAACTTTTATTGTAAGAATAATTAAACTGCTTAATGGATAAAGTAATATAATTTTTTTAACAAATTAAGGGTATATTAGGTTCGGACCAGGTTAAGTATTAGTATCTAGTTGATGTAAATTTGGTATTGATTTCAATTTTTCTCAGGTTAGGCTGAAACCAAATTTATTTTAAAAAATCTTAAAAATAAAACTTAAACTTGTTTCTTAAATTGTTGAACTAACTCAATACTGAGTTGCACACTTAATTGTAATGTACAATTATGTCGGTAAAAAGAAATCTAAAATTTTAAATTTAAGATATCTTCATACAGCATACATTAATCAAAGATCAACAAAATAAGTGTTAGTACCGGCTAAGTTAAGGACCTCAGGTCCATGTCTACTGTAGTATATAGCTATAACTAGTTGAGTCTTATTTTGAATTTGAAAAGTGTGATTTGCAAATATACATATTTAGTTTAATCATAATTACAAATATACATGCATAGTTTCAAGAATTGCAAATAACTCCTACATCGTTTAACTACAATTGCAAATATATCTATGTCGTTATAACACAATTACTATATTTTATTGTGAAGGTACATTTGCAGAGTTATGCAAATTACATTAGTATATTCATAATTTTAAAAATTAAGTAAGTATATTTAGTTTTTGCAAATACATCCACTTAGTTTATATGTTTTCGTAAATATACTCACGTTGTGATGTCATAGTAACAACACCACAACGGAGTAGGTATATTTACAATTATAATCAAACTATGTAAAAATTATTTGTGATTTATGAAACTATAAGTCTAGTTACAATTATGGTCAAAGTAAGTGGATATATCTACAACTTACCCTTTTAGAAATTCTAAAGGGTTAGCCACATTTATTTACAATTCATGTCAAACTATATGGGCTTATTTGCAATTTTCAGAAACCAACTGAGATATTAATTAAACTATGCGGCATATTTGCAAATCCGTTTTCATGCAAAATTGTGCCCATCTTTCTTCTCTCTGTTTGTGCCGCGGTCGATTCCAAAATCCAAATCCGCCTGTTGTTTTCTTCAGATGAATAAATTTTAAAAAAAAATAAAAAATTCTTCTTCGGGTGAATAAAATTTTAAAAAATAGAAATATCGTTATGGCCTTTGCCTTGCCAACTTTCTTTCTTGAGTGTCCATCGATAACTTCGTTGTACATCGCTACCGTGACGTCCCATTCATCCTCATTGGTTTATGGTAATCCAATGCTCCCAGTTGCATATATTCATTTATTTTTATTTTTTTTGAAATTTTTTTACAAAACTATTAATCTGAGTATATTTAACATACGTATCAATTTTTTACCTTTTTTGAAATTTTGTTAAAAAATTAATGAAAATTACTAAAATGCCATTGGTTTTTAAAAATATGAAAAAAAATCTAAAAATCTCCAAAAATTGTAAAGAATGATACATATGTTCAATACACTTAAATTAACATTTGCGTAAAAAAATTTTCAAACAAAATAAAAATAGATGAGTATATACACCGGGAGCATTGAGACTTCATGCTCCTTGGAGCATAGGATCATATTCGAAGGAAATTGACTCTCGTTTATTTCAGAACTAATGTACAAAAGAGAACATTCCACCCAATAATACGGTTTATTTCATCAAATGAATGAAATTGATGCTTAAGCGCAACCTAAGATGAGTGTGAATTCGGTCTTCAAAATTAAAAACCTAATGAACATGGATAACCGAATTCAAAATTCAAGTGCAATAAATAGAAAACTTTTTACCTTAAAATAACTAAGCTTTGTTGATGTATATGGGCTCTCCTTCTACTTAAAACCAAGTTATGAAAAGGTGGAGTTATGTAACTCTTTCAAATTTTAAGATTTTAATCTCCGATAGAAAATCTAATCTATTCGTTATATTTAATATCATTTGTTTAACTAAGAAATCAAGTTTCATTTAAATCAATTTTGTGCATGAGCCACATTTATTGAAAACTATGTATATTCATGTATAAATTATAAAAAAATATTTAGATCTATTTTCTTATATATTAAAATATAATAATATTTTGTAAAATTATTTATTTACGTAGAAATAATATTTTAGACGATTTAAATATTGAAAATACAACTGTAAAATCGATATTTAATACTAAATCGTTTTATTACGTTGATTTTTACATATTTGTAAATGAGACCATGTACAATAATATTAGACAAGTAAAGGGTTTCCAATACACTATAATGATGAGTTGTGATCTCGTGCAATCGGCTGCAAAAATTTATTTTTAATATTTTTATGAAAATATGCCTATGATTTTCAAAATTCAAAAAGATATCTATGTATCTCCAAAAGTAGTAAAACTTGATTACATGTTAAATGCATTTAGATTACAATCGTATAAAAAAAATTTCAAAAAAAATAAAAGAAAATTAGTTAAGTACACTCGGGTGTTCTGAAGCTAAGCGCACCAAAGTGCGTTTAAAAATGTTCCATAAATGATGTTAAATAGTAAATACAATAGATAGTATTAATTTTCAATTAAATATCAAAATATTAAAAATATAGGGTGTGTTTGGCAATTTGTAAAACTTGTCAAGTTAAAACTTTTCAATCTAAAACTTTTCACTTTCCATAACTACTCCTTTTTTAATTATTTTTTACACATCTTTCTATATAACAACCCTACTTTTTAATCATTTCTACACAACTACCAATACAACTAACCTCTTTATTTTAAATTTATTATCTTTGCTCCTCATTATTACCTTTATAATATCACATCATTTTCTACTGATTTAACAACTTTTACATAAAAAACTTTTAATCAAAAGTTTTACAACTTCACTACCACACCCATAAGAAGAAGAAGTTAAGTAGAAGAGAGGTTTTCATAGAAGTGTGTCCGGACATTTATATACATATAATTGATGGTAGTTCGATATAGAGAGAGAGAGGGAGACAGAGAGTAAGTAGACAGAAAGCAAGCTGTCTATCACGAATTGAGCACGCGTAGCTGTCATATAACATAAAGTGGGTTCTGCTTCCAACGAACCAATTAACAAAGAAAAACTTTTAATCAGTTAAAACATGACCCACCTTGATAATGATGTGAAATCCGCCATAGCCATGCCTTTAAATTATTTGTTTAATGTGAAATTAAATTTCATTCAAATCGAATTAGTCCCGTTTGATAAATGTGTAAACTAACGTAATATAATTGTTCGAGTTATATGTGAGTCTAAATCATTTGGAAACATTCCTGGTTCATGGATGAATGACTCTAGAAATTATTATATTTTAATGCATTCGTGACCAATTACTTTTCATTATTTACACATAATCATATGAAATTTTTAAGCAAATGGAGTTCACCTAATCTTAGATTAAAATGATTTTTAGTATTATAATAAAAATAAATAATTTTAAATAATACTATAAAAATAAATAATTTTAGATAATATTAGCCTTTCAGTTTTGATTTTATCATCGATGTAGGAAAAGAAGAAAATTTTATGAGAACCTTGTTATTTTTACTTCCATGGCAATGGAGCCATTGAAATTTTTAATATTTCATTCTCATTTTGGGCCCACCTTCAAGGTTAAACTAAACTTTTATCCTTCTATTTTGCGTACAAAAATCATCTCGATGAAATCTTAGATAAATTTCGCTTGCTTTAAAAGGTGTATAATTGTGTATTGAATCTGAAAAGTTCTTAAATTTACATTAAAACATCACTTATCCATCTAAGAATCATGTTTTGACAGTTTAAATTTAAATATAAAATTTTAAAATTGACATCGCAGTCAAATTATTATTGCATTTTTTATATGTATTTCAAACTGCACATTTTCATTTGGATAAAGTCCGATTTCTTACTATATCATTCTAAATGAATTTTGCATATTAGATTTGTTTAATTGGTATACATTTATATCAATCTCAATTTATATTACAATTAAATCTTAAAACATTCTTACAATTTTTTCGAGAAATAGTCAACGTTCTCAACCTATCAAATCTAATGACGCCGAAGAGAAAGAAAAAGCTGCTGTCTGAGAAGCTGGGAGACACTACCAATTCCCAGCCACACTCGAACCCTCATCTCCTCGATGGCAGACATGAGACGTTACCAAGGGGCACTGCCGGATCGGCTAGGCATGTTAGATGTTGATTTTTCAATAGGTGGCCAAGAAAGGATGGCAATCTGAAATCTTCATCAATGACGTGGTTATCAGTGAAGTATTTCCTTGAACATACTTTCTACGCTTGGACTTCTACATTGAACGAATGAGGATCCAACTTCGAAAAATCTGGTAAACGGTGTTCCGCTGATTCCCCATCTTAGTTCTTAACTTCATATCGAATATCAAACATTAGCATCCTATTGCTCTTGATTGCCGCAATTAATACCATTTATCAATTCGATTTCATGCACAAATTTCGGCCGTCCTTTCGAAACAACTGTACTTTGAATCCCTATCGAAAAAATTCTTTGATTTAGACATTAACCCTCGAAAATGTTTAGAAATTTACATTCACTGCATTTTGGAGTTGGGACTTCGGAAAACATGAGCAGCAATTTTTTTTTTTGGTCATGATGCATGATGATATGTGCAACCCAATTCCAGTATTTACAGGTACCATTCATTTTTGCTGTTACCCATTTCATCATCCACATGGGTGTGGCCCACATTGCGTAACTGCATCCAAAAATAGCCAAGGAGTCGGGATGAGATGGTCTTTATTTGAGAGGGTAGGACGGAAAAAAGAGCCCCCCAAAAAAATGTCCGAAAGCCCCAGGAAAAAAGAAAAAAAAAAAAAAAAATCACGTGGTGACAGTAGTCCCACCATGCACATGATAAAATGGAATGGAATGGAAGGAAAGAAAGGCAACGGCAGGGCCACCCACAAAGTCAATGAGATTCCTGAAAAACCCTCTCCACGCCCCCCATTTCCATGAAAGACGACACATCAACAATACCGTCAGCGGAGCGTGGGCGTCATCGCAGGATTCCACTCATACCTGATACGACGGTTTTGCAAAATAGACCTTATAGCTTTGCTTAATCGTAGACTGTTGCGAGATGCATCCTGGCATCTACGTTTATTAGATAATTTCGTATATAAAAAGAGTTAAATACAATTTTTTAAAATATTTAAACCAGCACAGGATCTAATTTGAAAATAAACAAAGATGTAGGATCTATTTAGCTAAAAACTCCCTAAAGGAGATGCAATATATTACATCTGGAGCATTATTATATACGTCATGAAGTATTTTAAGCTAAAATACAATATTTATTTATTTTTCGTAATTAGTTATACTTTTTTAGTTTTTCTTCGCATTCAATCTATAGACAAAATTTTGCAATTTTACAATACTTTTATATATTTATTTTTAATTTTTTAAATCTAGTCTTTTAAGAGGTAAAAAAGACTTAAACGAACTTGAAATTGGTTTTTCTTTAAAAATAAAAATGTAAAAATATTGTAAAATGATAAACTTGACATATGGATTAAATACAATTAGGAAAACATATTTATAAAGCTAAAATAAAAATAAAACTAAGATAAAATAAATTAATGTTGTATTTTAGTTTAAAATACACCGCAGTGTATATAATCATACTCCATTACATCCTAATCAAAACTGACACCAGCTGGAATCAAATGATCGAGTCAAACGTAGCCTTAACACAAGACAGCCACGATTTCATAAGGTCAGTTGATTGATGCCAATTTTCCTCCCTGCTCAATTTTGACCTTGTAAAAAGCGAAAGTTATTAGTACTTGTGAAATGCTTAGATTATTAAAAATAACGGCAAAAATAAAAAAATAAAAAATGCAAGGGGGTTGCGATCGGTTCCACGGGAGAAAAGCCCTTTCTTGGTTATCTAATCCTCCCAGCATTGCCTCTCAGGAATTTGGATCCCATGAGGGCATTTCATCACAGTTCACACGCATTCGACATCATAATTTTTTTTATTAAAAAATAATTTTTTAAAAGAAAAAATACAGTCACGCGTTTCCGTGTCTAAAGGGTATTACACCGTCCCCACTAGAGCTACGAAAAAACAAATAAATGCACTCATGCATTCACATTCGTAAAGTTCCAACTGAGAGAGATGCGCACAGAAATCACAACACAGGCACATTATTGTGGCCTGTGGGGGAACTTTAATGCCTAACCGAACATCCACCCACCCCGGTATTTAGGGTGGTAGCACAGCCAATGAGCTTTTGATAACAACATTTATCTTCCTTTGTCACCACAATTAAAAGACAGCAGAGAAGAGAGAAGATAAAATAACTCAACCCTTTCCTTACTTGGGTGAACAAGTGACTAACATGAATACCTATAGAGTGTTATGATAGGAAAGTCTTAGAGTTCGAAATTAGGTAAAGGCAGCGTCTTCCCTACCTCTTCCATTGTCATCCACAGTGAGTAGTCCCATAAAAAAAATTCAACCCCGTCTGCATATCTTTTGATTAGTGCCACTAATGGCACCTGCAGAAAGCAATTACATCTCCACTCTGCTATGAAATTAGCTGTGGAAGGGCCTTGCATGCATTCATAACTCCAACTCAAACTTCCCATCCGTTCAAACATGGGGCCCATCTCTTCCCCTCAAGCATGGTAACTTTTTCAAAGGCTCTGATTCATCAGCAAGTCCTGGGTCTTCACCCATCCAGTGGGCCCTCCAAACCAATGCTTTCAGCCACTCAACATTGGGCCCCACATCTACATGACTTGGGTAACAAGAATAGTAGATTGTCTGGCCTACAGTTACAAGACTCCACAAAAGTAATCTTATCATCACGTGCCATAATAGTATTATGGAAGTCATAAATCACATTGCTCAATCTTAAGCCACCCACCATCACTTGCCAACACCACGAACTAAGTGCACATAAAAAAATATTTACATAGAAAAACACAAGAGACACAAAATTTCCCATATGATCCTCAAAATATATTATATTGGACAGCACAAGAAATAAATAATAATTAGCAATCCAAATCTAAGTAATGCTTGAGGCACTAAGAATAAACAATTAGAGCAAAAACAGATATTCCTTTTTGATTTGCACTCCCAATACAACCCACCACACCCACTAAATCGAGGAGAAAGAAATGAAAAGAAATAATGGGGGGTAGCTTACAAGTAATAAGAAGAGTAGTTAGAGGTGGCATCCAAAGCAATTGCAGGTCTTGGGCGTGAAAGAGCAATAGCCAAAGGGCCTATTGGGGATATTGCAGTTGATAGCATAGCAGCAAGGGGATGGCAAGCAGAGCCCTTTGGGCCCTCCACAGCATGTGCAGAGAGCACATATCTGGAAGCTCCCAAGCTGCCGACGTGTCTCGTTCAGGACTATTGCTCCCTTCCCTGGCTGGATCAGCGGCACCATCTCATGCGACCCATTGACCAAAGCGCCCTGCCAATGTGCAACACTTTCTACATGAGAGAGGGATTTCTTGCACGAATGGGGATTAATCTTCACCACTACATTGAAGAATCTTAAATGTATACTAGTAAAGAAAAATTTTTAAGGGATACATATACTACGATCGAATATCCACATAGCATAAGGACATATTTTAGTTGTAGACAATGTAATAAGGAATTCCTATGATGGGAAGAAACAAAAAAGGCTAAACAGCAATAAAAAAGCAAACTCGGCAATGAAGAGTTTCTGCTCTCGAGAGGTAACACCAAAAACTACCAATTATCCGCAGTACATGGAAGAATCTCTCTCATGGGTGGTGACAGAAATGCTGGGTAATAGCACCCAAACAGAAAGAAAGAGAACTAAATTGCTAAGAAATAGAGAAAATGAAAAATCTTTTGGGATGCTGGAGGAACCACTTCCATGACCAGTGACAATTAAACAAAGGACCAACTAAAAAATGCAAATCAAATCGCAGAAAACAAAAGGCAAAACCAATACATCTACTGAGAGGGGACTGCATATGAAGGATCTCACTCCAACCGGTGACAGAAAGGGCAAATGCGAGAAGCCCACAAAGGAAAATTACCGGAAAAAAAATGCTAGGTTGTTGTTTTGGGAGCAACTCACTTGAGAAAAGGCTGCTCCAGTGGTGATTGCACAGGTGAAGATCAGGAGAAGAAAGAGAGAGAGTGGCCCAAGAGCCCTAGACATGTCTTGGCAGCTTTCAAGTGCGGTGGAGCAAGCGAGAGGTGATTGTAGCAAACGAGCGATGCTCCCCTTGTGCGGTTTGTGGGGTTTATTGGTATTTGAATATTTAATGGTTCGCGGATGTTGGTGTTGGTCTGTATTTTTACCTTGGTTGGCATTGTTATCTTCCGTTGTAGGGCCAGCAGCAGTGAGGAGTGTGTGAGTTTGGGCTGTCATTTACCCAAATCGAAAGCAAGATGCAGATTTAAAAAATGCCCTTGTTTTTGGGGAATAGAATAGATGACGGTTGGTCGAATTTAATAACTTACATCCCAGTTTTTGCACTGCATTGATTAAGTAATTTACATCCCCACGTTGCACCATTTTGCTGCTTTTGTTAAGGCTACTTGTTCTTGCCTCCCTGTATTTTCAGGATTTTGCAATTTTTACACATTATTATTCATTCTGCAGAAAAAACCTACTATTGAATTTTTGTCTGGGAAAAAAAAAATTACTTCCACCAACGAAAGCGATTAGTGTTTCTAGTAAAATTCAAAAATTTACTGATCGAATTTGACCCACTTGTTATTAAGTTCAACTGGGGCACAAAATCCAACAGAGTGTGTTTTGCAAGCAGAGCCCGAATAAGTAGCTAAACTTCTAAAGAAGGTCATTATAGCAAAATCCCAAAAAACATGGGAGACAATTGTGGATAACATAATATCATATCGTAGCCCTCAGTCTCTTATAACCGTTCGTACAAGCAAACCATAGCCTAGTCTATCCAATTTCTTGATGCCCAAAGGGGCGGATGACATTTGTATAGTCATGAGAATTGCCACAGGTGATAGAGCTGACCTTCCGATTGATGATGCCCGTACTTAATTGGATTCGCAAAATTGAAATATCCTGCGGTTCGAGGAATATCATGCTTTATATTATTTTTTATGCCGCAATTTTTAGGCCATCTATAAATGGTTGGATCAACAGCCTGGACAGTGAAGATTCCTGCTGCCTTGCCGTGCCTGTGATTAACAATCCAGCCACCAATTTTCATGCTTTCATTATCAACATGATCACAGATAGGAAACATAGGAAGGAAAGATGATTTTGGCCAAGTATCAATACCTATATGGAAAGTTCAAGGCAATGTGCCTTGACGGTTCAGCTGCTCCTGGCCTAGTAAGTTAGCTGCTTTATGGTAGGCTTGGATATATAATATTAAAATGGTCAAGCAACTGCTTATGTATTACAAAACAAGGTTATGGAACGACTATTAGCGAATGAGTCAGTGAGTCACTGGATGTACCCTTTATTTATTTATTTAATTATTTAAGAAAATAGTAATGGTAAAGCATGAAGTCTAGCTGCTTTCATGAGGATCTTTATTGACTAACCAAGTTAGTAAGCATATTTTCATACTCCTCGAATATCTTGTTTCTAGCTGTGATATCATATTAAAATGGGCTAAGTCTATCTTACAATAGTTAATTTCCAATTTTCAAAGTAACATAGCATACATATAAACCAAAAATTGTAAATCCTCTTTAACCACTTTGGATTTCATACCCGCGTTGTTTGAGACAGTGGCATACCAATTTGGTCCATTTCTTTATTCGACCATCATTACGAGAGTTATCCATATGAAAAATATAAGAGCTCTAAAGTTCAGAAAGATGGGAGGGACGAAATTGCAGTGTTGAACAATATCTAAAGCATCCCTAGTATAATGGGTTGCTCAAAAAAACAGGATGTATCAGAAAAGGCGAAAAGAAAAAAAGAGAGTTATTTATCCATTTTGAAGTCCGCGGTCCGGAAGAGAGAGATGCAACTTGCAACTTGCATGTGAGAAACCAGTGACGGTGGATTAGCTGCCGTCTGCGAGACGGGCAATGGTGTTTCTCTTTCCAATAACCGAATTTCTGCTTTTGAACACGCGCTGTTTGGCGATGAAAAGAAACATTAAATAAAATTTTCAGTCTCTCCCGATTATTCTATTTTTAAATTATTTTCATATTTTTCTATATAACTATTTATATAATTATTTTTCTATTTTAACTTTTTTTTTTACTCATCATCATTATCTCTATCATTTTACATCATCAAAATATGTTTTCCATTATAATCACTTCTTATATTCTAGACGGAGCAATAATTTTGAGGCATTTAAGATGCTAGCAAGCAAAATAGATTTTTTTTAAAAAAATACAAGATGAAATTATTAAAAAATCATTAAAAAAATATTAAGATCGTTAAAAATGGACAGAGTGTAACTTCAATACCAAAAGCTTTTTGCATGTGGTGAGTGTTGCACTAGCTTCCCATATCCCTGACCAAAATAGACCAAGGATATTCCATGCAAGGAACTCAACTTTAAAGTTTATCATTTAATGAGAGAACTAAGTACTGGAGATTTAATCGGGGTCAAAAGCAAGAAGTAAAGCCGGCGGGGAAAGCATGCTCGGTTGCAATTTTTTTTATGGTTGCAAGCAAGGCTTCAAGTCATCCCAAGAAGATCGCATTGGATTTACGTACATACAATGATGAAAATGATAATGATGGGGGATGATAAAGAGCAACGACAGTGTAGACATTTGACTTGGAAAGGAAATCTTGTGGCCGATAAAAAATTCACGCCTGCATGCTTCCAGCTCTTTTTTTTTTTTTTTTTTTTTTTTTTTGCTTTTGTTTTTTAAGCGCCTCAAATCCGGCCACCAAACTTCAGCCCTGTATGTTGCCTTTTTGACCTTTGTGTGCCAATTTGCCTGCTGGCATCCATCACCACTGTTCGTATCTTGTCGTCCATTACCCAACCGTTGAGGATTTGAAATCAATTTTCCATGTCTTTTAGCCTTCTTCATCCCCACCCATTTCAATTAAGATCCTCAATTATAAAACCTGATGAATTTCGCTATATAAGGAAAGGACGCATCTTCAATTGCAGAAGATCATGCATGCTCATCCCCAACTTCAATTGCATTCATTGATGACCCCCTAAAAGGTACTACAGGGAGCAACTCCTGCGGGTGTGTGGGCAGCGGGGCTTTCATCCAATATTAATTGGACTGGAGAGAATTAATTAACCATAAATTTCCAACCTGGCACATGACTGAAAAATCCAATCAATGCATTAAGGGAGATCTATGGCTCTTATGTTTCTAGAATAGGTTTGTAGATATTTTCCACCACGGAGTCTGATCAGATCCATTGGCAAGGAAGGCCAACCTCCCCTCCGCAATAAGCGGATGGGTTGGGGAAGTAAGTACAGCCAAGTGGGGCAGTCATGCCCAAAGAGTGTCACCAAAATCTCTGCTTGGTCAGTCGTCCTGGACCCATTACAGCTTGCAACTCTAATTTCCAAGTCCGTGCACTTCTTTTGCGGGGGTCAGTTTTCGTCTTATGAAAACAATTCTCAAAACCTCAATCAGGTTCAGGAGAGACCAATCCAAACATCTCATCTCACTAATTGATGGTGTTAAAGATCAGTTCCATAGATTGACTTGGGAATTATGACTACGGTACTTAATGGGTGGTCCAAATTTTTGGTTGATAAAATGGACTAAAGTTGTATTTGTGGAGGACTAAGGCTGTGTTTTGCTGAACCTTATCAAAGTGTGCCTAATTTTTTTGAAACAAGTATAAATTATACATTCGATTATTCACGATAAGCAAGATTAATCAGCTTCTGTAGTCAATTCAACACCTTCAGTGAAAGTTTGCACGTGGCCAAATGAACCCTTAGTGCCGTGGGCGGAAAATGGGTTGTCGAATGCCATTCGGTTGTAATGCATTAGGGTTGGTTACTGCTACTTGCTAACTGCAGTACCATCGGATATGTGAACTTGAAAGTTTGACCTGGATCCCATTCTAGCTGGCTATGCGCCGCGTGCTTAATGAAAATACGAAAACTCGCTTGTCCATTTGGCTCGTGCCTGCATTTGTCCCTCGGTTTTCCACTGCAGTCAAATCTTCAACCACTGTGAGTGGCCTGTGCCCGTTTGGTGATGTTCAGACTTGGAAAGAATACATATATTATAAGAGAAGTACGGTAAGAAAGTAAAAATAGATTGGATGATTGATACCTTATCTTGTTTGCTTTATTGTTAATTTAGATACGTTTATTATATATAATAAATTTTACTATTTTTAGATACACTATATATGCTTTGGATTTTCAGCTCCAACGGTTAAAAATGACTAGATATTCGTACATTTAAAATTTTTAAAAAGTACATACACATTTCTGAAAATGATGAAATTTGCTTTATATATCAGCTACGTTTAGATTAACAAGTGTAAGAAAAAAATTTTAAAATAAATAAAACCATATGCAGGAAAAATACAAGAAAAATAGTTTAAATATAATAATAAAAAAGGAAAACAGTAAAATGGTTGGTTAATTAATATGTTAACTTTTTGCATTTCTTGTTCACAATTCTCATTTTTTACATTTTGTTTAGAGGATAATGAAAATGCAAAAGTCAATAACTAATCGTCTCAATCGTCCAAATGATGACTTCAATATAACTTGTACGGGATTAACTTCTCTAATTTGAAAGATATTTTTTTTATAAATTTTGTAGATACACCTACAAAATTTGATCAATTTATATCTATGTTACTAACTTTGCCAGAACTGCAGATAAGTCCACAAGGGTGGCTTAAAATTACAGGCATATCTTTTTTGTTATGATGCCTTTAAATTTTCATGAAATGAAGTGAATGTCTTTCAAACTAAATGATACACTTATAATGTTTCTAGCTATTGTAACTATTGTAGACATATCTACTATTTCATTATTTTATATATTTTTATCTATGTTATTATTTTATATTTATTATAAATGTGCTTATAATATTTGCAAAGATTGCAAATGTATTGCCTTGTTTAAAAAGCATTATTATTATTTTATAGAAAAATCTAATGGCATCCTAATAGAAGGAACATGTTTGTAATTTTATACAAATATTGTAAGTATATTTGCAATTTCAACAAATTTAAAGACACAAATGCAATATTAGTCAAATTTTGTAAATATATTTATAAAAATCTCTTTTTGATTTTACACGTCATCTATGTTTATGTTACAATCAAAGCCCAAGATTCCTTACATTATTTTTATCTTATTTCATCTTACAAAATCAACCTTTAAGTGCACTTTTTGAAGAAAAGATGAGACCAAATATTCTCACGTGGGATACTAATAACTTCCGCACACATGGACGAAATTCCCATTTACAAGATTCGAAGCTCCAGCCATGGTACCATGTGTCTACGGCCGTGACTAACCAACCTATACATTGGGTTGGCAAAGATTTTTTTTTTTTTTTAATTAAAAAACTTTTTATCATTTTTCATGCAATTTTTCTTGTTCGCGTTTATAGTAAGCGTCATTACATTAGAATACTCGAGCAACATCGGCTGTTAAATGCCAAAGTCACGGTTAAGACTTTGTTCTTTATTTTATTTCAGGATATTGTTCGCCATAAGTAAAAGCAAAAGTTAGAATTTTGCAAAGAATTCTTTTGCATTTGTATGATACTTTCTCGTTTTATTGATTACGGATTTAAAATTCAATATATTTATTGTATTAGAATCATTTATTTTGTTAAAAAATTAAGTTTCATCCAAATTAATACATATGTATAAGCCATATTCGTTTAAAAATAAATATATTTATGTGTAAATTACAAAAAAAATGCTTAGATAAATTCATATATGTACATCACATATGTATTAAAATATAATAATATTTTATGAAAATATTTATCCACATAGCAATGATATTTTAAACGTTGAAAATACTCGTCGAAAATTGATATTTAATATTAAATTATTTCATTGTATAGGTATTACACATTTGTAAACAGGAGCCATGCACATTGATGTTAAATAAATGAAATAATTTTTATGATAATATAAATGATGTTATGTATAATAAATGAAGTAAATTTTCTATTTAAATTTTACTTTTTATCTTTAAATTCCGTATTGGTAACAAGGGATCTAAAATTTTGAAAATTCATAGTTTTGGTTTTTCCACCAATGTCGAAACCTTAATATTGTTTATTTTCACTTGGGATTTATAGAAGGTGCTTTATTTGATCTTATTTAAACCTAAAATGAACAACCTTATTTGGTTGAAAATTTTAGGCTATCTAATGATTTTTTATAGAAAATCTTTTAAATTTCAAATAGAACATATTAAAATGGCATTTTAGTTGTCTTAAATTAAAACATAAAAGTGTTAAAGCTTTGTGTTAATAGAGGGATTAGATTTTACTTTTAAATTATGAATGTAAATAGGGTTGGTATCAACTCAAACTTGACTAACCCAATTTGATTTATAATAAGATTGGGTTAGGTATTTTGAAAAATTTATATTATATAACTACCCGATTTCAAAAGCAAGTTGGTTTGGATTAAAATAGAATTAATTAAGCAAAATATTTTTAAATGCTATATATTTATTAATCCAATTTTTAACTCAAACCAAACTGGTTTCTACAAGGTTAAATTAGGGCTTAGTTCAGCTATGAAAGATTAACAGTGTGTTTGGAAAGTAATAAAAATTTTAAATGAAAAAATTTAAAATAATATAAAATAATGTAATACAATAGGGGTAGTAATAAAAACAAAAGAAAATAAATTTAAAATAGATAATTTAATTATACTAGTAGTTGGTATTTGTTTAAAAAATTATTTCTCCGTATCTTCCTATATATCTATCATATTTTTCAATTATTTCTACTCAACCACACATATAACTAACTTATCTATTTTAACTTTATTCTTTTTACTTCTCATCACTATCGATATTATATCACATCATTTTTTACTAATTTAAAAACTTTTGCATTAAAAGTTTTACCACTTTTAAAACACACACCTAGTTGGCAAGCATGGTTAAAGGCAAAAAAGTTAAAAAATTTTCAATATGAAAAAAGGAAAGATACATCTGACTTGTTCAGGGGCCGATCCTCTTAGGCTAGCCTAAAAAATATGCTGTTTTAGTTTTCATGAAAATGTTAAGTTATGTGTATTTAATCTCTAAATTAAGTTACCTTATAAAATTATGATGATGTTATTGTGTTTAAAAATAAAAAATACTTAAAAATATCCAAAAAGATAAAACTTAGTTTATAAATTAAATATACATAAATTAACATGTTCATGAAAAAACTAAACAAATAAAATAATATGTTTTTTAGGTCAACCTAAGTTGATCATTCTCCAACTTGTTTATTCTATTTAAATAAATGATTTAGTTATAAGTTGTGCTTGTATAATCTCCCAACCCAATCACCTAACTCATATAATCTATTTATAAGTCATAAAATAAAAAAATAATTTATCATTGATGTTTATTTCAAAAATGGTGCATAATTATTAATAATGTAATTAATATATAAATAAAAAGTACACATGAAAATTGATCTTTTTATTGGTATTTTTATACAATGGGACAACTTGATATTAAAATGGGGTACATTTACAATTCTCATATCATGGAGGTGAATTTTTCTATAAATATTCCCATGATAGGGCCCTTATCTAAAACCCCAACTTTTAAAGAGGAAAGTGTAAAACCTTCATTTAGAAAGACTTGTTTGTAAAAATTCCTTTACACAAGGAGTGGGGGATAGAACATTTAACATTCAGCTAAGGGATTTTTCTCTTGTTGTGGTTAAAATTTGATCTTTTAAATTGATGATGTATTTGGTTAGAGGTAAAACATTTGTTATAAAAAAATTTTTGGATAAAAGTTGTCAAGTTAATAGAAAATGATATGATATGATATGTTAACATTTAGCTAAGGGATTTTTCTCTTGATGTGGTTAAAATTTGATCTTTTAAATTGATGATGTGTTTGGTTGGAGGTAAAACATTTTTTATAAAAAGTTTTTAGGATAAAAATTATCAAGTTGATAGAAAATTATATAATATGACATGATATGAGTAATAATAACATATGTAAAAAAAAACAAAGTTAGAACAGACAAGTTAATTATATAGTAGCTGCGTAGAAATGATTAAAAAATATTATAGTTTGTATAGAAAAATATGAAAAATAATTAAAAAATAAGTTAGTTATGAAAAATGAAAATTTTAATTGAAAAGTTTTTGTTAATATTTTTTCATACTAACCAGACATACCCTGAAGCAAATGGCCAACATTGGAAAATTTTGTTTATAATTAGATATTGAAAGTTGATTTTTTTTAATTGTCGAGCTCTTTTTTATCAATCCATTAGCAACCCGCAATCCCATGTGTTGGTTAACCACAAATCGGTATAAACCTGACCTGGTTATAACCGTACATCAGGCCAAAAATGAAAATTTAAAAACCTTAGGGATCTACATGCAAATCCCCCAACCAAAGCCCGTCTTCAGTCATCACCATGGCTATACGACCCGCGTTACTTCTGCGCCGACGGTGCCCCGTAAACCCTAAACCCTGAGCCCTCATCCGAAGAAATGCAACTTTAGAAGAAGAAGAAGACGAAGACTAGCAAGGTAATTGCTCTGATTTCTGCAGAATTGTTTTCCTCTCCTGTTTTAATTCCTCAAAGGGTGTTTTGTCGCAATTGGAATATCAAAGCTGTCGATTCAATTTCATGTCTTTTTGTGTCTTTCCGTTCTTGGGGTCACCAGAGACATTGCATCCCTTCCCCTTGACGTCAACGCCCATCCTGCAATGGGAAATCCTGTAAAAGAAGAAGAAACCAAAGTTCTACTGCATCCAGATTATTAAACTGATGGACCTCAAAACATAAAAAAAAAAAGAAACAGTTGTTCTACTGCATCCAGCTCGTTGCCTTACTTTTTTTTTTTTTTTTTTTCCTTTCTTTCCCTTTTTTTCTGAATTTTGACAGAGGAGAGAAGGGAAAATAGAGGGGCAAGAGATATTGTCAAGTGGTCAATAGAACTTGATTTCTCTCAGTTCATTGAACCATTCCTCTTTCTGATAAGCATCTAAACTTGAAAAAAGGAGAGCTATCACAATATCATTCAGCTCATCAGCAGTCTTGTTGGATGTTGTTAGTGCAAACTGAAAAGAGACAGCATGATACGGGGTCACTTGTAGCTACTCTAAATTTTCAGCAATGGTCTTCCGCTTATGTGGTTCTCCCTTCCATTCTCACGAGCCTTCACTGTAGGACCCGGCGTCCTTTGTTGTAGTATGTTCGTCCTGCCAATCCCCATAGTATGTATTAGGCGGAGGTGAATAGCTGCTTGTGCTGAAAAGGGTACAGGTTGGAGAGACATGATATTGAGTGTGTTTGCTGGTCGGTTTCTTCGCTATGTTTTCTCTACTCCTCTTTCCAGCTCCAAACCCCTTCTCTTGTTCACTTGCAAAGCCTTATCACTATCTTCATCTGCCTTCACTTCAAGTGCATTAGAAGTACCAGTTGGTGCAAACCAAACATTGGGCCATCAAATTCACGAAACTGCTGTCGATGTTTTTCACAGATGTGGTTGCAGTGATGATGATATATCCAAAATTCTATTCCGACAGCCTTCACTTCTCCAAGCTAACACCGCCACTCTCCAAAACATGCTCAATTTGTTACAGAACTTGGGCATTGTTGGATCTGATCTTGTCAAGATGATAATATTTCGCCCACGTTTCCTCTGTGTTCACATTACCGATGACCTTGGTAAGCGCCTTCAATTCCTGAAGACCATGTTCCAATCGGAAGAGACACTCCGTAGGTCCATAATTCGCAACCCCTATCTGCTTAACTATGATGTTGAAAGCCAACTGAAACCCTGTGTTGCTCTCTATGAAGAGATGGGCATAAACAGAGAACAATTGGGGCTCATGCTTAATTCCCGTCCCATGATAATATCCCACTCTTCTCTCGATAAAGAAAAACTTGCATATATTCAAGCCACTGGTGTGCCCAAAGACTCCAAGATGTATAAATATGTAGTCTCCCTCCTTGCTGTTTCCCGCGTTGAGACAATCCATGGGAAAGTTGCCAACTTGGAGAAGTATGGTTTCTCATTTGAAGAAGTGATGCATTTCTTTGGACGTACACCAAATGTTCTTACACTCTCCATTGATAAAGTTAGAAGGAATATGACTTACATCATTGGTACCATGAAGCTTCCTGCACGCACTGTCCTCGATTACCCACTCCTTTTATATTTGAACTTGGATGCTGTTTTGAAGCCACGGTTTCTCCTAGCAAGGAAAATTGAGGAAATGGGTTTGCAGCCACAAATCAAAGGTTCTATGATGATGACAGCCTTGAAAATGTCAGAACCTCAGTTAGTGAGAAAATTCATCGCTTGTCACAGTGATGATGTTGCAAAGATTCTGATGGAATTTTATAACCATGCAAAGAGTATAAAGAGATTGGCTCAGAATTCAAAGTCATGCGTGCGCAAGGGATTCCCATTTTGATATTTATGACTACTGAAATTATTCTTTTTCTGTAGTCCATTGGGCTTTTGGTTTTGTTTTGTACTAATAACAACTGAGATTGCAAGATTAATGAAGATACAATTACATATATTTCATGGTGTCGATTGAAAGTTTATTCTTTCCCGGCCAAAGTCCAATTATTCATGTGCATTGTTTTGGCTGTCTGACTGGATTGCTGAAATTTCAATTCTCTGGCATTTAGCAGTGTTTAAACTCATTCTAGACATAAAACTATTCTTTTCTTATGGAATGTAATCCCCTCTTTTGTACATTCAGGGTAGCTTACTGTTTCATTTTTGCGTTAGATAATGTTAGATCTCAAGCAGGTCCTCAATCATACACATGGATTCCATTAACTCAAAACGGATTGAGGAAACAACTATAGAGTTTCTAACATGGGTCTTCAACCATACAAATGAATTTTATTAACTCAAAATGGATGGAACGAGCACTTGTCCTCCATCATATGCATTTGGTGTTTATCTCTAATTATCTAATCTTTTTTTATTTCTAAAAAAGAAAGAAAGAAAGAAAGTAGAAGAAGAGGAAGAATATAAAAAAACAAAAGGGGTTACTAGTATGCTACTTTATGGTTAAGGTTTTGAAACCTCAATATGAAAGAAAGGCTGTCAGGGTGCAGGCTTGTGACATGGGGATGGGCTGTTGGAGGAGACGGTTGTCGTTGGTCATAGTTTTTTGTCGGTTCACATAAATCTAATGTATATGGGCTCCGCTTCTATGTAAATGGGTTGAATAGAAGCGATTCCATGTAATACCCTCGATTTTTTTTAAATGTTAATGATTGATGTAAAATTCAATCCATTTGTTGTATTTAATATCATTTGTTTAGTTAGAAGATCAAGTTTCATCCAAATGAAGTATGTGCATGTGCCACATTTATTCAATAATAGGTATATTCATGTGTAAATCAAGGAAAATGCTTAAATCCATTCACATATGTATTAGAATGTAATAATGCTCTATAGAATCATTTATCTACATAATAGTGATATTTTAGATAGTTTAAATGTTGAAAATATTACTTAAAAATTAATATTTAGTATTAAATCATTTTATTATGTTGATTTTACACATTTATAGAAGGGTCTATAGACAGTGATATTGAACAAATGAAAGAGCTTTCATGATAATATAAATGATGTTAAGTATAATAAATGGAATGGATTCTCCATCGACCATCAAGATATTGAAAATGAAGGGGTTTACGTAGAATATGGGTTCCATAAAAGCATCCCCATATATGTGTGTGTGTGTGTAGAGAGAGGGAGAGAGAGAGAGTTAGAACAGTGGTACATTTGTCAAAAAATGGGCTCAACGCATATTAAAATGCAATAAAACTTTATACTATCATTTATTCATATATAAATTTTATAACAAATGGTTTACATGTTGAAAAAATCACTTTAAAGTTGTTATTTACATTCAACTATTTTATTGTGTTAAATTTGTACCATTTTCAAATGGGGTCCATACGCATATCTGATAGGGGTGAAAATTGGTATGGTAATAGAATACGTGATTCTAAATACAATGGGGGGAGTAGATTATAATTTTATGATCACGTGGGGCCCATTTTCGCGCAATTGCACCACTGTTATGGTGCAGTTGCGCTGCACCTGAATATTTCTTATATCATCATCATCATCATAAGCCATTTCCCACCTATGTGGGGTCGGCTGCATGGATTCTGTTACGCCATTCTTGGCGA
>JAXCLR010000001.1:71588453-71618116 GCA_035584095.1 Annona squamosa
AGCCTGACATGCCAACCCTCGCTTTTTTCCCGGGCTTGGGACCGGCAGTAAGATAGAAACTCTTACTGGCAAGGTTTGAATATTTCTTATATATATATATATTTGTGCCTTTATAAATCTAATATAGATCCTAAGGACATAATAGGATAAATTATAAAAAAAAAGACATAATATGGTAACATTCAGATAAGATTTTGAAACCTAGAAATTCAGTGAGGCCCATATTGGTCACCTTCCTTCCATCCACACATCTGCATCCTGTGGAATGGGATTCTCTTTCGTATCTGTGTAGTGTCACTTTTGGTTTTTGTTTGTTATATGTGAATCAAAGACCTTATGATTTCTTTGGACATCTTAATTGCATGTGCCAGAAATTTTAAATTTTTTAGGTGGTGGAAGGAATCTACGGCTGTGTAAGCAGAGGACAACTTTGCGTGTGAGATATCCAGTTTTGCTCCAAGTAGAGCTGACATGGCAGCGTTGAGGGCAGTAGCTCGAAAAATTATGAAGCTGCCTTCATCCAACCTTGCATGTTCTTTCCTTCATTCACATGCTACAAGCTTTGGTATTTCCAATTTCATCATCCTTTATCTTGCAAGAATTCTTTAAAAAAATTCTTTTTCAAAATTCCATTGCCTATGGACTGTAGATTTTACAAAAACGGACATAAAAGGTGTGTTTGGTAATCTGGAAAAAATGTGGAAATGATGTTCTAGGAAAAAGTTTGGAAAAAGTGGGAGAGTGATGTGATAAGATAGGGTTTTTAGGAGTAAAGGGGTAGTGGCATGAAAGAATATGTAGAAATGATTGCAAGGTAGGGTAGCAGTATAGATAGATGTGTAGAAATGATCAGGGTTGTTTTATGGAAAATGTGTGGAAAAGTTTTGTAGATTTTTTGTTTTTTGGAATACCGAACGTACCCAAAATGTAAAAATTTCACTTTCTTGATATTTTTTTTTTCCTTTTTTTTGAGAAGCGTCACACCCATTTAGGCTGTCTAGCTTGTCAAAATGCAAATGCAATTATCTTATGAATTAGCTATAAGATAAATACTTCATGTGAATTAGTTATCCTTTTCGTCTTACATGATGTTTTTGGTTATGTGAACTTTTCTAATTTGGGGTATTGTCTATTCCAAGTTTATGTTTGTTGTGTTTAATTTGAATTTTTCCCCCTCTTACAGGTTTTAAAGAAGTTCACGAAGAAGAAAAAAACAAGCTGGTTGGTAATGTCTTCAACAGTGTTGCTTCAAACTATGATCTTATGAATGATCTGATGAGTGCTGGATTGCATAGGTTGTGGAAAGATAGGTAGATCTTTTATTCCATACCCATACATTTATCGAATGAATGATATACTATTAAACATATCTGTTCATAATCTCTTGCAAACTTGACTCCCACCAGATTGGTCTCCAAACTAAATCCTTTTCTGGGAATGAAGCATCTCGATGTGGCTGGTGGAACAGGTTAGTTGATACATTTACTTAATTACATGTGTTGACTTCTACTCATGCATGGTTCTCAACTGCGAGAAAATGCTGTTTAATAATAATGATTTAGCCCTCGATGGAACTGTAAGGCAATCATTAAAATATGGTCTGCTACATTTTCTGTGCTTCTTAACATTTTTGTTTCTGAACATATCAATGAATTTTTGATATTCTTGTGCCCTAGAATTGTTAAGCGATTTGTAAAAAGGTTGATAGCTTACAATGATATCTCAGAGTTTTTGCAGTCTCCCGAAAATGATGATGAGTGTAGGGAGTCGCAAAGTCCACAGAATGAAATCACGTCGAAAAGATAGGGTAAAAAAGAAAAAAAGTAGTAGGCTTTGTCCTGCTAATGGTTTGTATTCATTTTAAAAACATCCCTTTTATAAAAGTATGATTTTGAAACTTGTCAAGGTTGATATACTTAATTTACAATATAGAGTGGAAAAAAGGAAAAGGATTGAAACTTATCAAGGTTGATATACATAATTTACAATATAGAGTGGAAAAAAGGAAAAGGATTGAAGGAACCTCATGAAGTATTGAATGCGTAATAAAAGAAGCATGATAGCATGAAAATGATATCTCCTTGATGAAGCAATATTTTATGGTTCAAACATATAAGTTTGTGATGGGTTTTCATATGAGGGTGGTGGGGAGTGGGGACATGTGTGAAAGCATTGTTTGGGAGCTTACATTTTAAGATAAGTTGTTGATTTTGCATATGATAAGTTCAAGAGAATAATTGCTTTTGTGTCCTAGTAGCCATTTTTTCTTTGGAGATTTGATTTTTGCATCTTAACGTTCTCTCCTGTGCATTTATTTTCATAACTGGAATTTTTAAGATGGGACCTTGTGAATTTTACAGGGGATATTGCTTTTCGAGTTTTGGAAACTATAAGTAGTGTCAATCGCACAGCCATGCAAGATGCCCCTGATGACGACTTTGAAAATGAGACTAAGATTTATATATGTGACATTAACCCAAATATGTTGAATGTTGGCAAAAAGCGTGCAGCACGGAGAGGTAGGATAGTCGAATGCCATAGATCATATTTGCTTTCTGCCACTGCATACTGTATTCTTCTTATGGTTGTAATTGAATTTCTGTGCAGGTCTTGGAAAAGACTGCACCCTTATGTGGGTTCAAGGGGATGCAGAGGCTTTAAGTTTTCAAGATTGTTCAATGGATGGTTACACAATAGGCTTTGGAATTAGAAACGTGACTCATATAGAGAAAGCCCTTGCAGAAGCTTACAGGTTGCTACTGTGCTCAAGATGTCACTTTATGCTACATTCTTCTTTGGGTGAATCTTTATGCTGAAGAGTTCCAATTCAGTGCATTTCGTTCCACTGACATTCAGAGTCTCTTCAGCTTTTATTGTCATCCCGTAAATTTCTTCTTCATCTTCTCCTCAAAATTTCATTATTATTATTATTATTTTTTTTGGTCATCTTTCTGCTCAAATTCCTTCCTTCAAATTTCTTCTCTTCTTTCCCATTGAGAGGATCCTTCCTCATTCTTGTTATTTCTTCCACTTCCATTCTACATCAAATCCATAGGAGAGCATTTCTGTTCTACATCAATTGATCAATGCATGTTTGGATGGATGAGGGATATGATAATTTTTGAGGGAGGCAAAGACAGACTCAGCAATTCAAGTTAGTTGTTTCCAGTTAAATACGAGAAAATAGTAGCTTATATGGATATGCCAATGAAGGAAGGCTCTGTCACAGCCTCTGTCACTTTGACAGTGTGGCCTTAGCTCATTTCTTCAGATTTGTTCACAGTATGAGCATTTTAATTTGTAGCATTGAGATAGGTTGTACGCCTTTCTTTTTCTTTGTCCTTTCCCCCCATAATGGTAAAAGACTTGAGCAGATAGTGCAGGGCTTCGAATGTCTTTTTCCCCCCGCTTTCAATCTGCAAATAACTTCTTTTTTATGACTCCCATTGAGATAGTTTGGCAATCTCTGGTGGCATTTCTAGTCGCTTTAATAAGTTTCCATCCAGGTTGAAATGGTGAAAACGGATGGATATCATAATGAGAGATGTATATATTATTGGATGTGTTGCCCATTCAGTGGTGGCCTTGAGCTTTTCATAAAGATGAATCTAATCAATCATCCATTTTGTTGGCCTCAAACATTTGCAGAAATGAAACTTTGGTTAAATCTGGAAGACTAGCTTCATGAAAATGAAAATAAGCATATCAAATTCTATCGCAAAAACTGAATCACATTATATTGGACTTCTTGCTTTTTATTTGTTGAAGGTGTCTTATTTTTCTCTCCTCATACAAATGGTGGAAATTTATCCAGTTTTCTTAATGTTGAAGTAATTTTTTATCTTGCAAACCTTATATTCATTTAATTAATAATTAGGCTATCTTTTTCCCTGATCTGAGGTTTCTGAAGCTAACTCCATTATGCTCTCTATTTCAGGGTACTTAAACAGGGTGGTAGATTCCTTTGTCTTGAGCTGAGTCATGTGGAGCTTCCTGTCTTTAAACAGTTGTGAGTGGACATGGATAATGTAAAGTGAATGAATACATATCTGATAGTTTTTTCTGTTAAAAATAGAGTCATGTTATTCTCAAAATTGTGCTCATTGATTATGTTAAGTGAAGTGGATACAGATATGATGGTTTCTACTAAAAATAGAATCTCGTTATTCTCTTTTTGATGGTTCCATGAATATTTTGATTTTTCCATTAGCTCTTTTAAATAATTGAAAATTTCTGATTCCATAGAGAAATTAAGAAGCTTATATTTGCATTTTTTATTTGCTTGGATCCTTTGGCAGGAGTCATGTATCTGGAATCCCCTAGAACAGTAAGCAAAAGTGAGATCTGATAGTTGTCGAAAGGAAGATAGCAAATTTTACTTTCAATTGTGGGTCCGTATGGTAAGACATAGGGAAAAAAAAATTGTGGAAAAATTTTGAAGAAACGAGAAAGTGATGTGATGTGATAAGGGTAATAATAAGAGTAGTAAGAGAACAAAGATAAAATAGATAAGATGGTTGTATGAACTATGAAATATGTGAAAAATGATTGGAATGTAGAGACAATATAGAAAAAAGCAGGGAAGTTAAATAGTTAAGACGTCAAATTATATCAAAAAGTGTGTGAGTGAGAAAGGTTTATTTTATTTTTGTTATTTTAATTTTAATTTTAATTTTTTACATGCCACTAAACAGATACTGATTGTTTAATTTCACATGACCATGGTTGACTTGAACACTAGATCTCTAACCAATTGACACTAGCGTGAACCATTGGGTTTCCGAGCTACGAGACTCCAACTAATTGGGATCGCCTAGTTGTATGCTTTGTTGTTACCATTAAATGCTGTGAATACAACAACAGAACAACTTTACATTCATGATTAAAAGAATTCGTGTAATGGACTTGCTGAATTTCTTTTCTGCTCTGGTGTAGGTATGACTATTACTCATTTTCAATCATTCCAGCTGTAGGAGAGCTAGTAGCAGGAGATCGGGAGTCTTACCAGTACCTGGTCGAGAGCATTCGCAGGTTCCCATCTCAGGTATTTTCCAAGATTCTCTACCTGGATAACCTGTGATGCAGAAGGAACGCGTGGATGGTTATGGTATATTTGATTCTTGTGTAGTCAGTTTTTTGCATTGTATGAACTAGCATGCAACATGTGTCATGCTACTTTTTTCTTTTGTTTTTCTTCTCAGCCCGCTTTCTCTTTTGAGTTTTGAAAGAAGTTGCTGGTGTTATGATCTTTACTTGAACCTTGATCAGAAATCAAAATAAAACACCAAATAAATTCTAAAAATCGCAACTTCGCAACTTTACAATGTGGAATATGTAGGTAAGGCCCACGAATGTATAAAACAAGTTAAAAAATATGTTTTAATTTGTCGCATGTAAGGTAGCATTTGGCCGATCGCACATGTTCAAAGTTCTGTTTAGCCCATACATTGTTAGTAATTCTATGTCATCAATTGAGGATTCTCATGTTTCCATACCCTAGTATCATTCCTCATCAAAGATGCCAGTGGACTTAGCCATTGTTCGCTTTATTGGGAAATTTTAATTTGTCTATCAATCTAAAAAAATTTGTTTTAGAGGTGTTATTTTTATCGAAGAAATTTATTGGTAAAACAAAAATTCTTAAATAGAAAATAATATTAAAAATGTGTAAAAATATAATTAGAATATAAGAATCTACGTGGAAAACTATTATTGAGTGACATGCATACACACACATATAAATATGGCGTAAAGTAGTGTTATTATACCATATATCATATCTTGAATTACTCTATAAATTGAGTCATGGTGCACTTGGGTGTAAAATTTCATTTTTTAATATTTTTTTGAATTTTTTTTATATAACTATTAATCTAGGTATATTTAACTTATATAGCAATTTTTTTTTTACCACTGTTGGATACTTTTAGATATTCTTAAAATTTTTTAAAAATCATTAGCATTTTCATAATTTATGAATTACAAAAATGCCACTAATTTTAAGAAATCAAAATATCTAAAAGTCTTTAAAAATTGTAAAAATTGATTCACATGTTAAATACACTTAGATTAATAGCTGTATAAAATTTTTTTTCAAAAAAATAGTGAAATCCAAGGCTAAATGCACCTGGGTGCATTCAATCAAACACTCTATAAATTTAGTTTAATAAGAATATATGAGGACAGTATCATGTATAACATTTCCATTATTAATATAATAAGAATATGTGAGACCATTTAGAAGTTAAAAAACCAACTAGTAGATATTGACCTAAAAGTATAACTTTATTAAATACAATTCTAAGAAATTGAGAATTATATATTCAATTTGGGTCTTATTGTATTCATGTCTTTAAGCAAATAAGGAATATGTAAAATTTGTTTTATCATGTAATTTTACATAAAAGATACAAGTTTAAAAAGCTTATAATATTTAGTAAAAGACCAATTTACCACCTACGAACAAAACTTATAAAATGAAATTTTATGTAATCAAATGGAACATATAAATTTTTTCATCATATAATTTTATATAAAAAATATAAATTACAAAGATGAATTTTATTGTATAATTTTATTGCACGCCAATTTTATCGACAATAAATATGACTTTGTTAATAATATCTTCTGTTAAAATCAGGAGACACGGAAAGTATTAAATATTGGTTTCCACTTTGTCATTCTGATTTTTCAAGATGGCAAACACTGGACCTACCGCATGAGACAAGAAACTGGAACTTGCAAATTTCGATCCCTTTTTTATGGATAAATTTTGAATTTTGTGATTTGATCTGTTTCTTCATATTGATAGTGCTTTGGCTCTTGAATTGGTTGGTGTATACACACGTGGACCGCCCACCTGTTTCTCTGTTCAAACATTCAAAGATTTGATAACCACCACTTACTTATGTGATCATTTCCGGCCAGCCTTTCTTAATTTGTTTGTTCCACCCCCACACACGCACCAACAACACCCCCCCAACCCCAACCCCAACCCCAACCCCGCCCCCCCTCTCCTAAATGGAAATGTGTTATTTCCAAGATTTATGTTCTTATTTTCACAAAATATATAGTTTTCAAGATCTATCATTCCATTCTCTTTTCCCCATTTATTGATATGTTTGCTTTGCTTGGCTATCATATCGTACACACAGGAAGCATTTGCTGGAATGATTGCAGAAGCAGGGTTTCAGAAGGTGGAATATGAAAACCTCGTGGGTGGTGTTGTTGCCATTCATTCGGGACTGAAAATCTAACCAAGAAGTGCCTCTCCTCTCCTTTTTGCAACAGCACTAATGTAGTTCCACTTTGTTCTTTTCTTTTTCTTCTTTTTTTTTTTTCCCTTCCTTTCCTTTCCTTCATTGGCTGGCTTGTAAATGCACGAAAGAAAGATACGATTACCATGCTGTGGCAGAGATCAATAGCTGAAGGCACTTGGTCTGAGAATGAGCAAGTCAAGCTTTTGCAGAAGCGCCATCTAGATCTACGTGGAGTGAGTTGCCACTTGTAGAGGAAATATTGACGTGAGCACATTGAAAGAATTGGCTACAGAGGCACACGCCAAAGAAGGCTTCATTGCCTTGCAGGTTTGGCGCAATGAAGAAAACCTAACCGTTTCATTGTGGTTTTTAGTCATGAAAAGGGACTTTGTAATAATTGGCAAATGACCAGGTAAAATTATGCCGTGGAGAATATGATTTCCTTGGATGGTTGTGTGAACAAAAACGCTCATGAATCATGGATGTTGAATGGTTTTATTCAAAAAATTTCGAAAAGATTGATTTTGGGGTGAGGATTCAAATGCGAACCCGATGCCTCATAAATATGCAGTATGGACAGTGTGCTACCGGATCGGGTTGTCCAGGTTGAAGTTTAGCTCTTAACCTTAATTCACTTTAAAAACTACCAACTTTTAATTTACTTACAATTCATTTATACAGATTTGAACCCAACGAAGTATCAACTCTATTACCTTATAGGTTGCACATGAGTTATGCGGATTGATAGTTAATCAGGTTTTGATTATTGAGCTGCTGAGTTGGGCAAGCATGACTCATGATCTGCGTATGTTTTTTAAAATGGGTGAATAGATTATATGGGTTGTATAAGTGAGTTAACATGTTGGCAAAATCTCAATCTTAATCACCTAAAATCAGGTTTGGTCAGTGTAGGTTGACCTTAAGCTGGTTTGACTTTAAATGGACCATAGAGTGGGATAAATGAGACAAATGGTTCAACTTAACTCAAAATCCTAAATTTTTCAACCTATACACTCACATCAACCACTTGTCAAGGGGTTTGGATTTGGAGTTGGATTGAATGGATTAAGGGGTGCCTGTTTCCTAAAAAAATTTTCAAACTAAAATTTTTTATTTTTCACAATTATTATATTTTTAAAATTAATTTTTTCACTTCTTTCTATACAAATTTTTTTACTTTTAAATTGTTTCTGCACAATTATCTATACTTTTAACATATCTATTTTAACTTAATTTTTTTTATTTATAATCGTTACATCCATCATAACATATCATTTCCTCACAACTCAAAACTTTTTTGCTAAAAATTTTTTTTTGAAAATTTTAAAACTTTCCAAACAAATCATAAATTAAACGGAAAAAATCCTTTGGAATAAAACCGACTCTCTGACATCACTGCAGTTATTTGATTGAACAAATGCACTTATATGTAATGGAACATGCCATGTATATTTCTTATTGAACGTGTTAGGAGCGCACACGCTAGGTATAGACGGCGGTAGAAATGCTTACATGCCCGCGTTACGGCGCGCGTGCGGGCGTCTTGTCTTCTTCCAAGTTCCAATCCATTCCAGAATTTCCGTTACCGAGCCAGCAACCGAGCAACAAAGAGGGAACAAAAAGAAAGACGAAGAAGAATAAATGGCAGGGGCAGGGGCAGGGGCGGCCGCGGTGCGTGGCAGAGGTGGTCCACGCCGTGAGTCTCTTCTCACTAGAATAGTCAACGCCGTTTTTGCTTTCGTCCGCCTTGCTGAGTTCGAGATCCTCTTCCTCCTCTTCTTCCTTGTCGCCTTCCTCATCTTCAAGGATCTGGTCTCTCTCTCTCTCTCTCTCTCTCTCTCTCACATACACGCACACGCCCCTATCACCTGGGCACACCTAGGAATTTCTTATGTATCGCCCGCCTTTTATGCTTCTTTTGTTGCTAGTCCATGGATTTGGAATCCATCCTGAGCATGGCAGTAAGAAATTTCTAGGTGGGCTCTTGCTTTAAGTCTCTCTTTGCGACTGTAGAATTTTAATCTTCTTGTATGTTGTCCAGATCAGTATTTTAGTCATGTTTTGATTATTGACTCATGTTATGAGACGTTCTGAGCTTTTCGGATGATCCAACCATCTTATGCCGATGGATGCTTGATGGAAAAAAGAGAAACGACATACCACAAGATGATCCCGGTCAATTGAACGATAGCTGCCATCCAAATTTGATATCTTGAGGAGATCAAACCTTGGAAGTGTTTTCCTTAAGCATGAAAATTCTGTTTCCAAACTTCCCTAAGACATCAGCATAACTTTATTTACATGCATCTGTTATGATGACTGTAACATCATTTTCAGTATTTGTCTACAGAAAGGTTAAAATTATATTTTAGGTGGTGCTTATTTTGCTTGATATCAACATGCAATCCTCTAAAGCCATAGAACTCCATGAAGTCATGCTCAATGGGTAGTTGAGATGGCCGACTATGTCCAACTCGTCAATAGATAAATCGATTGGTCCATTTATGGCCTTTCGAATATCTTGTTTGATCTGCTGGATGGTTGCTGATTTTCAAATGGTTTTGTGTAGAAGTGTGTTTTCCAAGTGTTTATAGTTTTTATTCAACTTGAAAGTTGAAACACTTCACCGCGCAGGCCAATCCAATGAAACATTTCTAATGCACATTAAAAAAATGTGTTCTTTATGGACAATTTGGTGCCTAGAGCTTATGGCTTGGTGCCCACGCCAAGATCCACACAGAAGGCGCCCCCTAACAGACCATAGTGGACCCAAGGATGAGGAGCCCACATGAAGGTGTTCCTTATCACTGCTTTCATATTTGTAGCACATGGGTGCCATTTTCTAAGCAAATACATACTAGTTGTTTTCATTTGATTAGATTAATTTTTGGGATGGTTTGGGCAATCAAAAAGTTGGAACCCCCTTGGTAAATACTCCAACAATTGTTTGGACTTATTTTTTGACTCATCATTTACTTTGGGACTTCTTAACTGTGGGATGGTTTCTTAGGGCTATGGATGCTAGGTAATTAATGGTCCATCTTGTTGCTAAAACTTCTCTAGCAAATGCTCTTACTTTTAGGCAGCATAAGCCTCAAAGGTGGCCCATACATGGGCAATTGTCAATTGTCAAAGCATCATTTCTATTATTTTGGTGATCTTGGTTAAACTCTTTTACAGACAGTTTGAGGAATTAGATAATCAAAAGTGGTCAACCGGATAGATGGTCTGCATTATTGAGTTCACTACATTATTATGCTACCATGATGTCTAGGCTTGTCCAACAAATAATCTAGGATGGACGGACCTGAAGGTGGTTGGAGATGATATCAACCTTTGTCACCAGGATGGGTACCATAGAGGATACAATTAGTATACAATTTAGCTGGTGGGAAAACTAAGTTAGATAGTGAACCAGGGAAGATACTTAACAGCATAACTTAAATGGTAATCAGGGAAAGACAAGATAATGATGGAGAGTCCGAAACTTGTGTTGGTTACAAGTGAGTTGATTTAAGTTGGACTCTTTTAGGACTGGGGGCAGTGGATAGAGTGAGAAACTGAGAGATGCCTTTTAAATGGAGAAATTGCCTTTGATGGAGTAGAATGACATTGCATTTACCTATTGAGCCGTTTTCTTTTACGGCCGGGCAAATGGGGGCAGTCATGTGTCCGGCCCAAAAACATATTTTTTTTAATTTTTTTTTTCGTTTTTTTACAGATAATTATGGAAATGCCACTGTGTTTAATACTCCAAAACAAATACTTAAAAATATCCAAAAATGGTAAAACTTAGTTTATAGATTTAATACACCTAGATTTAGTTTTCCATAAAAAAAAAACGAAAAAAATTTTAAAGATATGTTTTTGGGCCGGACGCATGGTTGTTCCCATGTGTCCAGCTGTAAAAGATCATACAGCTTACCTATTTGACCCTATGTAGGCTGTAGCTGATATATGTCTTTGATTGTTATTGTCAAATGAGCCAGATGGGGCTTTGGATTTGCCTTCTTAAGCAAGATCACCTGCTGGACTGCTAATATTCAGCATTTCTATTTCATCATCTGAAACTAAAATGCCCAATTTGGTATTCATTTTCATAAACTTATTCAAGCAAACATGTATGGATATCAGTCTTATTTTCATCTAAACTAGGTGTAATTTCTGTTAGTTTGGAAACATATCTGTGTTTAAATAATTCCATATTTGGTCCAGCAATGTTATGTCATTCAAGATAACAAGAAGAAATTTGATGTTTTTCTGCTGCTGTTGGCAAATCTTTACCCATCCGTGGAAGCATTCATATTTCTTACAAATTGTAGGGGAATGTTGCTAACGTAGAGAGATCAATAGAACCATAAAAATATGAGATCCATCGCTTACATAGGTTGTGATCTTGAAGTCCTGTTGGAAAACAGAGAATCAAAATTTCTTGACACTGCCTTATGTATTTATTACAAGGCAACAATTGGATATAGCATAACATTTCCTGAAAAAAAAATTCAACTGTGGTGCGTCTGGGCATGTAGAAGCAAAGTCTTTTGAAGTCCAATATTGGTGTAATATATTGTCTTCACGTCCTCTACTGATTTTATGACTGTTTTGCAGACATCAAGACCTGAATACAATCAGATCCTTGTGAAGAAGTCTAATGGTGGTGAATTCTGGCCCTAATAGCTTGACATTTGTTTTTTTTTTTAAAAAAAAAATGTGGACATTGTTTATGTGCTTCTCATGGGAAGAAAGGACGCCTGCATCTGTTTCTTGTTAGGTGTTAAACCGAATTTGTAGACATTTTTGGCTGTTCATTTCATGAAAACTCTCTGACATAAAATATGCATATATGCAAAACCTTGATGTAAATCAGCTATCCAGGCCAAACCAAAAGTGATGGAAATATTTCAGTACTTAGGCAAGTCAAAAGAAATGAAGTTTTTTTTCTTCTCCAGTAGTTGTCCTCCTTACGAGGGATGTTACCTTCACGATCTATCTACTGGCAAGAACCACTTGTTATCCATTGGTCAGCAATCTATATCAAGTGTCAATCCAATTTCAACCTATTCGAGGCGTAGCGGACATTTATTGCTTGACCTGTTGAAATTGGAATCTGCTCTTTCATGAACATGGAAGTTTATTGAATACAGCAGGCAGATTTTGGGCAGTAAGCTTCATAGAACCAGATGTTACTGCTGACTGATTGTTTTTGTTTTTACCCCAGTTGCATAGGAGAACCGTCCATACGTTATATTAATGTCCTACTAAGCAGACTATGGTTTTGAACTGGAGTGCTGGTATGATCGTAATTATTGGGCTTGGATCGTTGATTGCAGCCAGATTATTAGTCCTTGCTAGGAATCTATAACGAAACGTAGCATAATTATCGCCGAGGAGGTTGGTTGCGGGTGAACCCGACCTCGAAACAAAGGTGAAATGCCTAAACGGACATGCACAGGTAATTCATACCTGGAACGTTTCTTCTGATTTTTTAACCGATATCTGGCACTTACATCAAGGAAAAATCCTTTGAAAACCTATGAAAAAAATAAAATCAAAATTTAAATTTTAAATAGAAAGGGCAAAAACCTGCCCTTTCCAGTAATAATAAATTCAAACCAACACGTCTGGAATTTGCCAATTTCAATGCCTCCCGGATTTAGCGTCGAATTTCCTAGCAAATTTGTGGCATTAGACATCAATAAAAGAACAGTCAGGGGTATGGTATTAGTTTCCAACAACTTAATCTGCCTGCCTGCCTGCCAACACGGCGTAAGAACCAAGAAGAGATAGCAACGAGGGGCAAACGGCCTATATAAGGCTGCATGCAATCATCGACCAGTACATACCTCTGAGGGTTCGTTGTTTGGTTTTCCCCAGTCGGTCGTAGTCCAACGGTTAAAACACACACGGACAAACAAACAGATTGTTTGAAACTGAAATCCAATACCGACAAAGGTGCTTGCATCAAGGATTGATATACAACAATGAACTACCAAGTATCAACAGGTAATAAATAAGAAACTGAAGCAGTAAAATCAGTAGCTACGTGGACAAGTTTTGACAAAACCATTTCATGAACAGTAACTGACAAAAGCTAATGACAAAACCATTTCGTTAACATTAATCAGACAAGACAATGACAAAACCATTTCCTGAAACATTAATCATAACAACAGGCCTGCAACAGGTACAATTCCTTATTCCTTACAACAGCAATCAGCACCAGACATTGAATGTATATTACTCTCGTACCTGTTAAAATCTGGTGTATAATGTTCCAAATGAATGGATTCAGCCACGGTAGTAGCCCTTACCCATCAGCCTTGCGACTGACTCTGCTATTTTGAGGAGCTAATTGAAAAATGCCCAGTCTTGCAATCTTTAACTCTGTAAATAAAACTTAGAACCTAGTGGACCAGCAGCACTGAGGTATATCCACAACTGAACATGGTTATTCCATTCTCCAATCTACACAAATTATCCAGAGAGCAAATAAAAGAGACCACCTCTAAGAACCATCTGGTCTGAATGATGTTCCATTCCTTGAGGAGGTTATGATGTTTCATTCCTTGAGGAGGTTAAGTCCCATCTCATTCCACTGCCTTCAACATACACAAGCCTGATGAGCAGCAGATTCTCTTATACAAGTCTGCATAGAAAAGGAAAAGAGAGGGCCAAAAAGAACCACAAAAAAAAAAGCAGAAATAGTTGGGATTGGGAAAACTTGCCCGTGTATATTATATCCCATAGAAGCTCGACTTTGACATATATGATAGAACATATATGCAGGCCTAATGAATCAGGGTCAACCTTGTAGAGATGGCAAGCTTGCAAAGATGGAATCTAACTAATATGGTTAAATACAAAGTTGGGGCATCACTGTGAAAGGGAGGATTAGAGGCCATTGATGGATTGACTGGTGGAATTTTTTTTGGTTCTTTCATCTGGGTCTCATAAAAATGAAGAGATTGGATTTTGGAAAGGGAGATTTTTTCCAAATTAACCAGTTCAAGAAATGAAATGGTGCTACAAGCAAATTTACAAGAAATGGTGCAGAATTCTTCAGCTTTGACTTGCTGCCAGAAAATGCATCTCCAGATGAACAGAGTCAACTGGCCGTGTAAGTCTGTACATCTTCACGGAACTGAGGATCAAATTTACAATGAATTCTCTATCCTCAGAAAGCTATGAACAAGAAGAACCAGTTCCAATGCTTGTAGCTCAATGTGATCCCTCTGCCTCTAAGCTTTTATCCCCAGAAGGCAGCGACCTTGTCTCTGAGAGCGAAAGCCGCCTAGCCTTCCCTTGGCCTGATTCTGCAGGGGCTTCTGAAGACGACAAAGGCAATGCAGAAGTGCCTGATGAGGATCCTAATAAACGGCGAACAACTGGGATATCAGCAGAGGATGGCGTGGAAAGGCTATACGCATAAGGTACCATTGGATGGTCAAATTTGCAGTTTGGACCAAATTTGCAGATACCATAACGGGAATAAAATATGCACAAAGGTTCTCCCTGTAGGAACAGAGAGAAGTGTTAACTTGATGACCAACTGAATCAAAAACACTAAAGTGAAGTTTGACAGATTTCTTAGAAATGGTATGTGAAACAACTAAAAGAATTATATGCTTTAAATTTTGACAAAAGGTAATCAGCATTGCAGCCATGCAGGAACTACAATAAACAGAGGGCGGGGCAGAAAGAGACTGGAATTGATAAAAAGCTCTCAGCAACTAAAACTGAGCATTGGGGAAAGATCAAGGACATGGAAAAGCAAGCTAGATTGGTCAGTTGTCTTGTACAAAGCCATCTCAAGACTAAGAAAATCCTTCCCCACTAATCATTTTTGCAACAGAACATGTGCCCATTTTTATTGTTTCTATTTCACATCAGACACTCTTGTTTCTTCTCTGCCTAGGTTGATTACAAGGAAATAAAATAACTTTTTATGTTACAGAAAAGAAATTAACGAAGGTGTTCCAACAACTCATCTGAAGGCATGCGTTAGATGTTTCTGTTGGACAATAACCCACATGAATGTGACCTCACCTGTTAGATCAACCATGTTGAGGAATGCTATTTAATTGCTTGGAAGGCCCTACATTATTGAATAAATATGGGTCATGATTGCTAAATGTCAGAATAATGTTTTAATACAGTAGGATTATGGAAATTGTTTTTGTATTTTCAGAATTACTTTAGCTGCCAGGCCACAAAACTTCGTAGAAGCATGCAAAATGGTCTTGCATTTAATTATATAATGATAGGATACAAAATCCACAAGTTGAACATGAAGTGGAATTGCATCTCCCAAATTAGTAGGGCTAGAACTGGAGAAACCAAGGTCAATGAACAAGAAGCTATTCACAATTTCTGCACATTTTCCTGCATCCAAGATCAGGGTTATAAGAAAGTCAAAAGGAAATAAGAAAAAGGTCCAACTTACTGGTCGTAATGGAAGGCCTAAGGGGCTAAGCATGCAGTTGGGAACGGGAATGGCCCTCTCCCTAGGATGATGAAACCTGCAGAAAGCACCAAATTTACAATCCCCAGTTTTCATGTAAAATTGGCACTCGGGTTGGTCAGGTCTCTCTGGAAACATGTGTTCCCTCTGCAATGCATAAGGGCCCATTGGAACAGAGCCAGAACGATAGGAAGGAAATGTCCCTTGAGCTCCCACACCCACAGTTTCACTTTGGCGAGAAGTCCCATAGTACTGACTGGATCCCAATGTTTGTGGTTGGCTCTCTGAAGATGAAACTGATCCTATCTGCCCCTGGTATAACACAAATGGAATTTAAACAAATAATAATAATAATAATAATAATATAAAGAGTTAGTGCTACCAAAGTTCAAACAGAAGAAAAAGCAAATTCACATAAAGGCAGGAATTCAATACTGCTTTGCCATACCCTAAATGGAAATGGCTCATCCACCATTAAGGGGAAAAACATCTGTAAGCAACCTCAGGGCAGATGGAGCACACCTAAAGCAACTCGTTTTGCCTAGTGTTAGCCACAGATATCTTCTGGCCAGCAATCAATCCAACCAATTAGAGGGAAATAATTGGATCATAATCTTGAAAATGCTCCATGACCAACAATTTGCACACATCAGCTAATACACACATGCAAAGTTTCTAAAGGTAGAACAAAAGAAATGTGCCTAGAAGTCTACCTGGCAATTGACAATCTAAGTAACATTTTCACAAGGAGTTGGCTTATATAATGGAAGGACCATTAGCAAAATGCACACAGGACCTTGAATTCAAAATGTAATAAGCAAGGCCCAAGCAGCATGCAACTTTCGCAGGGTTACATAACTAAGAAAAGATGAGTACTAATTATTTTCTGTGAAACTTAAAATGATTGATATTTCAGAAGCCTAATCTCTACATAACCATCACCAAAATGCACACAGAGCCTTGAATTCAAAATCCAATAAGCAAGGCCCAAGCACCATGCAACTTTGGCAGGGTTACATACCTAAGAAAGGATAAGTATCAAGTAGCGATCATTTTTCTGTGAAAGTTAAAATGTTTGATGTTTCAGAATCCTAGTCTCTGCATGACACTACGACTAGGGATCATTCAGTGATATGGGATGCATTTTTTTTATCAGCTTCAGTATATGAATTGGTGTGTGTGTGTCTGTGTGCACTTTCAAAGTTTGGATCCCAAAGAACAAATGATTTCCATCAGGAATCAACTTTAGAACGCATAGTTAATACCATTATGAAAATCTAGTTCCAAATCAGCCCTCTAAACATTTAAATTAGATCTTATGCAATTGCGAGAAATCTATGACACAGGAAGCGAGTTTCATATTGATCAGAATATTGTTTTTGTCAACTTTTAAGCCATATGGGTAAAAAAATCATAAAATTGTTAAAAGAAAAGAGAGACCTAAATACAGCAACCAGATGGAACGCATAAGCCCAATGGAGAAAAGATTACGGGTCTTTGGCAGAAATCAATAAATATTCAGCATGAAATGTATAGGACTTACAGGGTATGCATTCCAGCCAGGAACTGGTACAACTCCTTGTGGAAGAATCAACTGAGTATAGCTTGAAGGACCTTGCCATCGTGGGCTTTGAATGAAAGAGGTCCTCGATAAGGGCCAGTTTGTCAAACCTCCAGGAAAAGATTGCTGGCCAGGAGTAGTTGGTGACTGGACAGGAGGATAAACAGGTGAGCCACGTATTGAGACCATTGCACCAGATGGTTGTGGGTGGTGAAATTTACAAGTGCTGCCAAACTTGCACTGTCCAGTCCTTAAATAATATGCACACTCCTTCTCGTTCTAGACAAGAGAACAAAAGAAACGAAGGAAAAAACTGTTATCCAACCAAACTGCCTCCTTGGAAAATGGAAAAGAAAACATGATGATTGAACAGGACAAGTTGGAATGTGTTTTGATGCAGATTCATTTTTAATTGCATACAATAAATTATTATGGTAAATTCAAAATGATAAACAGAGCTAACTTCTTCGGCATACTTAATGAAAACAACTTGACACCCATATTAGTCTCAAAATAGACTTGAAAGGGTCACTTGCAAGAAAGTAACTACAGTGTTAAGTGTTGCAAGCTGAAGTTAGAAAAATTACTACAAGATTCTGTTCGTTGCTGTTTGAAGTGACTTAATGGTTGGGAGACAATAGACACCAAGTAACATACAATTCCTTCATAAGAATGCTAGAAACAGTTCTCAACCATCGGATCTCATCATCTTGGAAATCCACAGTTTAGACTGATTTGACAGCAAGTATAGGCATGCCATTTCACTACTTTTTATCATTTTTAATATTTTTTCCTACTAAGCTCAGTCAAACTCTGTTAGACTACTTTAAAGCTAATTAAACTCCTGCTGAAGCTAGTAAGCCCAAGAATAATTTAATAGGGTTAATAATGTTTATTTTTACACTATCGAACTCTGTTAAAGCTAAGTAAGCCCACAAAAGGGCTTAACAGAGCTTAATTGGTTTTATTTAGAGTTTCAATGTGATCTAACATAACTTTTATTAAATCTATTGAGATTATTAAAACATGTTAAAGTCCACAACTCTTTCAGGGCTATTAGATAGGTTAATTAAAGCTCATTATGCACGATAAAACTTTTTGTGGACATTGGACTTCTACTACTTGCACAAAAGCCCATTAAACTTTATTATAAACCAAGTATTTACAGATTTCTGAATTTTTTTCATATTTGCATACGTTTGGACCCCAGAAAATTTACTTGCATACCTATTATGTTATTAATATAGAGTTGAGTCACACCTGACAAAATCTCCTAGATCTACCACTGACAACACCCTATAACACTTCTCATCACACCCAAATAGCCAAAGCCAAATATGCAGGAAAGCAAGTTGTTAAAGAAAATAGCAAGCACATACCAGGCGGAGTGGATATCCTAATACATTCAAAGTAACTCTTCCGCCAATACCAGCCTTATCTCTAGGATGATCAAACTTGCAGGTGGCCCCAAATTTGCATGTCCCCGTCTTCAAATAATACTGGAGTGTTCAAGATGTTATCAGGAAAATTCATTTTGGAACAAAGACAGTAGGCATGAAATTCAGCTTTATGAGGGAATGCTTACATGAGTGCCTTTCTGCTAAAGTAAAAAAGAAGAAGAAAAATTTTAAAAATGAACAAAAAAAAATATCAAAAATCAATTTTTTAGCCACCACTAAATACTCGCTCTTATGCCAATTGGAAGTTATAAGACCATATTCTTATATTATTAAAGAAGAATTGAAAGCGTCACACCACAGCTCTAAAATGTAAAAGATTGTCAGCTCGTATGTCTATAGTATCAATAAAGAAATACACACACGTGTGTGTGTAGAGAGAGAGAGAGAGAGAAGAAGAAGAAGAAAAGGATAAAAAAATGAAAAGAAAATAGAAAATGTAATGATGGATTTATTGACAGTTTCAACACTGCATTCCTGGACATTTGCAACCGATGGCTCATGACAGGTACCAATGAGACCAGCTTACACAACCTACAAGCCAATAAATAAGGGATCCAACCCCTGCATGAGTTTTGATGATAGCAAATAAAGTCATTGAAGTCATAAACCATCCATTGATTTGCTGACATGCTGCCAGTAATCAGACAATAGCACAACAAATGATTTCATAAAGAGATATTTGAGATGCAAGATGCTGATTGAATCCAAGAACACCGTGAATTCAAGAAATAGAAACTAAGGATGGTTGCACATGTCTGAACATGACAATGGGGGACAGACATACCTGACACTCAGGTTGCCCAACTCTTTCAGGATACCCTCCCTTAATCCTTGCAGCAGCAGCAACAGCCTGTAATTTAATAAGACCCAATCTAACTTATCGATTCTAAAAACAGGTCTATAAAAGATAATATGAGTTCATCCTTGATGAAGGACGTAATATAAATCATGGACGATGTGAGAAGGGGGGGAAAAACACCCTGCACTGAGCATATTCCGCACCCAGTTCAAATGCAGATGCAGACTGCTATTTCAAAAGTTAAAAGAAGACAAGAAAAAGAAATTATGCCGGAAGAGAGAGAAGCTACGTAGCTAGCTAATCCATGAAACATGAACCACAGAGAATAGCCTGGGGAATAAAGAGAACTGAGTTCTTCCAGTTAAAAAGAAATACTGCATAATAAAAGCATTTACCAGTTTCCTGTTGGGAGGGTGATTGAATCGACAAGTCAACCCAAATCTGCATAGTCCAGTCCTGAGATAATAAGCACAGTCTGGCTCTCCTGGACGCTCAGGATAGGGTCCAGATTCCATGCTTTCACCGGATCTCAAGTTCACTTGCCACATTGTCTCTGAGATAACATAAGCAAGCACATCAGAAGCATATTTCACAAGCAAGCATTCTTTTTCTGGGAATGCACAGTTATAATGGACAGCGAAGGAAGTAATTGTGGCAACTTGAATAAGAGTAGAGATAACTTTGGAAAAAATAATCAGAAAGTTCCATTTGTTCAGAAGCCCAACATTTCTCAAGATTGAAGAAAAAGAGGAAAGAACGAATATTTTAGGTAGTGGCGAGATGAAAATATCAAATAAAGCAATAAATAACTCAATGCCTCCATAAATGTGAGTTCACTGACCAAACTGCATCCAGTCAATGTAGAATGACATAACAAGCCTTGACCTGCACACACAACCTCCATGCAAAAATGAATAATTCGTTATTGGATCATGATTCAATGCTGCTGGTTGGCACTGAAAAAGGGATGCTGCCCTAATTTTGTTGACAGTTACTAATCTCAAGACTCACCACTGGCCGGAAACCAACCTGGTTCGACCACTATTAAGCACTTTCTGAACGATATTTAGATATCTGATCATAGCAATTATCAGTGCCAGTGGACAGTACAGTATTGGAACTTTAAACAGGACAGTGTCAACAGCTTGAAGGGCACAGCTGTCTGGGAGCCACCATATAAGGTGGCTTGGTTGCACCATATTACGTGGTGAGGTAGATTGCATAGTCAACAACATTGATTACACATGTGCAGCGATGTAGGAGTCTGGAGCTCACGGCTCCAACATGAGCCTTGAAGACCATGGTCTGGTCCATGCAACCAGCCATAACTAGATTTCAAACATCACAATTTCATTCATTACATACTCGCCCCACAAAATATGTGTCTGATTCCTCACTCTGAAGTCCAAACATCCAATGTTAATGCGCCAAGCAGATGCAGCATGCTAACATAACTGGGACTTGTTTGAACCACTCGTCATTTCAGGGAATGGATACAGTCACAGAATAACTGAGGTCTGAAACACATGACTAGCCACAATATCTTAGGAATCGAAGACTAGCTGGACCACATGAAGGTACGTTGAACAAAGGAAGAATCAAACTGCAAGTTGTCCATCAGAAAAGATGCGTAGCGATGGGTGAAATCATATCAAAACAGTTTGAAGACATACGGCTATCCAAACAAGTGACGCCCACTGGCCGCCTAACCGGATCACTAAGACACAGTTCAGGTGCATATATATGAATTCTAAAGTTCGAAATACGTATTATCGCTCAAAACAGAACATCCGAATAGTTATTTTTTCCTCAAACAAAAAATTCCATCTAAACAAAGGGAATGAATGACAATCGAAAGGGGAAGATAAACAGGAAAATGACTTCCTTTTCATAAATTAAATCAAAAAAATACATGTAAAGCGTAAAATTCCAAAACGCAAAGTTCACATCCATTTCTGGTGGTTGACATTCCTCTGTACAAAGACTTCCAAATCCGAAAACCCTAACACTTCCAACAACTGAAAAAATCACACCAAAATTCCCAAGAAAAACCATCGAACAACGACAGACGCCCTAACCTTCATCCAAGGGCGCGGAGAGAGACGATCCTTCGTTCACGGAAACCCTAGAAATCTGAATTCCGCCTTGAAAATCCATTCGAAAACCAACATCACCAAACGCCCGCGGCAGCGGTGTCCGGCGCTTTCCTCGGAGATATCTAGGTGAGCTCAGGGTCTTTCGATCGAAACGAGAGAAATGGAGAGATGAACGAGGAGAAAGGACGGAGGATAGCGAGATTTCTCCTCTCCACAAACGAGGAGAAGAGGAATAAAAACCAGCCAGTCGTTTGTTTGCTTTTTCCCACCTCTCTCTCTCTCTTCTTTCTCGGTTAAAAAGGGGAAAAAAAAACAAAAAAACAAAAAACCGGGAAGCGCTTTTTAAAAGAAAACCGGCGGTTTTTGTTGCCACGTAAATGACGAGAAAGGCCTCGTCTTCGCGGGGCAGTTAGTTGACGTACTCGGCCCCGGTGTGACCGTTGATATACTGGCGCGAAAAAATAATACAACTTTTGCAGTATCGAATCCATTTCAAAGTTGGACGGACGCTGAGACATGCTGCACGTATACTTCTTCTTGAAGGATATTCGCTTTTCTAAGCCGGTTACTTTCCGTTGCTTTGTGATGTGATTGTACTTGTAATTCCCGTTTCCCGCGAAATTTTTGTTTCAGCTTCTGACGATGGAACGATGGGTGATTTAAGGCCTTTCTCGCATAATCGTACCTATCGCTTTTCTTATTTGAAAATTAAACCATACAATTGAAATAATTATCACATAAACCCTATAAATTTCAAAATACCTAGTTGTTAGAATTGAGATTACTTCATCCTAATTATCTAACATGGGTTACTTATAATTTTGCATGTCTAATTGTATTTTATTATTATAAAAATATTTCAGGCATGTGCCTTTAATAAATACTCATTATATTATTACGCTTTAATTCAACCAAACATAGATTGCCACGTGTAATGCCACATACAAAAGACTAAATCAATCCCACTTTAGAAGAAGAAACTATTTCTAAGCCCATGTATATCTCCTAGAAAATTGGGTGATATTCATGGGCATGTTACCACTAATTTTCTATATGGATAATTGTTATAAAAGGATTTAATTCTCCAAACTGAAAAAGAGTTCTCGTCTATCAAATCTCTGCTCACTTCACACCTCTTACCCTTTTGTCAATTCTCTCTTAGAACACAAACACCTTTGATGTAACTCTTTGAGATAGTCTCAACCATCTATCATAATTCTCTAAGATAACTTTAACCCTCTGATAGTGCACTATGAGATTCTAAATCTTCCAAATATATCGCTTATTAATATGGCTAAGCAACCTTCTCAAGAGTGCAAAGCCATATATCTAATGACCCATATCATCAATTATAATAGGGCCTCTGTGTCACAAGGCATCACCCTCAAATACAACTCTATTAAAGAAATATGACTATTGTTTAACTCTCATATTGACAAAGAAGTCAACTCATATAAACATGCATTGGTCGTCATTTCACAGTAATACTAATAAATGGAATTTAGCACTTGTAAAATCATGAGCTTCGCTCCTATGTACTCACGTTTATGTGGAAGCAATTTTGTGTAACCTCTTCTATTTTTAAGAAGTTGATAATTGAAGCAAAATTTAATTTATTATTATTTCTAATATCGTTTGTTTAGTTAAGAAATCAAGTCTCATCAAAATTAAATATGTGCATGGGACACATTTGCTTTAAAATAGATGTATTCGCATGTAAACTAAGAAAAATACATCTATTCACGTAGATATTATAATATAATAATATTTTATAAAATCATTTATTAACATAGTATTTATATTTAGATGGTTTAAACGTTTAAAAATATCATTTTAAAATTGATATTTAGCATTAAATTATTTTATTATCTCAATTTTTACATATTTGTACATAGGGTTTATGCACAATAATATTAAACAGATGAAAAAGTTTCTTGATAATATAAATTATATAAAATACAATAGATGAAGTAAATTTTTATTAAATATAAAAATAATAAAAATTACATAGAAAATAAATTTCATAAAAGCATAGCCCCAAAATACCTAACAAATATCATTAGTATTATGACTAAACCGTCTCATATTTTTAATGCATCTATTCTCACGGTGAGATTTACCTCACACATCGCAAGGGATTCGATCCACACCATGAGTGATGGAGGTTATACATACATCAAAAAGGAGTTTCTAGTTCTACTTCAGATATTCTGAGCATAGGTACTGCACTCTTGTTCTGATTTTTCTTCACCCAACATTTTAAGCCTACATCCATTTCTTTTATATAATAAGGAGTGATTTTATTAGTTAAAGCAAAGTAAATGTTTCGTTTAGCTCACCTTGAAAATTTTATTTAAAATATATTTTTATTTTTTCTTCATACACTTGTTTATTTAAGTGTATTTAACATATAAATTCAGTTTTTACCATTTTGGACATGTTTACATATTTTTTTGAGATTTGTAAACATCTATATGTATATATGTATTTAAAACACCCTTATCTTTAAAAATCTAAAAATATATATACACATATCCAAAAAATAGTAAAAGTTGGTTTATATGTTAAATACATTTAGATAAACAAATGTATAAAGAAAAAAGTAAGAAAATATTATAAATAAGTTTTTGATTGTGGATTAAGTGAGACATTTACTTAGCCCAGACTAACATGATCATTTATCTTATATAATAGCAGTTCACTCTAAGGGAAACTTCACACTTTTGAGTTTCATTGTTTATTATTCTTCCATAAAATTAATTAGAATTATGCAATATATAGTATATAATGAAGAGTGTGGAAAATAGAAGAAGAAAATAGAACATGCAAATGGAGAAGGATAAAATTATTTATTAGCCTAGAAATAAAATAATAGGAATGAGTGTAATATAATGTAAATATTGTTGTGAAATACGTAGTGCGATGTTTGGGAATGGGTAAGAGTGAGAAATTGAGGCAACATGGTGGAATTCTATTTATTGACACCAATCAATGTTCCATTAATCACACTATTTTTTTCACTTCTACCCATACATTTCAATTATTTTCCTTACCAACTAATTCCAACTATACATTTCTCATCAATCACACATTTCTCAAAATATTTTTTTTTCTATTTCTACCATTCCCAACAATCCCACAATTTTTTACCATACTAAACATCCCCTAAAAATATAATAAATGAAAATTAATTTTATTTGAAAGGTTAGACTTCGAAGGAACCAAGACTCCCATCAATTTTTTTTGAGAACCTCTTAATCAAGCTCATTTTGATGAAAAAATCAAAATTCAATTGTTCACTTTATTTGAAATCATCTGTTTAACATAGAGAATGTTTAAATATAATTAAAATATAGTGATGATTTACATAACCTATCATCAATTAACGAATAATATTTTAGACAGTTTAAATATTAAATTAACGACTCTGAAATTGATATATAAATTAAATAATTTTATGATGTCGAATTTACCTATTTAACAAGTGAAGTTATACACATTTTTTTACATTTAGTAGTTATATGCATCTTTGATTTGAAAGAAACTTAATTTTTCATAATTTCATATATAACTACAAAGTTTATCATTGTTTTCAAACGTGATCACATCTTTGGGTGATTTGCTAACATACTCACCAAGTTTGAACATAATTATAAATATATTTGCATAGTTTCAAAAATTATAAATTACCTCCACATAATTTGAACATAATTACAAATATACTCACGTCGTTACGATGTTGTTATTGTACCATTACAGCGTGGATATATTTGTAAAAGTTCACAATATGTTGTTATATTTGCAAAAACCTTTGCAAATATACACACATTGTGTCATTACTGTATTAACGACATTATAATGATGTAAATATAATTGCAATTATAGTCAAACTATGTGGGATAATTTGTAAATTTTGAAACTATATAGATATATTTGCAATTATAATTAAACTATATAAGTATATTTGCAAATTACTCCAAATCTTTTGGTAGTATTTTCAAATATAACATAACACGGATGCTAATTTTGACTACTAAAATACGCTCCGTTAAATTCTGAATTTATCTTCCAATTTTGTCATGTAAAAAATAATTTTTTCTACAAGTTGTGTTAGCTTTGTATTTTGATAATCATATACATGAAAAACTTATTTTTCTATTTAGGGTGTGTTTCTGAAGTGATAAAACTTTTAAATGAAAATTTTTTATGTAAAAGTTTTTGCATTTGAAGAGAACGATATAATATGATAGGAGTAACGATGAAGAGTAAAGATAATAAAATTAAAATAGATAAGTAAGTTATATGAGTAGTCATATTGAAATAATTAAAAAGTATGGTAGATGTATAGGAAGAAGTGAAAAATAATTAAAAATAAGATAATTATAAAGAATGAAAAGTTACAAAATTGAAAAGTTTTAACTTGATTTATTTTTAAATTACTAGACACACCTTAGGCTTATATTTTAACAAAAGTATTTTGATTAAAAAATACAAGGAAAAAATTGACATATATGTATACTCGCATTTGCCATTTTTATAAATCTATGATCGTATCTTAAAAAAAAAAAAAACTCATGTACAAGAAATTAAAGATAAAACTTGGAATGAACCCTTCCAAGGTAAACAAATAATAAGCGTACTGTACGGAGTGGCTTTTACCATTTGTTTATAAGAACATTTGTTTATCATATTCTCAATAATAGAGGACCTATTATGCAAATATCTAAACTAGAATATCTAATTTATTGTTGTGTAAAGTTATAAAATTTATCTTGCAATAAGTCGACATCAAATGTCATAACGTGTTGTCCCAAAACGCTAGAACAAATGTCTAATAGCCTCAGTTCGACTACCGCCTCCCACATGGGTGAGTCTGAACCCCACGTATTGAGAGCAACGTGTCTCCTACAAATAAGATAAAAGTAGTATATTTCTCAAAAAAATAAATGAAAGTAATATATCTTCCAGGAAATTTTATAAAAATATCTCAGGACTCCAATGTAATAAAAGCTGAAATTGTTATAAATTTTTAGAAAAAAAAACTCGTAAAATATAAATGAAAAAATTGCAAAAAAGAAGTCACAAACTTATCATCTCAAAAAAGAAAAAGAAGTCATAACCTTGAAGATAAAGGAATTTACTTGAATGATTATTATTGTTGCTAACGATTAGTACGATATGAGCTTGTTTTTTATCAGATTGAAAATTAAATAGTCCATCCTTAAGGTAAACGATACAACTTTTCGCGCACTAAAGCGAGCCATCTTACACATTGATTTACGGCTTGTCAGAAATCCATTATTTTCATATTTAGGGTGTGTTTAGTTAGAGATAAAACTTTTGATAAAAAGTTTTTGGAGTAAAAGTTGTCAAATCAATAGAAAGTGATGTGATATAATAGGAGTAATGATGAGGAGTAAAGAGAATAAAGTTAAAATAGATAGGTTAGTTGTATGAATAGTTGTGTAGAAATGATTGAAAAGTATGGTAGTTTGTATAAAAAAATGTGAAAAAATAATTAAAAAATAAAGTAATCATGAAGAGTGAAAAGTTTTAGATTGAAAAGTTTTAGTTGACACTTTTTTACCCTAAACAAACACACCCTTAATAGAAAGGTATTTCCCGTATAGATCTGTTGACCTGGGGAATTTTGTATTTTTTTTTTTGACGTATTTTATCTTTAAAAATTAAAAATAGGTGCTGCATGCGCAGCACTCACAATGAGCGACTGATTGGCCAAGAAACTTGATCTCTTCAAGTTCAACCCGCATCAATCTCTTTGGCTTATAAGGACATTTGCAAATGGGCGCCGATAGGGACAGACGAGTATTCAGTCTAGTTATAATTATGTCCATTTGACTGGGTGGCGCTGATTTTTTTTTTTTTTAAATGACATCCTCAAAGAGTACACATGTTAAATACACTTGTATTAATATTTTCATAGAAAATTTTCAAAAAAATAAAAAAAAAGGTGCAGTACACCTGGGAGCATTGAACCAGCATTCATTACCGACGGGCCTCAACCGAAACCTATCAAACAAGTTCGAGCCTTCTAAGCATTATTGACTATCATCAAAAGTTTAAAAAGGAATATAGTCTCTTTTTTTATTGGGTCATATTAGATGACCAAATACATAACAAAGGTATACTCTAGGAATGATTAATAGAGTTACCATCTCTACCCAACTTCAAATCTTGTACCTTTCTATCATAATAACATCCTATGCACACTAAGTGGTGGCAAGGATATGACATCTTAGCAATCTTGTTAAATGAACTTATTAGAAAGAATGCTTTTTAATAATACTAGATGGTCTTCATGATTTTAGTGGGCCTCTTGTTATTAAGGGCATGTTTGTTTAATTGAGAATGAAGGTGAAAGGAATGGGGTATACTAGTCAATACTCAACTATTTTATTTTTTTCATTTTCATCTTTATATTCTAACCGTCTCTTGTATATTTTCAATTATTTTCTCGTATATTTTCATATAGCTCTTTTATCTATTTTTTCTTTATTATATATTACGCTTATCATATCCATTTCATTCTCATTCCATCTCTCTTCATTTTCATCTAAACAAATACGAGATGTGATATAGTGCACTTAGCTTCGATGCACTAGGGTGCAAATATTCTCTTTTTAAATTTTTTGAAATTTTCTATACAAGTATTAATTTAGGTGTATTTAACATATAATTTTTTTTACCATTTCTAGATATTTTAAATATTTATTTTTAATTTTCTAAAATCAATGGCATTTTCATAATTCATAAATTATGAAAATGCCACTAATTTTAGAAAATAAAAAATAAATATTTAAAAATCTCAAAAATGATAAAAATTGATATACATATTAAATGAACCTAAATTAACAATTGTATAAAAAAATTTATAAAAAATAAAAATGAATGAGTGAAATGCACCCGAGTACACTGAAGCTGGATGCACACGGGTGCATTTAGTCACCTCCGAACAAATACACCTTTAGTATGACACACCTAGGGTTCGAACGGTTCTTGTTAGGAATGATCATGCATTTTTTAATAAGGTTATTTCCTCGTAGCATGCACCATGAGTGCTCCATTTAGGAGGATTATAATTTCTATAAATTTGAGTTAGCATTTTAACTCTACGAATATACTACCTATGTTGTCATGAAAGTCAATCAAACAGTTGTAATAAAATATAGCATCCCCTTCTATAAATTAACAAATATGGATTAAAATTTACAAAATTGCAAAAAAAAAAAGTGAAAAATGCTTGTAGGCCTTCTAACTTTTAGGAATTATAGAACTACATCCATCCTCTCCTACATGCAACCACCATTACGTGATTATTAAAATTAAATTTATTTGCAATGGACCACTTTCCAAATTTCCATTCTCCTGCATTCACTATCATCGGTATTTTCTTTATATTCATCATTTCTAACAACTTTTACATAGTGGTAGATTTCTACATTGCTTAATTAGTAGGATTGGAGCAAAAAGCTAGCTCAAGTAGGAAGAAAAATGAGAATTTTTTTTCGGTTTCATACATGAGATTAAAAACGACAATTATTACAATTGACAACTATGGCATACGGGCAAATTTCTGGCACGCTCTTGATCAATTGAAAATCTTGACTAGGGATAGCGCCTCACATGCCTCTCCACCAAAGTTCAATCCTGGGTGTCATTGCTTATGCCCATTGATAAAATATATATATTGTTGTGGCCCTTGATCTTTTTAAGCTCCATGAAGGTGTCCGTCGACAAGGATGGTATAGAAAAAATAAGAATATTATTAAATGATTATTACAATACTATATGGAAAGTTGTCGCAATGTCTCAAGGGCTTGAATGTAATGCGAATTGAGATTATTGTAAAATATATATATATATATATATATTAATTCAAAAAAAATCTTGAACAAGAATTTTTGGCCATTTCCCAAGCATTTAAGAATCATGAATGGGATTAAATTGACCATTTCTAAGATAATTGTTTACATTTTTAATATCCTTTTTCCCATTCTCAGGACACA
>JAXCLR010000001.1:71624983-71635028 GCA_035584095.1 Annona squamosa
TAGTTTGTATAAAAAAATGTGAAAGAATAATTAAAAAATAGAATAATTATGGAGAGTGAAAAGTTTTAGATGGAAAAATTTTAGTTGACACTTTTTCATGTGAAACAAACACACCCGTATAGAGCAACACAGAAAATAAAGAAAGAGAAATGGAGTAAATAGGTAATCAGTTCTGGGTATAATCATCACAATAAAGAGAGGGGGTGGGTATAATTACGAACTTCCCTGCAAAATTGGTACCATATTTAAAAACAAAACGTTGAACACCATATTGATTTTTCTGAAGTTTATTTACTGAATGTTTTCGCCGAGGTTTCCTTTACTTTCCTAAAGTTCATTTTCCTTTATTTTGATCATTACTACGTCAGCTTTGCCTGAATTCTCCAGTAGTTTTATATAAAACAACAGGTTATTTCTAAATATGGTTACAAGTTTTACCTTTATTTGCAAACATGACCATATATTTCCTAAAATGACAAATATGACCACACATTTTAAATATATTTCCAAATATGACGATGTACCAGAGTTTAAAACAAGACCCGAAATAAGTTTTATTGAACGGTAATTTGGTCAGAATACATGAGCGATTGTCATATTTGGAAATACTATGAAAATATAGAATATGGGGGATCATATCTGTCATTGTATAAATATGCAGTCATATGATTCATATCTGAAAATAAGTGTAAAACTTATTATCACAATTGAAATTAATCCAAAATAATTCATCTTTACCAGCCTATGTCTAGGTTGCACGTCATAGTCTATGATGGCTATAGTGGGATGCGTTAGTTAGTTAGTTTTTTTTTTTTTTTTGAATGAAGGATGTGTTAGATTTTAGTTGCGAATAAAAATAAAAAATCTGTTTATATGTTCTGTTTGCATATGCATCATGATAACATATATATTAGGTTAAATTAAATTAAAATATATTGTTAGGTTGTTAATTGGATTATAAGAAATTGAAATAAAAGTTGAGATTGGAAAAGTAGGGTTGTAAGAATATATAAATATAAAATATATAAATAACAAGAATAAAGACAAATAAGTATGTTATATATTGGGATCCAAGAAATAGGTTATACATTGGGGGAGGAAGAAATTCATAATATTCCAAATATTGAAATTCCCAACAACCTTTTTTTAGGTCCCGCCAACAACCAATTTATGTTCCATGGAATTAAAAAGGGCATAATAAAGGTGCAACTTTATATCAAATCGGTTTATAACTTGCTTGACCCGACTTGGTTTTAAAATCAAATTTCGGTTTTACTTTTTATATTTTTTAATTAGTTACGTAAAAATCTGAAATTGGTAACATATTTACGTCAACTTGATATTAAAACCTGACCTAGTCCAAACTAGATATTCTCCTTAAATTATTAAAATAATTATATCTGTTTATTCATTAAGCATTTTAACTAGAATTATGATAAAAGTTCTTTCATGTAATCATAACCTATTTAAATTATAAAATATTTATTCTAAAAGATAAATGTCATTTATATCTGTTCGTAAAAGTTGAATATATAGCATTTATATTAACTTTATTTGCAAATAATTACAAATATATCAACTCTTTAAAATTATTATGTACATAACGATTAAATACGACAATATAAGTATCGCTTTTATGAAATTTTAGATAATGATTTTATGTAATCTTATTTATTTATTTTTACCTTAACTGTTAATGGGTAAATTCATTATATTCATTTTACTTAAAATAATTTTTTAACTAAAAGGCCAACTTTAATCAAAACCAAAAATATCATAAGTCTCCTCTCAAAAAAAAATATCATAAGTCATTTTTTTATTAAAAATTTATCATAAGTCATCTAAATACATTCACGTGTAAATTATTCATGTATGAATGCAATAATGTTTTAACAATTCGTTATCTCTATGATTAATTTCAATTGGGCTATTGGCCTAGGATTAGTCAAAAATAAATTATAATAGTTTATATATTATATCATTCTATTTTCTATATATCATTAGTGGGAAAAGCTATGGTTGTCTACACAAAATTAAGATTTAATGTACCAATAGAATGACAATGTGGGACTTAATAATAACCGTGACCTACTTCAATTTTACATAAGATCGAAGCAAATATTTTGACCTCCTAAGGTAGGATGGGTTAAGATTTTAAACATGTATTTCAATTCTAAGAGGCGGGACGGGTTGACCATTTCTCGACTCAACTCATAATGTGTAAATTATTTTTATAAATTACATAACTTATGAAAATATCATTTTGTTAAATAAATATGGTTAACTTTATGAGTTATTAATGTGAATATGATTTATGTTAATGTACGTTTAACTTTATAATTTATTTATATTGATAAATTTTTATTTTTTAATTATATACATGTTGTTCAAGTTATCTTATTCACACATTTATCAATGAAATAAAACATATTGGCTATATTATTTATATCTTACAAGAATGAATATTATTATTTTTCAATTTTAGCATTTTTAATTGTAATTCAAAATTTACATGAATGTCCTTTGTAAGATTGATACACATATTTATCAAGGTTAAGTTGAAATGAAACTAACAAAAAAATTTATTATACTTTATCATGACAATTATGTTTTACTTACTAAATAAGTAAAATGTTGAACATTTAACCTTTAAATTTATTATAGATATGAGTTTTATATTGATATGTGTATAAATTTTCAAACTTTTACCCGCTTTTTCAACTAGATTCATTATACCAATACCGACTTAGAACCAACTCGAAGTTTGTCCTAAGATCGATTAAAAAAAGATAAGGCTCAGATCAACATTGTCTTGATCTTATATAAAAAGTAAAGTCAAATAAGACTTTTAGGATGTAAGATTTGGGTTAGGCACACCCCGACCCATCCGATATTTACCCTTACTCAAAACTCACTCTTACCGTGAAAACTCTATTTTTTAATTAAAACAAGAAGAAGAAACCTCCAATCTTTTCAATTATAGAGCCCAAATTGAATCTATATTTGAAAGAAAATCATATAACATCTCTAATGAATTTTTCAACATTGGACCCACTCAGCCAACAACATCACATGCTCTGATAAAGAAGCCCAGGCGGCCTTAAAGGCAATGTGATCACATTACCTTCTCTTTCCCGAATTCCTGATGTCTTCGAAGACCCAGATATCCCAAAGCCTCTGTCTCACATGGATTATAATTAACAAATAACAAGATTGTTTAAAGGGTTCCTATTCGATGGAAAACATTCCACCAAGGGAAAATTGGGAGAATGAATTATTCTGGGCCATCTCGATAATGGAATCAAAATGCAATCCATTCATTGGACTTAGCATTAGTTTTAAATTATGATGCCAACAATCATTTAAATCGAAGTTTCAGATAGTTTTTATTGTTAAAGAAGATATAATCGTGAGTAGAATATGAAATTACCCAGTTCTATTCACACAACCACTGGTATGTTATAATAATTAATCGTGCAATTATTTCATAAGAATAAAATTTTAGAAGGTTTAGATCTTCTGTTGAAAATTTTAAAATTGACATGATAGAAAATAATGTCAATACATTCATACTAACTATTTAATAGCAACAATTCATTCATATTGTAGTTTCCCCTATGCCAAGTGGCATCTAGGGACACTTGTCCAACTACGTTATGCTGAGTAAACCATGCATGCCAGCTACGCTGACTACTCCTTAAAACTAGTCTCTGCCTATTCATGTCCTCACCACCATCCCTAATATGACAGGCGTGATAGCAACAAACCACACTACCCCCAGTTGAAAGGAGTCCATTCTTATAAAACCTCCACCTCAAGCAGTAAAGGGTACAAGAGACATCTCTAGGATCAATTTCACTGCAAAAATAATTCTATTATCATTCAAACTCTCTCTCTCTCTCTCTCTCATTCACCCTCCTATGATTATCCTTTGTTAAACCCCTGTGTACAAATGTGCATCTTCAGATATCAATATACGTTCTAGATAGCTTATTTTCTTGAGTAAAAAGATGGTGTTAAATACGGTGACAATGGGTTGGATTTATGATTCAACCCCCCATTCCCAAAAAATTAACTTCGTTGGAATGCGTTCTACCTAATCGAAATCCTTGTTAGATTGGTATTCGTGATTGTTCTCATATTCTCAAAGCTGAATCCTAATTTGGTTGGTGTTAATTCTTCGCGATGATTGCCATACTTCCAGAGCTGCCAAGACGTCTAGTCCTGATGCCCACTTAACACCAGACAACTGAAAGCCTCGGCTGACCATGGGCCGTAAGCCTCGCCGAAGGTCTAAGCCCAACCAGTTGACTGATTTGCTTTCAATGCTCTTGGAAATTTCTTATAAACATACAGATGTTGGCATAATGAAGCAAAAGACAATTAAATTCTTGAGTTTTCTATTAAAGAGTTAAATTTATTCACAAGTCTATTAATTTAGATTTATTTTCTCGTCATTAACTGTACCTTCAATCATCGTCACGTATTTTTCCCATGCTTAGGAAAATCTAACTTATATTCACTATGTAAACCTAGTGAGCTCATTTCTTATTTCTACACTCCATTGCCTACGTATTATTGAGTATTTCGGAAACTATCAACATCCAAATTTCTAGACACATTAGGCGACATGGAACTGACGAAAGTAATTCACTTGAAAATTTTGGGTTTCCCACATCGTTGCCAAGTGGCTATTCATTTATAACTAAGAGGAAAACCTTACCTTCTCCTAAATTTAAAAGACAATATTGTCTATCTAAAATTTCCTTCACGGAACAATTCGGTCTTAATATACACTTTTTAATGATCCTTAATCATCAGTGGTATGTCACCTGCGGCTAGCGCAGGTGGCAGGAGCGTTCGTCTCCTTAGCACAGGTCGTGGGTTCGAATCCTGCGTTGGGATTTCGGCCCAAAAAATTGGTGTGGGAGCTGTGGTCTCCCTTTGTGGTAGAGTGGGAGCTGTTGTCTCCCTTGGGCTGGATGGAAGTTGTTATTCCTAATTCTTTAGTGGAGCTGTGTCTCCAGATTTCTTTGGAGGAGTTATGTATCTACTTGTTTGTAAGAATGTCTCAGAATTACAATGTAATATGTATTAAGATGTATATAAAATATAAACCATAAAAAAAAAATCATCAGCGGTATTAAATAATTCAAGTGAATTTATATTAGTACCAAATTGTTTAAACTTTAAATTAGAAAAATTATATTGGCAAAACACTTTTTAATGATCCTTAATCATCGGTGGCATTAAATGATTCGAGTGAATTTATATTAGTACTAAATTGCTTAAACTTTAAATTAGAAAAATTACGATCGGTAAAATAATTTTCTCAGTGGGTGGATAACAATCTTGTCGAGGGTATAAATATAAAAAAAATTAAAGGTGAAATGTTGTATTAACAAGAGGAATTTGTGAAACATTATGGATATATTGGAAATTAAAAATAAACATTATAAGTACAAGAGAAATGTTTCCTAAAATTTATCTTTTTCAGAAAGGATGAATGAAGACAACTGATGAAAGTAAAATCAAATAATATAAATACAAACATAAAATAAATTAAAATAATATAAGACAAACATCTATTCAAATATACATAGGTATGAATAAATATGATTTAATTCTATACATATAATATATGTTATATTATATTCAGATTGAGTCTCATTAAAGCAATTTTATATAACCCTTTCAAATTTTAAGATTTTAATATTTGATAGAAAATCCAATCCGTTCATTGTATTCAGTATCATTTGTTTAGTTATGAGGTTGAGTTTCATCCAAATCCAATATGTGCATAGGCCATATTTGCTCAAAATAGGTATATTTATGTGTATATTAGTAAAAATATTTAGATCCATTGATATATGTATTGGAATGTATATAGATTATTTGTCTATGTGATAATGATATTTTAAATGATTTAGATATTGAACATCCTACTTAAAAATTGATATTTAGTTTTAAATTATTTTATTACGTTGATTTTACATGTTGGGGCTTATACATAGAGAGGGGGGGGAGTATTCAGGTGCGGCGCCACTGGTGTCAAAATGGGTCCCACGTGATGATAAAATTATAATTTATTCCACCTATTGTATTTAGAATAATGTGTTCTGTCACCATATCAATTTTCATTCCAATCGGATATGTATATAGATCTCATCTGAAAATAGTACAAATTCGACGTAATAAAATAGTTTGATGCAAATAACAACTTTAAAGTAGTTTTTTAAATATGTAAAATACGCGACTGCACCGAATCCGTTGTACATTTGCCTATTTTTGGGCCCCACACATATTAGAATATAACAAAATTTTATATAATCATTTATTCATGTATAAATTTTATAACAAATGGTTTACATGTTGAAAAAATCACTTTGAATTGTTATTTACATTAAACTATTTTATTATGTTGAATTTGTACCATTTTCAAATAGGATCCATATACATATCTGATTGGGATAAAAATTGATATAGTGATAGAATACATTATTCTAAATAAAATAAATAAAATAGATTATAATTTTATCATCATGTGGGGCCGATTTTGGTGCAACTTCACCTGAATATATTTTCTATATATACACATAGTGTATACACACACGGTGATATTAGACAAATGAAAGGATTTTCATAACGATATAACTAATGCTAAACACAATGGATGAAGTAAATTTTTCATTAATCATCTAGAGTTGAAAATGGAAGGAATTATATATAAAGAGATTTCATAGAAGTGTGTCTTATTATATTTATATATGAGAGACGATTCACCCTCCATGCTTTTGGGTCTGGGAATTTTTTTATTTTTTTTCATAAACATATAAATCTAGGCGTATTTAAACATATAAACTAAGTTTTACCGTTGTTGGATAATTTTAAATATTTTTATTTTTAAACACAGTGCTTAAAATAAAAAATACTTAAAATCATACAAAAATGATAAAACTTAATTTATACGTTAAATATATGTATGTTTATTAAAAAAATAAAAAAATATTTGTGCAGAGTCCCACGGCCGGACGCATGGGTGCCGGATGGGATCACCCCTCTCTATGTATATTACAGGAGAAATCATGTTCAGGTTAGTCGAGTTCGGTCTGATTCAATCATAACCCAACCCGTACTAACAATTTGAGCCCACACCGTATTTTCCGGGAATTCACACTCGCGCGAACCCAAGTTCCACAATCATTTGTGGCCCCTTCTAGCTTCTTAAAAGTTTGAGTGTTTGCATTTTACACCCTAACGTTCGTGCGTTTGCATTTTTGACCTCTTCCTTTATTGCATTTTAAACATTGTCGGTAACTGTTTGTTAACAGTTGTTAGCAACAGAGTCTATTTTGCAAAATATACAAATCTATTGGTTAGTGTAAAAATACAAAGACTTCGATGTTTAATTTGTAATTAGAAAAATTGCAAGGTCTAAAAGTAAAAAAAATTTAATATAATGAAAATATCAAGATACCTTGAAATATAAATTAAAAAAATTGAAAATAAATAAAAAAAATTACCATCTTTTGAATTTTGTAAATTTTCATGATAAATAATATTAAAATTAAAATTATTATATATTAAAAAAATAATAAAATATTATATTAAATACCAAAAAATTTTACTGCTTTAAAATATCTCTAACATTAATTAAATTAATCGGTATCTATCCAAATTTGTACATTCTAATAATAAGTGGTACTTTTAACTATTTTAAAAGAAAATATCAAAATGTCTTTGAAATATAAAAACGAAATTTTTTATATTATAATATTTTTGTGTTTATGCAAAAAATAATGAGAACTCACAAAATCAGATTATTTGAAATAGACCTAATTGACATTTTCGATGTGAGATTACTTTTTTAAAAACAAAGTTTTATGTTTTAAGGATTTTTTCATTTATTTTCTTTCGTAGCATGAGAAAATTAAGTTTTAATATTATTTATTAGTATCATTTATTAAGATAATATATAAAAATCCGAATGACATTGAATTTAATCTGTTTCATGTAATAAATATAATAAAAATAATTTTGAAATATTTTAAAGATATGTTTCAGCATTTATATTTTATAACGCAAATGATCTTAACATTATGTGTGTTGAAAATTTTGATATTTAAAGCTCTTAAAATTTCTTTATTTAATGTGAGTAATATCCGAAAAACGAAAAATTTTGATATTTTAAGGTATTTTCGTATTTTCTATTATATATTATATTATATTTTTATTTCAGACCTCGCAATTTCCCTAATCGCATCCAAATTAGAAGCCAAAGTTTTCATATTTGCATATCAACCCTTGTAAGTTTATGTATTTTGCAAAATAGACACTGCCAGACTACCAGTATCGAACGTTAGCAAGCAGTTAACGGCAAGGCTTAAAGTGAAAGAAAGGAAAACATACAAGGTCTAAAGTGTAAATAGACAAATATTGAGGAGTAAAATGCAAATAAGCATACGTGGAAAGACGAAAATGTAAATATAAAAAAAATCGCGTTTTCGTGCTTGTTTCGAGTGATGAGTCAGTGCCGCGTGCTTCCCACGTGAACCAAGCCCAGTAGTCCTAGAATAGCATCATGGCCATTTCAACACAATCTTCCCAACTGGGGTGAAAGTGATGGATGGACAGATGGGTGCGTGGGTTTATGATACCAGTTGGACGGGCCCACATCCCTAAATCTGGATGCATTCATTACGTGCATGGAGTTGGGGGTAGGTTGGAGTGGCAGCGCAGGGCTGCAGAGAAAACACCTGGAAATGGAATGTGCTCAGTCGGCCAATTCACCTGCTTCCACGTCCTTTCTTTCTCCTCCCACGCAGCGTCTCTTTCTCCTTGCGTAGCACCCAAAATCATTTTGACACGTGACCTACCTTTTAATCCATATCTTCCGGTTCGTGTCGCTCTCCCTCCTCGGAAAAAAAAAAAATTGCTTTTTCCAGTTTCCTTCTAATGTCGCCACCGTCTTCAAGTTCAATCCACGCGAGATATCCGATAATCGCAGCTGCCGATCGAGTGTACCGCCTTCAGTGGCCGTAGTCTACCTTCGTTTTTCAACCATCCATCCAAACCGTTTATCCGGAGGGTCTCAATATATTAAAGGGTAGACGATGCGAATTCAATGCGTGGATTCTAAAACCGTTGATTCGAGGTAGAGCGTCGGCACTTGAACTGTGCGTCCTTAGGTCACAGGAAAAGGAAAGTGTGAGTAAATGCAATCGGGTCGGGGAGGGAAGTGTTTGTTTGCTTGTGCACTACTGCACTGCACGCCAATCGAGCGCGAGCTGGGACTGGTGGATGCGATGTGGCCGGTTTTCAACTGGAGCAGGTGGTGGCCCCACATATTCGCTGGCGAGTGCCGAGTGATTGGCATTTGGCATCGGAGCGAACTGAAGAATCTTTTCAGAATCCTTCTGCCACCTCATCACTCTGCAGGGCTCTAGCAATATTGCTGGCGGCATCGGCAGTGGAGGTCGTGGTCACCTTTTTCCTGAAGTTCTTTCCAATCCATGGATGCCTGGAGACGGTTACCACCCTCCGGTGATTTTATTAGTTAGCATGCTTACATCTTAATCATGTTACGAAGCATTGATGTTTGGCAGTCTATCCCTCATCAATGTTCTACTGCGCCTGCATTAATTAAGCCGGTACCCATCGTTTTTTCTGCTAGTTACCAAGGGCTGATATAGGTAAGGTCAATTCACCCGTCGTATTCCAGTGGTATATTTATATTTTACAATTTAACAGCTAGCAAGCCCTAATAGGAATCAAGGGCGTAATGACTATCTTTTCTAATAAAGGGTGGCCTTGAAAGTTTAACTTTTCTATTCACTTTAACAATTTGGTCTTGACATATTATGGTGCACCCAAGCTATTATGCAACGGGTTTAGTCTTGATAATGAAATCAAAACAACTTATTGCATTTAAGTTATTTAACCCCATAATTAACCAAGTTTTATCTAATGGTGTGTTTGTTTAACATAAAAAAGTGTCAACTGAAACTTTTCAATCTAAAACTTTTCACTCTCCATAATTACTCTA
>JAXCLR010000001.1:71642036-71672049 GCA_035584095.1 Annona squamosa
TTTTTTGTCTGTTGTTGTTGTCTTCGAGTGGGGCTGGTGTACGTTTTGATTGGGACAAAAGGCTGGGATGCTGGGGTTTGGGTCTCTTAGCGCCTTTTGTTTGTCTTATCAGTTTTGTGGGCTCTCCCATTTCTTTAACGTTTGGGGTGGTTGCGTGGTTCTGACAATTGGTTTCCTGGCTGTAGCAAGCAGTAGAGATGATTTTGGCGTTGTGCAGTTTTCTTTTTCTTTTTTTCCCTTTTTCTGTGAGTTGGGTTCCTCCGGGCCTTTGGAGCCAGTGAGCCGCGGCCACTTGCTCTCCCGACCTCGTGCATTCCTCGCGTTTTAGCCCATTCTTTGTTTCATCTGCAAATTTTCCTCATCCCAAAGGCTCAGGCTTTGGATTTCTTTTTTCTCAAATGACCACCCTGCATTAATGAAAAGCTCGTGTGCTCACTCATTAGGTCAATTTTTTTCTTCCAAAACGACTATACCATCCTTCCTTCATATTGGCATGAGAATTCGACATTCGTCTTCTATAAGAGTCACAAACAAAAAAAAATCTAATTTGTTCATTAGATTTTAAAATCAACATTAAGGTAAATTGAGATTAAGGTGACCATTAATATCATTATAGATTTATAGAATGATTGGACTTTATATTTGTTTGTAAACTTATACACGAGATGTGAAATTGATTAATAATGTAAATATGTATAGATGGTGGTAAATATTATGATCGGTGGGTTTGGTCCACTTGGAATTTTTTTTAATATCAAAACTTTTTAGTCGTGTAAGTATTAAATTTAGGTTACCTTTTTAAGGGACAGGTTAAAATAATGCCCTTATTTTTATTCTGAAACTTTTATAAGATAAATTAAACTTCAAGTTTCTGGTAAGTAGGAAGAGATTGTTATTTTATAGAAAACTTCAATTTCATGTGAGTCTTTGAAATTTTTATGATAGTCAAGGACTCTAGAGGCTTTTTAAAAAACGAAACCTCAAGGTCGTTCCAGGTTCTTCGGAACTACGTAATTTTTTTTTTTAATGGATAGTAATTGGTAGTTCACTAGTTCCCCAGTTTGTTTCAAGCGGGGACCAGCTGCATATACTTGTTCTCTCATTGACAGTTGGGGAACGTTAATGTGATCATTGGCCTTGATTATTCTTGGGTCTCATGGAACTTAACCGTAACGGAGCTCCAAAGTTGATGAACAAGTACTTGCTTCCAAAATCAAGCCTGAAAGGCCTCAAGGCCATTATTTGGTCACCATCAAGTCTCTAAACCTTGCAGCAAACTATGACTAGCTTTGGACCTGTGGTGGTGAGCACATGTCTCTAAACAAGGCGCATCCAATGTTTTCAGAAAAAGGATCAGATATTGTCCTTGGAAAAACAATGATATTAGATAAAAACTGGACCAACGGATGCATGAGGCGGTTTAACCGAATGGAGCCGTGAAGTACCTCTCATCCTTTTAGCGGTTTGATTGGTTTCAAATGCAATCTATTCTAATCCGCCTTCAATTGAACCATCTACTGTTTGGCCGGACGAAATTGTTGAACCAGTGAACTGTAGATCACAAATTTAATTGCTCCGATCGGTGGAGCATAAGTATTTTATGAAGGCAACTTGAAATTGTCGAAAAGTGCATATAGCTGCTTGAGTAAATATTGTATGATTGATCTAATAAAAAAAATTGCATGATTGATTGACTCTGGCATATTTCCTCTTGTTGAAGTTGTTTTTGTTTACTTGAATTGTTGACTAGATCGTGCTTTTTAAAAAAAAAAAAAAAATTTCCACAAATTTTGTGTGAAAAATGTTCGTCTGATTCAAAAGAGTACAAATAGGTTGAAATAATGGTTGAACTGGTTTGGATCAGCCAACCAAACCGAGTTCAACTCGCAGTTCTGTATTTAAAACATATCGGGTTCATCAGAGTATCTGTTTCTCTGCCTCACTGAAATTCCGCCGTCTGTTTATCTCTTTCTAGCTGAAATTCAGTCACTTGTAAAAATCACCAAGTCTAAATGTGATCGTGTATATATTCATTACGGGTTCGTCTTTCTCTATTAATGATTTTATTGCATTTTGTTACATACTTGTAAATGCCCTTTTCAAATGGAGAAAACTTAGAAAACTATCTGATTTAATTGCAGGAATTTCTTTTCCATTAGAGTTGTTGATGACAGAAGCAGCAGTGACCCTCCATCTTTGGTTCCAGTTGTGATCAACGCATTCTCACAGGTAACATTTGCTCATTGAGCATGTTTACGTTGCTAAAAACTAATGGCCATTTACTTTAGTTGTCTCTGAAAATTTGTTGGGTGTTCATGGGTCTTCTCAATCCCAAAAGCTAACCTGAGCACCTATAACCCCTTCTACGACTGATATGGGACAACTTAATAATATCTCCCCTCACACATTGGGCCTTAGGTTGGATTTCCCTGTCAAACTCTTTTTTCTGGCTCTTGAGTGGGGTTGTTGCATTTTAGGCTCTGATACCAGTTTGTAGGGTGTTCGTGGGTTTTCTTAACTCCAAAAGCTAGCCTAAGAGGTAAGATATTCCCTCACACTTTAACTGCACTCCTATCCCCTTTAGCTCATTCTGCAAACGATGTGAGATAACCTAACAAAATTATAGTTGTTTTATTACAAATATATTTTCCATAATGTCAAATCAGTCTCTTATAACTATGCGTTTCTTAAATGCATGCTTATAGGATTCATCCATGGTGAATTTCCCTTGAGAATCAGGCTTTCCTTTCTTTGTTTATCTAATCTTTTTAATTTATTTATTCATGAATAATTTGACACGGTCCAAATCCATAGCCACTTGCAAAGCATGAACAGGTGTTATGGAAATGAAATAAAAGATACTGCGCTCTATTATGTTGCAAATTCAAAATCCATAGAATTAGTTAGAACACAATTTAGGACAAATCTAACCATTAATATGGTCTATATTGATCATTTGACCAAATTAATCATTCAAAAGGTCAATCTGATTTTATGAGCAGTTAATTTGCATCGTTAGGTTTTTTGGTAGTTGTCACTTCAGGTAGTCAATCAGACCTGTAATTTTTTTAGGCGATAGTAAGATTCTTGTCTTATATAACAGTATTACATTGTATTTTTTTTTTTTTCACTTTTTGGGCATTCTTAGGGTATAAAAAAATATTAATTTAGTTCATAAAAAAAATTACCTTAGGGCATGTTAGGTTGACATGGATTTTGAATTCTGCTTTTTGAAAATTTTGAATTCTCTCCTTTCAATATATGATAACAATCCTACTTGTCATCATCATGACCTATATGTCTTATCTTCCAATAGATAATTTGACATGTACTCACCAAGCAATCCCATCTTTCCAAACTCAAAATCCTTTCCAAATACAAATTCCTACAGCTGAACATAGTCTTAGGGCCTGTTTGGCCACGCTTAGTGTCTGTGATAAGTGTTGAAGTCCTGCGCTTTTTTGAGTTTTGCTAAGCTTATCAAATTAGTTGGAACCTTTTGTGTTAAAAGCTCCTAAAGAGTGCGAAAAATAAGCTACAAAACCAAGCTTTTTCCTTAATGAGCAACTGTGTTAATTTGTCCGCTGGCCAAACTGGCCCTTAGTGTTAAATTCATCTGCTAGCTTGCCATTCCAACTTATCAATTGTTTTATCTATATGCTGTGCATATATTATTGAATAATTTATCTGTAGAGATGGGGGCATAGACATATGGTAAATGGAGGGCTTTATTCCACTGCTGAACTGCCATGGGCATTACATGTTCTCATTTATAATTTGGATCCATTTTGCCAGAGAAATAAGCAATTGCTGTTTTGATCAACCAGTGACCAAAATGATCCTAGATTTAGTAAATCATAGGGAATGGTTGCAAATCTATCCCAAATTTTCTGGTCAATGTATTTCAGCCCGAGCAAGGGATCTGGCCAGTCTGTCCATTTGGCCATTTGGATGAGCATCAATTTGCAAGTATCTTCTGAATTTGGTCCTTGAGGAGCAAGTTACTTGTAAATTTTGCCTCACAATGTAAGGATGTAGGATATATCTTGATGGATGAATAAATCTTATAGTAGTTCTGTTAGCTTCCCAGCAACGTGGAAATTATGAACTTAATGCGGTGGTTTGGCGTCATTTTAGTGTGACCTATGTAGATGGTGCTGCATATATGAGGCAATTATTCAGTATAGCTGGCTGCATAGAGTTTCTATACAGCCCCATTTTTTTGTTTTTTGTTTTTTTTAAATAATGTCTTCTTCAAATCTAAACTATTTATCATGGTTACCCATATGTATTTATTTGTGATTCCAAAAAGAACATGCATCTAAAGCTTATATTCCATTTTTGAAAAATTAATAGTTTTATATATTCACTCTCGAAGATACTAATTTTTTATAAAAAGTTTCCGATAAAAGTGATGTTTGGTAAAATGGTAAAAAAATGATCTTAAACAAAATAAATGGCTTAGATTTGGAAATAAAAAAGTTTTAAATTAAAAAAAAAAACCGCGAGGGGCTGCAGGACACTTGATGTAGCTGATTGAATGGAATCAATGCCATGCTTGTATAAGAATAAAATTCATATTCAATGGCTATTTCTCACCTAAGTGCCATTCTTGTTGATCTTTAGTTGTCCCAGTAAGCTTATGCATTTTAATTAATTTCTTGATGAATTCTAATCACGTTCTTTTTTGGTCTCCATTTCCATTCTCTGGTAGCTTTTAATTTTGATAAATTCTTTCTTTCTGAACTGCATACAAGATTCTTGAAGTCAAATATTTCATATTCAGTAGTCATCATTAAACCCTCGAAAGTCAACATCTTGGAGTTCCAATCTTTATATAATCAGCAGGATGATTATATGGATGATATTACCAGAATCATAATCACTGAAATCCAGATAATGCATAAATGTGCGAGATTTTTTTTTTTTTTTTTTTTTTTTCATTTTGTATACTTTTATTAACTTTCTTTTTCTGTCTTGATTTGAATTGAAGAGAATGCGGACACGTCTATTTGTAGTTGTTACCGACAAATATATGCTACAAGTAATCTGATTCTGAAACAGTTGTTTCTGCTTGAAAAGAAAGTAGAAGTCTCAGACATATTTGACCATAGTATGTCCGTTTCAGGTATTCCCAAAATCTAAAGCTACAATATGTTGAAAGGGTCAAAAGCTACTCCCTACAGATTCATCTGTATTGATGAAAGAAGCTGTTTGGCCTCCTTGAAGTTACAATGGTTACTGAATTGGCATATTCATGTGTTCTTTGTTGCCATACTGCTTGCTCTCCATCCATCCTTCTCTGATACACATTACTGTAGTGACAGCAAATCATTAGAGATCCTTCGAGAATCCTTTTCCCAAAAAAGGGGCATCATCCCGAGTTGGTTTGATCGAGCGATTGCACCCTGTAACTGGACTGGAGTAGAATGCACGGGCAATGAAGTCACTAGAATAGACTTGTCATACATTCCTCTGAGCCTCTCAATTCCCAGCTGCATTGGAAATTTTAGAGCTCTGAAGGTCCTTAACTTGAGCAATTGTGCACTCACCGGTGCAATTCCTGAATCATTGTGGAACTTGTGGACGTTGCAGAGTCTAGATCTGAGCCAGAACCGACTATTTGGTGCATTACCTTCTGAACTAGGTAACTTGAAAATGCTCAGAGATCTAGTGGTAGATGATAACAGCTTCTCTGGAAGTTTACCTTCGACTGTTGGATCTCTTTATCACCTAACTGAGCTGTCCCTCTCGGGAAATTCATTCTCTGGAAGTCTTCCTCGCGAACTCGGGAGCCTGGAGAGCCTTGAGTCCCTAGATATAAGCATTAACTCCTTCTCAGGGAATTTGCCATCTACTTTTGGAAATATAACCGGTCTTTTGTACCTCGATGCAAGTTCAAATAGATTCACGGGAGTGGTTCCATCAGAGATTGGAAATTTGAGAAGTCTGGTACGAATGGATCTCTCCTCAAACAGCTTGACAGGATTTATACCACCAGAAATAGGAAGATTGATAAGCATCGAGTCTCTGTTCATTGGGAGAAACAGCTTCCAAGGAGGAATTCCACCAGAAATTGGCAATCTGTCAGAGCTCAAGGTACTTGGTCTTCAGAACTCTGGCCTGTCAGGAAAAATTCCAGATGAAATCTCTAACCTGATGAGTCTAACAACCTTAGACATATCTGAGAACAGTTTTGAGGGGGGACTGCCTGCCAGCTTTGGGAAGTTGAGTAACCTAATGTATCTAATTGCAGCCAGTGCAGGATTAAGTGGGCCTATTCCAGACGAAATGGGCAAGTGCAAGAAACTGAGAACTGCGGATCTGTCGTTCAACTCCTTTTCTGGTTCATTGCCTGCAAGCTTTTCTCACCTTGAAGTCATTGATGCATTTATAGCTGACGGGAACCATCTATCTGGTCCAATCCCAGCCTGGATTTCTAATTGGAAGAAAGTGAACGCAATAAGGCTAAGCAAGAATTTCTTCGAAGGGCATTTGCCTCCAGTGAAACTGCAGTCCTTGAGGACATTCTCTGTGGACTCGAACCAACTTTCTGGTGAAATTCCTCCAGAAATATGCGACTCTGAATCGCTGACTACACTGTCACTGTCAGAGAACGAGTTCACAGGCGATATTAAGAATACACTCCGGGGCTGCTCTAAGTTAACCGATTTGACATTGTCAGGAAATAATTTCTATGGTGATATCCCAGGCTATTTAGGAAAGCTGCCCTTGGTCACACTGGAAATGTCTCAGAACAACTTCAGTGGCCAGATTCCAGACCAGCTTTGTGAGTCTAAGACTCTTCTGGAAATATCACTCAGCAACAATCTGCTGGTTGGCTGGATTCCTGATTCTATTGGAAGAATCTCGTCTCTTCAGAGGCTGCAGCTGGATAATAATTATTTTGGAGGTCCCATCCCAAGCAGCATTGGGAATTTGAAGAACCTGACCAATCTGTCGCTTCACGGAAACAGATTAACTGGAGAGATCCCGTCAGAGCTCTTTGAATGTACAAATCTGGTGGCCCTGGACTTGGGTTCAAATAGTCTCTCCGGATCAATTCCTAAGAGCATATCCCAGCTGAAACTACTTGATAATCTGGTACTGTCGAGGAATCGGCTCTCCGGGCACATCCCTGGTGAGATTTGCTCCGGGTTTCAGCAGGTTGCTCTTCCAGATTCTGAGTTCACTCAGCATTATGGTGTGCTTGATCTATCGAGCAATGAGCTCACAGGCACGATCCCATCAGCAATCAAGCACTGCACAGTCCTGATCGAGTTGCGGTTACAAGAGAACAGGCTCAATGGTAGCATCCCTACAGAGCTTGGTCATATGGCAAATCTGACATTTGTCGATTTGTCCTCCAATGTTCTCTCTGGGCCCATCTTACCTTTGTCCTTCATGTCCCCAAGTCTCCAAGGCCTCATCCTCTCAAACAACCAACTGACTGGCCTACTACCGGACAGGATGGATTTGCTGACACCAAATTTAGTGAAGCTTAATCTTTCCCGCAATCATCTTGTCGGATCCATTCCATCCTCTATTTTCAGTATCAAGACCCTAACTTACTTAGACCTCAGCCAAAATTACTTCTCTGGTTTCATTATCTTCCCCCCCCAGCCTGCCTCACTCAGTAATCTATTAGCCCTGAATGCTAGCAACAACCTTTTGTCTGGCTGCTTACCTGAAACAGTTTCCAATCTCACATCCCTCTACATCCTGGATCTCCATAATAACTACCTGACAGGCCGTTTGCCGGCATCACTCTCAAGCCTTGTTTCCCTAATGTATCTGGACTTATCTGCCAATCGCTTCCAGGAGTCTGTTCCATGCAATATCTGCACCATACTGAGCCTCAATTTCATCAACTTCTCTGGGAATAATTTCGACGGGTATGTTCCCGAAAACTGCACAGTCGCAGAGCCATGCTTGCGAGAGCATTCTGTATTCTCTACCCTGCACTCGTATCCACCATCTGCTCTCACCCGAGCCTCCATCTGGGCCATCTCCTTCTGTGCAACGGTGATCTTCCTCGGAGTGCTGCTCGGTGCGGTCAGATGTGGAATGCTGCGGCCAGAAGCCGCCCCCATCGCCCTCCCTCCCTCAAAGGCCAAGCCGGCAGCCATCGAACCAGCCTCCACCGACGAGCTGCTATCCAAGAAGTCAAAGGAACCGCTGAGCATCAACGTCGCCACCTTCGAGCACGCATTGCTGCGGCTGACACCTGGGGACATCCTCACAGCCACTGAGAACTTCAGCAAAGGCCATATCATCGGCGACGGCGGATTCGGCACCGTGTACAAGGCGCTGCTGCCCGAGGGGGGGACGGTGGCAGTAAAGAGGCTGAACAGTGGCCATTTCCAAGGCGATCGTGAGTTCCTAGCGGAGATGGAAACGATTGGCAAGGTGAAGCACCCGAACCTGGTTCCCCTGCTGGGCTACTGCGTCTTCGGTGAGGAGCGGTTCCTGATATACGAGTACATGGAAAACGGAAGCCTGGACCTGTGGTTGAGGAACCGGGCGGATGCCGTGGAACTCCTCAATTGGCCATCTCGCTTGAAGATATGCTTGGGTGCTGCTCGCGGGCTCGCATTTCTGCACCACGGCTTCGCGCCCCACATCATACACCGGGACATGAAGTCCAGCAACATCCTGCTGGATCGAGGGTTCGAACCGCGGGTTTCGGACTTCGGACTGGCGAGGATAATCAGCGCGTGCGAGACCCATGTGAGCACAGATCTCGCGGGCACGTTCGGATATATACCCCCAGAGTACGGGCAGACAATGAAGGCAACGGCAAAGGGCGACGTCTACAGCTTCGGGGTTGTGATACTGGAACTGCTGACGGGACGAGCGGCGACAGGGCAAGAGGAAGTGGAAGGAGGGAACTTAGTGGGTTGGATGAGGTGGATGATTGCTGGTGGGAAGGAGGGCGAGGTGCTGGACCCGTGCTTGTCGGGCCCTCAGGGGGTTTGGAAGGAGCAGATGATGCGCGTGCTTGCTGTGGCCAGGGCGTGCACCTGCGATGACCCGACGAAGAGGCCCTCCATGCTTGACGTGGTGAGGCTGCTCAAGGAAATGAAGATGGAGGAGGAAGAGTGTGGGCGTGACTGAGGTGAAAACAAGCCTTGTTAATGTCTTACTCGGACGTTGTATTGCTTTTATAATAATTTGCTCGCTCGTAAGAGGGCATGGCAAGCAGCAGAGTTAGTGGGTTGGTTGAAAGGTTTTCTTGTAAATATTATTAGGCCCTGTGAAAGTAGGACTCTGATGATCAAGAAGATTTCGAGGGCGAATGAGCCCAATTGTCCACTTTCATGGGCCGTGGAGTCGCTCTTCCATTCCCTAAACTTGCTTCGAGTTCAGGCCTAGAGTTTCTCATTATCGCTTTCAATTTTTTATTATCATCACTCCTTTTTTCATAAAAAATATTACCTTTATCATGATTCGTATTATGTTAATTACTACCTTCTATTTTTACGGTACTCTCTCTCCACTCTTCTGTATTTCTTCATTTTTTTTAAATCTCTACTTTAATGACCAGGATGACCTTAAAGTATTTTTATGGTTTTTTTTGGATGGACCTTAAAGTATTATAATAATAGGAAAATGGACATAAATTCTGATAATCGAGAAGGTGAAGTTTCGCCTTTCTTGTACATGGCTGAAAAGTACTGTCACCAGGTTGCAGCGAAAGTCAAATTCCAAACAATGAGTGGGGGAGAAGAGTTTTTCTTATTTTCATCTTGGGCTCACCTTCTATACAACTAAGTAAAATAAATCTCGTCCATTGTGGCTTAACTTGAAGATATGAAATTCACTTTGCCCAGTGCATTTAGCATCCTTTGTTTAATTGAGAAATTAAATTTCGTTTAAATTAAAGATACGTGCGGTTACATCTGCTTAAAAATTATATATTTACGTAGAAATTAAGAAAAATGTTTGGATTTATTTTTAAGTGTATTATAATATAATAATATTTTATAAAATCATTCGTCTGTACAGGAAAATATTTTAAACAGTTTAAATGTTGAAGTACACATTTGAAATCGATGCATAAATTTAAAAAATTATATCATGTTCATTTTGTACACTTTGTCAAATGTGGGTGAAGTACATCTTTGATTTATACTTTATTCTAATCTTGATCCTACACACGCACACACTCGTACGAATTGTGTCAACCACTTTCGTGAGACATCGTTGACTTGATCTCAACAAATAAATAATTATAAATACAGTTCATTTTACATTATGATCAAAGTAGACCAAAATGATATGTCATTAAAAAAATTTTAGTGCGATTCAGAGGGAAAAAGAAAAAAGAAAACACTTTGGGAATAAAAGGTAATACTCGAGCGAAACCCTTTCTCATCGCTGCTTCTTTAATCTTTACCTGATTCCACCCAATGAGGCGCACAAATGATGCGCACAGGATTAAGAATGTGAATTTTTTTTTTTCCCGAACCTCTTTTGATAACTTTTATTTTTTATTTTTCCCTTCTGCGGGTAAAAAGTTTTTAGAAAGTCTTCCCCCAAAATTTCAAGTTGCATTTTTACAGGTTAAAAAAATGCGTTTTCAAAACAATTAGATCATCCAATAAATTAAATGCTTGCCGACCCTCGCTGATCCCCGCCAAAGCGCGTGGAGGGCCCCCGGCCCGCGTTTCTGCTCTTGCTTTTACCGCTGAAAACGGCATCAGCTAGATCTCCAGAGAAGATCTCAGCCACAGGAAAAGCTAAGGCGTCCCATCCAACGGCGATGGCGAAGGATGGCAAAACTGTGATTCTCACGTGAGCTGAGGTTGTTTCCGTCGCCCCACCACCATCCTCTCAGCAAAACAAGGCCCCCTAATTTTCGTTGCTTCTCGGAGATCTCCCCTCAGATCTCTCCCAGCCCAAGGGAAGAGACGGCGGACGAAGCTGCATCAGCTGCTTGTGGGAAGTTGCGAATGCGGAGCCACCATTTCCAGCCTCGCCGACTCTCCCCGTCTCTTATGTGAGATTTCACCATCTCTCAAATCGATCTTGGTTCTAAGCTTTTGGCTTCCCGCCATGGATTCATCCCCCAACTCCTGTTGTGGTTATCTACGCCTCGCAGTTCTTCTTCTCTTCCTCGTCTCCGTTGGATCAGCTGAGGTACGAATTCGGGTTCGTTTTTCGAAGTGCGTATGTAGTTGGAAAATTCTGATCATTTGCGCGGGATTGGAATTAGAACCACGATTTGTGGTATTTTGGCCATGTGCACCGATCTTCAGGGGTTTTCGGTTTATGGATCGATGGCTTTTTGCAGATCGATTTAATCTGGACGATGATGTGCACCCATTTTTGACTTGTTTGGAGAACGCTGGTACATGAGCCGAGGGCTTGATTAGTATGTACGGACTGGATAGACGAATTAAATGTGGGATTTTAATTTGTTTATGCTTCGTCTTATAATGGTGAATTGATAAGACCTCTGTTGTTGTCATTTTATTTTGAAATTGTAGGATTTAGAGTTGGAGACGGATAATGATAATCAAGCGAATGAATCGTCCCAGTTCTTGGATCGCCGTAGCAAAGTGAGCAGTCATTTCCTTTTCCTTTTTTTTTTTTTTACCTGTATGATTGAGATTTGTCTCTTCTTGAACAACTCGTGGCTATAGACTGGCTGAGATTACCAGAAATGTCTTGAGATGGGGTTAATGTTTAGATCATTGCATGCCATCCTATGCTGGCTCATTGATTGTTCTGTTTTACTTTTTGGCTGAAGCTCGATAGAGTTTGACAGAGTTGCAAACTATCTTGTTTCAAATTTGAGAGCTGCTTTTGGATGGAACTGTTTGTCACTCTTTTGTTTTGATTTATTTTTAATTGATTGCTTACAATTGCAAATTTATCTGGGCAGATAGAATTGTCCAATCTGCGGAATGAGGCTGCAAATGGACATGCTGTACAAGATTCGAGCATTCAGGACACGATTTCGGGGGGACTTGCATATCAAGGTCTGGGGATATTTGATGCTATGTTCACAAGTTTCTCGATGATTGTGGTTAGCGAGGTCTGTAAACCCAATCTCAAGTATCTATTTTATGTTTTCATCTTCTTTGAGTATGGCATCTTAAGCTAATGTAATTATTGTTAATCAATGCTGTTGCTAGATTGGTGATGAGACATTTATCATTGCTGCACTCATGGCCATGCGTCATCCAAAGTCAATTGTTCTGTCAGGCGCACTTTCTGCCCTTGTTGTGATGACTGTAAGTGTGTTGGCTTAGTACATCCTAATCACGTTGAGAACTTGGATTTCTGTTGTTTTTTATTGGCAACTGGAATGGATTTGGTTGGAAATTTCCATTTTCGAAGGCTTGATTTGACATGTATTTTCTGCAATAATCCTAGCTTTTTCTGTCATCACTTATAATTTCAATTACTACCCATCTATCTGTTTTAACTTCATGAACATTTTGGCTGACATTATCCCTGTATTACTTATGTCTTTTTTCATTCCATTCCAAACTAGTCCACATTACCTGTCAGGTCTTGCAACTCTGCATTCCTTCTACTCCCAGTGGTGTTTGTCTCCTAAAGCATAATAAACTTTGGTTTTGTTGTCTTATAGTCAAGAAACTCACATATTTGCTTGGACATCAGGTACTTTCAACCGGACTTGGTAGGATTGTTCCCAACCTAATCTCAAGGAAGCACACAAACAGTGCTGCAACTGGTAAATTTTTCACTTCTTGGAAGAGCATCAAGAGATGCTTGGTTTGATGGTTTGGATTTTCTTTCAGGTTCAACTTTAATGATTACTCTAAAAGTTTGTCCTTCGATTGGACCAATCATATACCATTCTGGACTGGGTGTGCTTTCACATTGGACATTCATGAATCTTAGTAGTTTTGATTTAGGATAAATCTGAAAACAAGGAACCATCATACAGAAAGATTAAATTCACTGTTGAATACATTTTTAAAGGAAATACGACGCACATTCACACGCACTTACACTAACACTAATGATTGAAGGTATTTGATCAGAGTTATTAGGGAATCGAAAATACTGTGTTTTTTGTATGTGGGGTGTTTTGTAAATCTGTCAATCTTATCATTGGTTTATTTATTTATTTATTTATTTCCACTTTATACAAGTCTTGTCCTCCTTCAGTCTCCAATAATTAAGTGTTACTGCTGTTGTGTGTTAATAACAAAAGGAGCCTATATAATCAGACAATCTACTATGACCAGTTGTTCAATCTATCTATTTTTTTTTTCTTTTTGTATTAATTTAAGAGGGATCTCCTTTCTGGATTTGAGGAGCAATCAACTTTGGTTTCTAAAGATTTTTTAGCCTTTCAATTTTAGCATGTCTTCAAGATTGTTTACAGTACTATCATGTGGGACTGAGCTGAATGGTCTACTTAGGTAAAGATGTGGTTAACTGATTCTGGGGACTCAAATGACATCTTGTTTGATCATGCAGTTCTCTATGCATTTTTTGGACTGCGCTTACTTTACATTGCTTGGAGATCAGACTCAAAAGCATCACAGAAAAAGGAAATGGAAGAAGTATGCATTCTATTCTTAACATCAAATGCAGTTTAAGATCTCTTTCCATGTCAATGCGGGTGTTCATGCATGTACATTCGTTTTGAAGCTTTGTTTGTGCCTGTTGAATTGGTCATTAAATGTTTAGACTTTAGATGGAGGTATTATTGTGTAAGGATGATGGCCAGAGAATTTGCAGACTTGCAAGATCATATCCTCCCAAATTGTGGCATTGTCTTCATTGATACATTCTTTGGAGGTTTAATTTACTGTTTGCTGAAGCAAGTGATCTAAATGTCAGGATTTTCCCTTGAACACAGTCTGTTCATCAGGTGACTTACTAGGTCAATATTTTGTACCATTGAACTGTGGGCCTCAGTTGTGCCAAAATGTTGACCTAATGACTCTTACTTAGTTCAAATAAAAAAAAATTTTAAAACAAAAAAAATGGAAGAACAACAGAAGAGAAAGTGATTATAAAAGGCAGGAATATCTAAGCTCTAAATGACAATGAGCAGCTGAGGTTAAATTATGTTTTATCCTTATGTATGTAGAGAGATATATGTACTACAGAGATTGCATAATCTGAAAAAATTTAAATGGTGTGTGTGAGATCACTGACTCTATTGAATCTGCTTTGCTTTGCAAGGTAGGAAACTGCAATTCTGTTTACTGAGTGGACAACCACTGGACAAGCTGTATGGGAGGTCATCATAATGAGTTCAAGGGTCCTGTAATTTAGTGGTTCACAATTCTAGAAAATTTTAGGGAAATGATTTCAATATGATGTCTGGATTCCTTTCGGGATGAATCAATATTATTTGACAGCTTGAATTTGATTCACATCAATACTATATTTCTCTTAAATGTATTCAGTTAAACTAAAGACCATTGACGTGTTTTCTTTAATCTAATTTATTATGATATTAAGAAAATTTTCTCTGTTGCTTTGTGATAAAATTGATTCAAATCCAAATTATGAGGCATCATTATACTGGTCATAATTACTGATATTGTCATCTGAAAGCAAAAGGGTTAGATTTACCTAATAAACATTGTCAATCTTGTTGTTCTTTTTTTTTTCCTATATTTTTAATGTCTTTCAAATGGAAGCAATGAGCAAATTTTGTTATTTAAATTGCCGTCATTCTCTGTAGTCGTAAATAGTACCATTTAAGTGCACCCTTGAATATGTGACCTTCTAACATGCTAGTGTTTTACTAGCAGCCATATAGATTCTCGCTTAATCACCTGTCACCAAATTGATGCAGGTAGAAGACAAACTGGAATCTGGGCAGGGAAAAACTCCATTCCGTCGTTTCCTGTCAAGATTTTGTACACCAATCTTTTTGGAGGTTTGTATTTCTGAAAGTATTGACTCCCAAGTCTGTATTAAAAATGCCCAGTATCCCTACTGTTTGCACTTTCCACGTCTTAAAAGTACTTAATGTGGGCAGAAGTTTGGGTCTGGATCAGAAATCCGGTTCAATCTTTTGATCATGCTGTTTCAAACCTAGGCTTCCATGTTCCATGTAGAATGGTCGTTTGACCCCTGTGTGCGCAAAGTAATCTCAGATTCTCAGTCTTTGAAATTCTGCTTTTAATCCTTGTAAAATATTTGGTTTGATCATGTTTAGAAACATTATGATTTCTATCCTTTCCCTTTATTTACTGTTTGATGATCTACAGTCGTTTATCTTGACCTTTCTGGCGGAATGGGGGGATCGGAGTCAGATTGCAACAATAGCGGTGAGTCACTCCATGTCTGTGAGATCCTGTGATCTCAATTCATTTATTTATCACATGGTTGGTGAACAGACTCATCGTATTACCATTCCAGTTGGTCTAGCAGCAATTAATCTGCATTAATGAGTAAAAGAGAAGGTTACGTTGTAATTTCTCTTTTTGACTGCAGCTGGCAACTCATAAGAATGCCATTGGAGTTGCTGTGGGGGCAACAGCAGGCCATACTATTTGTACATCACTTGCTGTGGTAGGAGGAAGTATGCTTGCATCAAAGATCTCACAAGGGACGGTTGCAACCATTGGTGGCGTGCTCTTCCTTTGTTTCTCCTTGTCATCCTACTTCTATCCTCCGTTGTGATTGTATATGTTAACAATGATTTTTTCAGAGCTGATTGTACTCAGTCTTTTGCTTTGCTTATTAAATCAAGTTGATTCATAGATCCGATCAAAAAAAAAAAAAAAAGTTGATTCATAGAGCAGATTTTGGGGCTTGTACCATTTCTTCTTCTTTTATTTTTAGGGTTAATTCCAAATATGCCCATAACTTTTATTCTTAATTTCAAATATATTCGATAAGTATGAAATATTTCATATATACCTAATAAGTAAACCTTAAATATCAAATATATACAATTCCGTCACACTTGCTGTTAGCGTTGTCAATGGGTGTGGAAATGATCAACACGTCCTAAATCCTTGTCTCACATTCTCTTCTATCTCCACTTTTTCTCCGCTCATGGCAGATCTTGGTGATGGTGCCTCCATGCACCACTGAAAGAATCTTACGTTCAGCCGTGCTTGATGTTGTGCATTCATCTCCCCAAAGAGCCCTGGGAATCACTGTTGGCCGCTGGTGAAACAACCCAAGTCGAAAGCCTCAAGAATCATTGATGATCTTGTCCTTATATGAAGATTTGCCTATTTCCACTGCTCGCGAGGCCATCTTACCCAGCGTCTGGCCACTCTTTTGCATGCCTTCCACTTCATCTCCATCGTCCATCAACGCTGTGATCGCCTACTTGTTCTTCTTCATTTTTATCAATGGCTTGCCTGGGTTCTCCCATGATGCCTACACCTTGGATCCTGCATAATCAACTTCTCATTACAGAACTGTTCTGTGAAGTTAGGCCATGAAATCATGGCCACCAAGCACCAACGCCTTCCAGCACCGAATTCCAGCCGCAGTGGGTGACAAGCGCCTTGACAGCGAGATAGGGGAGGACCACAACTTATGGGGCCTACCCTCTAATGATGAGCGGCACCACTTTCAACCTTTCCTCCAATCCCTCCTGCAGCCATTTGTTTTTGAGGAGCTTGCTCGTGTTCTTGCTCACGACCCGAATGAAGGGCGACCCTCTGATTCGAGCGTCAGCTCAATCTTTAGCAGCTGAGTAGCACTCAACCGAGTCAAGCTTCTGAAACAAATATGCACGACTGACCCCGCTGTCTTTGTCTGCAGCCACTATCCTCTACGTTGATAGAAGCTCTCTTCCCTCTATCCACCATGTCGGCCATGGTTCTGTTGCGGAGAGACAGGGGACCCACCGCCCATGCCTCCTTCCCCATCTCAATCTTCTCAAAATGTTTGATGTAATGCCACTCCTTGTGAAAGATATTCGTGACCATGCCAAAGCTCCAGCAGTCAGCTTCTTTGACTCACTCCCAAAACTCCACGAGATTGCCCTGTTACATTTTGAGATCCTCAGGCAACTGAGATTGGGTGAGGTCAATGAGTTGTGGTAGGCCTAGGAGTATGAAGGTCTCACTATTGGAGATCGTGCCATCTTGTGGCCGGTGATGTCGAAGGCTGTCAGTGGGGCAATGCGAGAAGAAACTTCTCCCAGTGAATACCAATCTCGGAATCCTGAACAGGGTCTCGACTTCCATTGTCCACGGCAAGAAATAACTAGAAATAATGCAGTCCGGGCGGTGTTTCTCAACAAGTCGCGTGATTGGCTCTTGGAGCATGGCCAGGGCGCTTACAAAGGTGAGGATAGGAAAATGGCAAGGGAATTAAGGCTCTTGGATGTGTCAGGGAATTCAAGGAGGAGGGTTTTGTTTTGGGAACCAAATAGGTGTGTTTGATCAACGATCTTTTCATAAGAGGCATAATCGTGGTTCATGACAATGAGGCTGACGTCCAACCCATGGGTTGCAAACAGCTTGGCAAGGTCTACCATGGGGATCATGTGGCCCTGAGCCAGGAAAGGGATGCGAAATACATAGAGATGATGATGCACTTGTGACCCATGGAAGCTGTAAGAGTTGAGAAGCTAGCACGAACGATTGCACCAGAATTGTTTCTCTCTCCCCTAAAAAATTAGCAATTTCGATCTTATCTGCCCGTAGGTTGTATTGAGTTCCAGAGAAGCGTCCATGTAAGAAACTGTATAGTTGGTGCCCAGTAATTACCTAGCATCACAACATCCCTCTTTTATTAACCGAAATAGAACAAGGATAAAAAGAAGATTTTCGGTGGATGCGTCTGTTGCAGCAGATGGGCCACATGGATTTCGATGGCAAAGCGAAAGGAGATGGTCGATTTAAGGGTAGCATGGTCATTTAGAAATATTCGTTTTCTGTTTAATTAACGAACAGTTCGATTTTGGGTATATTTGATATTTGAGATTTACTTCGAGGGTATATATGAAATATTTCATACTTAGTAGATATATTTGATATTGAGGGTAAAAGTTATGGGTATATTTGAAATTAATTCTTATTTTTATTTGTTTATTTCTGTATTTACATAGATCCAATCCCTATTCATATAACCTTTCGAAAGTTATATGAAACATTGAACTACAAAAGTGCTTCGTCGTGCACTCAACGTAACGGTGATTGTTTGGTTTTATTTATCCCTTTCCAACTGCGGTGCGTTTGAGACTCTGCTAACCGTGTCTGAAAATCAAATGGTTTGCTAACCAATCGAGGTGGAAATCATCAAATGCGCTTTTGGGTTGGAGCTATTGAGGATATCATTAGGAAAGTTTTTCCATGAAACATTTTCATGCAAACAATTGGTTTCCGTTGAATCCAAACCATTCATCCTTTTACTTACGCTTTGAAAATTTGTCTTGATACTTCATGAGAACACGCATTTCTTAGCAGTCACATTCCTTGCGTGGCAGCATTCAATTGAGATGAATTATCAAAAAAAAAACACTTGTTTGCAAAACCCTAATGGACTTACATACCTTGAAACTACGTAGGCAGGCTGAATGTTTAATTGTGATAATATTTGTATTGTCAGTAGAACAGGACATGAAAACCGAAAAGATTGATGACTGGAATTCATTGAATCAAAACGTTTCGAACGGTTCGATATCCATTGGATATGTAAACAAATTGTCAATAGAGTTCAAGCCGAGCCCAATGGCTCCAATCCCGTTTCCCAAAACAAGCGAGTTGCATTGAGATAAAGGCTCCATTTCCGTTTTCCACAAGAAGTGAGCTGCATTGAGATTTTGGCCTAAAGCTCCATGAATCAGCGCTGGCTAAGAAGTGATTTACAAAGCAGAATCTCTAACTCACTCTTGCTGACATGAAAACTCAATCCAAATCAATATGGGGTTTAAAAAGGTGGGAGAAAACTATGGGCGAGCAGTCAAGTTGGAGGGAAGAATCTGTTGAGATTGAAGGGAAGTGTGTAGAATTCCTCATTCCTTATGTCCCCTCTGAAGTTCCTGAACTTAACCCACCATGGCATTCCCCTATCCTTCTTTGATGCCTCCACATCCACAGTATTGTCCAACAGAACTGCAACTATCAAACCCACAGTAGGCGCCGATGAGAAAACTGTGTTCAGAAAACCATCAAACTGCAACAAGAAGATAAAACACCAATCAGAATCTTGTAGACATTCCAAGGAAACTAAAAAGGATGTTTTGCTGCATGCATTTGTTTAGTTGAATCACCAACTGTCCACCTGATACGGTGAAATAAAAGAAGCAAATCAAGTAAACTAGCAAATAACTGAGCCTTTCAATTCAGTTACGACTCTGCATCGATCGAACAGTCACAAACAAACTTACCCAGTGCGCCCTTGTGTTCACTGGTCCATGCCTGGAAGAAGCCCAGAACAGATTGAAGTACTGAGGAACAGACAACCCGAGGAAAAGTGAGAGGCCAGTGATGTACAGGTTTCTCATGCAGTTCATGTTTGTGAATTGGAGAAATGATAGCCCAAGTGAAGCTGAAAAGGAAAACCATAGGTTAAATATATATATAGGCAGTGTTGCTGTGATCGAACACAACTGAGATAGATTATGCCAATATGATCTATTCCCTTTACTAATCCTCCAGTAAAAATCATTTCCTTTTCCTAAGAATGTGTTCATCCCAGAAAAAAGGGGTTGGGATTTGCTCTAGAATGTGGAACATTAGGCACAATCCATCTTAGATTGCTGTCTAAATTATTGTACTAAAAATTGTTACTTGTTGGTCTGATACCCAACATAAATGGACAGAAAATGAAATTAGGTCCACCATAACATACTGATCAGTCCAAATACGATACAGTAGATTGCAGCAAAAATGGGGAAGGGTATGGATGCGAACAAAGCTCCAAATTTCCCTGCAGGAACAATGTTAGTAAATGAAGCAACAGAACATGAAGATTGCAGAAGTGCAGTGTCCTTTACAAGTCAACCTAAGACTGAGAAGAAAATCATGAAGCCTGCCGAAACTTGGACAATTCTACGGCTGCCAACTCTAGATATCCCGAGGAGCCCTACATTCTCTCTGAAATGAGATGGAGGTTGTCAGTAGAAATCCTGACATTGACACAAAATAGTAAGTAACGGGGATAGAAGAACGACTTTCTACATCAAAACAGTTGATCCAGTAGATGTTCCAAACAGGCCATCAAGCAACACGCCAATTCCCTGCACACAAGTGAAAATTACCTGTAAATCAATGGCAGGAAGGGATCTACTATAGTCATATTCCATATGCATAGATGGCAGTTGCACATTGATGTTCAACAAAAAACTCTGGAATATCAAGTTGATGCATTTTGTCAATTCTTCTAGGAGAATCCTAACCTCCGCTGTTGACCATCAGATTCATAGGCCAAATGGAAAACAGTAATATATCTATCTGTAACTGACATTTTATGTACAGTGAAGTACCAGTTACTGACATGGCATGAACATATGCAAATTCAGAAATTTAAAATTTATCCCCATTATTAGCCTGGGAAAAAATATTGTAATCGACTATAACTATCAAATTTCAGTCATCAAATTAAACATTTATTAAAGTCTGCAGTTTTAGACTTCAATTAATTCACCATGACATTACCATTGTGGTGGTTGAGACTAAGTCATTGAGTTAGCACTGTCATCCAATGAAAACGAAAATCCTCAGAAATATGGAAGTGCGGAATTCAGAACCAGCCCATTATGCTAGCAAAGATCTGAAATAGATGCTAATACTTGAGTCTATAAATAGATTTTAGCACTTGGATTAGTATTCGAATCAAAGACGATCATGGTCATAAGCACGAGAGTGAAGGACTCAGAATCAGCACACCTATATAAAACGAATTTTGGTACTGGAGTCAAAGAAGATAATGCATATGTTGATGATTCAAGCTGTGACAAAAATTCAACAGTTTGCTGATACCTGCCATCCAATACCACGGCTGAGGACATACGCAGGTGGAGGTGTGGCCATCGCAAATCGTGATGCAGCAATGTAAGCACCAGTCGACTGGAACCAGAGTAAAATGTGAGAATCCAAATCCTTGACAGGACAGCTGCTAGAAAACTGCAAACATCTTATCCCAAAGAATCACCTCTATCTGAGAAACGATAACTGCTGCCATCATTGCGAATGAATGACCCGCATTGAATGTGGGCGCACCCCATTGTAGAGGATAGGGGAACTTGAACCTAGATATAAGACATAACAAGGATCATCACAAATTTTTCTAAAATGTGAATTCTAGACGTGAATCATTCCAGGGGCAGGGCTCAATGTGCTGAACCAGAATTTCATTAGAGGTCATTGATCACATGGTCCCGTTCAAGCACAGTCGACTGCTCATGGAAATCTCTCCCTATTTGTCAAACAACCCATTAGGCGATTGCACATGCAACCTCCTTATAATCAAGTATTTCATAGTTTTGATCTGTTACGTAGTTCTGCATATGAGCATAGAGCAGGCCACAAGAGTTCCTTAAATGGATATTGCTAGTCAGTTCATGCAACCATGGATGACTCAAAAGGCTTGAATTTTGAGGTGTGGTACATCCATCAAAAGTGCAACCCTTCTGATCGACTGCAATAGACGGATTGGGATATTCAGACTGAAATAGGTTGCCACCACATTTTGTTGATTTAGTTTGAATTCTATAACCTCCACTGATCCATCAGATCTATAATACAATGAAACTCAATATAATTCCATGGTTAGATACATACCAAGGTGCAGATGATATCAAATGAGCTCTATCAGTGCGGCAGTTATTTTTGGTTCTTTCTGGCACATGTCTGTAGGCACCTCCAACAGTCAAGAGATGTGCATATATCCATATGATCACAATGCTCAGCAGGATGCTATATCGCTCGAACACAGGTGTATCTTTCCAGATCCTGATATGCTTCAGGTACTGGAAAGAAAGGAAATAAAAATATCATAATACTTTTCACATGTGAGGATAGAACCAGAAGCATATAGAATGAAACAAATGGAATTAGATTTTTGTATATACCAGACAGAACCCAACTAGCAAAAGAAGCATTGGAATTCCAATTTCTACACAGTTTCCAACCTGCAAGAAAATCACAATTTGACTGGATACACAAAGTAAGAGATGCACCAGAAGTACTGAAGTAGCAAGACACAAGACCAAGTCTATATCCTTAAGTCTCTCTCTCTCTTATTTTCTTTTTTTGGACTAGCTTTTAAGTCAGCACAAAGGGCCCAAGCATCAGTAATCAGTTATCCAGACTTAATCTCTTCCCGTTTTGATAAATGTAAAGACAATGGAGGCCCACTGCAAAAGCTATGGTCCTTGCAGACATAAAGTGGAGTCTCAAAGTCATGTTCATCATCAAATGCATTGCTATCATATGTTTTCATGTGTGAAGATCAAAAGAATAAACATGATCATGCCCCTTTGCCTGAACTGAAAAACTGGAGATTATATGACATTCCAATAGGTTAAGTATTATCCATATTATCCATCCTGGAGTAGATGAAGAGTACGCACTGCAGGGAATCCACGGTCCAGTAGCCCTAAACCAAGCAAGCACATCACGGGTGACATGCTGAGTGGACTGAAAAATCTGTCAAGGAGAAGTCACAACAATCAGAGTAGGTCACACTTTTTTAGACTTGGGTAAAGAGGAGACTCCAAACCAGTGGCATGCTAAAATTGAAATGAGTTAGAATGGGCGCCAAGAAAAGCTGCTGATATGGAGAATGTATGACAATTCTAGCTAGATTTTGTTATCACCCCACTGCATAAAAATGCAGTAGCCACCCCCAAACAAACTGAGCAGTATGTTAATTTTGAGGCAATTACAGACAAAGCTTAAACATTAAATAATGGGAATGTGGTATACCGTGAGAATAGTGCCCAGAGTTGACTATAACCGATGACAATTTGCAAGCCTGAAGCGACAATGATTGATCCTTGAATTGCACGCATAGTTTGAAAAAATCTCTGCAAGATATTAGGGAATGATGCTAATGGCTGCTAAGAGAACAAGTGTCCTAAAGTAATGCATCACCTACTTAGCTTGGCTCTATGACCATACATCGTGATCATTTGAAATCTGTTGTAACGATGGATCACTTATGATGGAGAGGACAGGTATCACAAATGCATAAGAACCGCCAATAATTGTAGGCAATCGAGTTCCAAAAAGCGTCTGGAGCAATGTTTTAAGGCCTGCTACGAACAAAAGGGTTTGTATCACCCTGGCCTTGTCACCCTGTATTGCACGTCCAGAATTAGAATTCAGTCAAGAAGTTTGATAGCAAGAAGAAAACAGGACAACTTACATTACTTCCACCCATCAATGGGACAAGAGCAGATGGAATCATCACAGACGTTCCGAGCATTAAAATGTAGTTCTGAAATGCCAAGATGATTGTTTGATCTGCACAAAATTATACCTGTCTCAATCTATCAGTGGGACAAATTGGCGGCGGGAGGTGGTTCTATTATTCAAATTGTATAAAAAAAATTTTTGAACAACTAAGCATAGGGGAAAACCTATCAATTGGGTTGATTCTAATTACTAGATTTTTTTATTTTTTTTTTTACGTACTTCACATGACAGACAAGGACATGAGAATATTATGATCATTGCTTTGCAAAACAAAAGAAGAAAAAGGTATTCTAAGAAATCCTCCAATGTGTTTGTTTCTTACTTTCTTATTTTAAGCAAGGCCATAAAAAGCATTATGGGCACGTGTGACATTTCTGTAGCACTGGTTGTGCTATTAGAATGTTTTTCAAATTTTGGCATGCAAACACACACATATATGAAAATGTCAGGGCATAGTCGGCTGCAAATGGACCCCACATTGATGAGAAAATAAAATCCAATTTGCCATTGTATTTAGAATCATTTATTTCAGCAACACGCCAAGTTTCATCTGAATTATATGTGTATGAACTCCATCTGAAAATGGTGCAAAATCAACACAATAAAATGGCCTAATTTAAATATCATGTTTAAATTTGTATTTTTAGCATTTAAACTGTCTAAAACATCATTCCTACATGGATAAATTATTATGTATCATTACATTCTAATACAGCAATGAATATATCTAACCATATTTCATAATTTACACGAATATATGCAGTTTTAAGAACATGTAGCCCACCCAAGACTCTAATTGTGACAACATTTAGCAACATGATAAAACAAATGATTTTTCATTGATATTATATATATTGTGACATCTATATTATAACTTAGGCCCTTTTACAACCCTCACCTTGCATGGACATTCTATAAAATACCCCCACACTCAGGGGGGACAATTGTAAATAGCCCCAAACTATGGGACAAATTTTTTCACTCCCAACAGTGGGAGCAATCGAACCCCGGACTTCCCTTTAACAAGCTGCTGGTGTTACCAACAGCCCACATGGCTAGTTAAAACAAATGATTTCAAGTTGTATGACCAGTGGAATTTTAATTTTATGAATGATGTAAGCCACATTTGCAGCCAGCTACACCCTAACTAGCAGTACCTAGCACATATAGGAGGTGTTTGTTAACACCTAAAACTTTTTACTTTCCACAACTATCATGTCTTTTAAATTATTTTTTCACTTCTTCCTATACAATTACCCTACTTTTCTACTATTTCTACACAACTGACTATACGTCTAGCCAATATATTTTAATTTTATTCTATTTACTCATCATCATTACTCCTATTATATCACATTACTTTCTCACATTTGAAAACTTTTACATCAAAATTTTTTCATCAAAAGTTTTATCTCTGCAAACACACCCATAATATCTAATATACATATACATGCATATGGCATCATGATCCCAAACGGTCACATTACTAGCAGCCAACAATTTTTTTTTTCACAAGTACAACCCTCACAGCCAGCGAGAAATTTGACAATTTTTTTGGTTTTTTTTTTTAAAAAATTTTTGAATATAAAAGGGCATGTATCATCACCCTTTTATTTTCGAAAATAATATACAAAAATTTTAAAGAATTTTCAAATTTCACAAGGCATGCGGTTTAGATAAGGCCTGCACTTCTATAAACGATATATATATATATATATATATAATTTTTTGGTTGCCTCATATGGGGTCGTGTCACATATATATTTCACATTAGCAACATATTCTTGATACGGCAATGTTGATTAGGACCAAGCTGAACCAGTAGGACAGAAAAGAGGCACACAGTGTTTAAGAGAATAATTCCATTTAGCTTCTGTTCCTTTAGATTATCCACACAGATAGTTCTCTTTATATTATGGATGAAGGTTTACATCCTAGATTCAAGTACCAGTGAAAACATGTAAAGAGGGGATCCTAATTCTTAACCAGAGTGAATTCTACCAGCTTCGAATTGCACCATGACAATAGAATGAAGTAGGATGCTTATAATGATACTAGGGATTAATAGATCACCTATGCCATATTAACTGCTAAAGCTATAAGCTCGTTGGATAAATATTTATCTAAATAATTAGAAAAAATGACCACAGACTGGAGCCCATTGGCCATGGATATGGAGCGTGACTACCAAAGAACGAAATTAACCACCCTATGGAGAATAGCGACTAGTGCAATAACATTGTATCCGATCAATGAAAATTCTAGAACAGTATGTGCACACTGCATTTGACTGAAAATGGCTCTAGCGAATACATCAACTGAAAATTGAATCCATGATCTTTGCCCAATGGACCATTCCTGGCCATTCAACTCAGGGACAAGGACTCCCAACTCTGGGATTGAATGTTCCTAACAGACATTTTTACAGAATGAGAAGCACCGAAAAGTCATAAGAGATACCCCATGGTGGGTTTGAGTCTATGCAATATTCCAAATCCTGAAGTTGCTCCTGTGGAGGGTGACTTATAGCAGTTTCTCCCATTTCAGCTTGCCTTCTCCAGTCACCAACCCGTTGCTTAAATGAGGTGAATCAATTACTTGCTGAAAAAAGCGAAAAAAACACAATCCCCAAAAATTAAAAATTTTGCATGAACAGAGTTAGACACGTAACGCACACACATGGACGCAATCTTTGCAATAGTTTTTCAAATACACTCAGAATAGCCGCGATTTTCCACCTTCAGATTCTTGTTTGCTATTTCTATGCTCAAAACACCCACCAACGGAAACCCTGTAAAATAAGCAACCAGCTCCACTTTCTTCGTGCAATAACAGCTTTTGGAAGCAGAGAATCTTGTAACCAAGACCCGAATTCAAGCTTTTGTCTAGGCAGAAGAAATGAGAAGTGGCCTAGTCCCCCGACATTCAACAAGTGGACTCCAGCATCCTCCTAGCCAAGCTGGTGCGCCCATTCCACAAAGTGGACTCCAACGTCAGATGGCAATCGCCCACAAAGGCCCAGTTGCTGATGGGAAGACGGCTGGTGTTTTATCTAGCCGCATGCGCATCGCCGGTGGGGCCTTCCCCTGCTGAGCACTCGCAGCATTGGACGCCAAGAGGAGGGAGAGAGGGAATCGCAACAAAAGCAGAAGAGTAGCCGGAGAAAATGAAAAGAGGAAAGCAGAAGAGATTGAGAAAAGTTGGAAAGAAGGGTGGGAGAAGGAATGTAGAAGAAAGTGGAAGTATCATTTTCGATGAAATCCCAAAAAGCAGGTAAACAATCTTTTCACAAGATGCTTTGTTGCTTTTTATTTGTTTTTATTTCGTTTCTAGGATTCACAGCACAGCACAGCACAACAGCTACCCAAAGTCCAAAGTTGCTGCCGCGGTGCCCTCAAACCATTTCAAAAGCTACAGCCTTGCCCTGCTGCATGCATCCATGCGAGAAAGAAAATATCCGAAAGAAAGAGAAAACCTCCCAATAAAAAAGCATAAAAATGGTGGGAGCAAAAGCCCAAAGCCGCCCCTCCTGCGCCTAAAAACCAGTGAGAGAAACAACGCATGCATGTGAGCGAACACACACCTCAACAACTTAGCTGCCTGCCTCGCTGAATGCGCCTGGCTCACCTGCAATATAGAAGAAGAGAAGGAAAGAAGGCCTCTGCCATTCCTCTCAAGTCCCACCCTTGTTCAGAAATTTCCGTTTTTGAACGAAGAAAAAAAGCCGGAATACCACCTTCCTCTTATATGTTCGTGTTCATCAGTTTCTGTAATTGAACAAGTAAATTGAATAATAAGAGCCAGGGTGGAAAAAGGCAGGCAGTACTTAAAAACGAAAAACAAAAACAAAAAAAAAAAGGGTATATCCTGGAAATAAACGGTGTGTTTGGTTTGAAGTAAAACTTTTGACGAAAAGTTTTTAGAGTAAAAGTTGTCAAATCAATAAAAAGTTATGTGATATAATAGGAGTAATGATGAGGAGTAAAGAGAATAAAATTAAAATAGATAGGTTAGTTGTACGGGTAGTTGTGTATAAATGATTAAAAAGTAGGATAGTTTGTATAAAAAAATGTGAAAAAATAATTAAAAAATAGAGTAATTATGAAGAGTGAAAAGTTTTAGATTGAAAAGTTTTATTTGATACTTTTTTTACCTAAACAAACACACCCAAAATTTTGAAAGAAAAGATCTTAGCGTGAGAGTTTTTAAAAAGGAAATAAGTAATATGACATATACAATTAACGACAAAAGGTAAAAAATAATAATAATAAATATATTAATTGTATGAATAGCTGCATAATAATAATTAAAAACTACAGTAGCTATATTGAAAAATATTAATAAATAATTAAAAAGCATAATAGTTATAGAAATAGAAAAATTTTAGATTAAGGGTGTGTTTTGATTTAACGAAAATTTTGTGACGTTTTTAATAGCTTGAAAAAGTTGTCATTGTCAGGTACAAAACCGAGATAAAATTCCCGTGGCATTTTTTCGGCCACACAAAATAATATATTAATTACGTTGCAAAGATAAAAGCTACCCTTTTAGTTGAACGGTCAGCAGAATAGTTGCATTGGAATCCGAAATTGCAGCTTGAATGGCAGGTTTTTTCGGATGCTGAAAAATTTTATCCAAAGCAACGAGTTTCATAGAATACCAAACAGACCCTAAAGAACTTTTAAGTATAATCAAACACACTCTAAAATACAAATATAATAATAATAAAATTAAAATAATTAATATATCAAATTATATTTGACAACGCTAAGAATTCTTCTCTTAACCTTTTTTCCATAAAGTTTTGTGTGCAATTAATATATTTTTATATAATTATAGTACTTTCAATCTTTACGTGCTTTAAGGGTACTAATTACCTTTTTGTTTTGTCATGTAATATTTTTTTTTTATTGTGTTTGACATAAAGAAAAAATGTCAATCTACAATTTTTCAATATAATTTTTTTGATAATATGATTATTATATTTTTTAATCATTTCTTTATATTTTTGAAAACAATTATTTTACTTTTCAATCATTTTTACGCAGTTATCTACACAATTAATTAATCTATTTTAGCTTTATTATCTTTACTTATCATCATGTTTATCCTATTACATTGTTTTCTATCAATTTAACAACTTACACATCTGAAAATTTAATCGCTTCTTAAACATATATTTTGAAACAAAATTTCAACTCTGTCACTTATCAAAACACAGGTATGAAATGGGGACAATAAAGATGTTTTTGCATGTTTCAAAAGTAGCCTGCATCTAAAGATTCTAAACCTACTTGGCCTGCCGCATGCATTTTCTCGGATACGTTTGACCATCCACACAATGCCATGGTCCAAATGTTAATCCATTCGCGTGCCTAATCTCTCGTCCATAGCTACAAAAACTTTTATCCGCCCCGACAACAAGCTTACTGCAATCCGAATTCAATTCAACGTCGTCATTCCTGCTCCGTCGCCCGCGTATTGACTCCACTCCACCTGAGCAGCAACAGCCGCAGCCACCACCTGAGCGGCAACAGCCACGACAGTACCATTACCATTTACCAAGTGGTGGGCCCCGCAGCCTTTACTCCACGCTGCAGCGCTGCATTACCGGATTATCGCGCCTGCACAGTGCACACCCAACTCCAGCTTTCGAGCGCTGACATGCCCACCACACTTCAGCTGGCTACTCCCCCACCTTTGCTCGGAAGTTTGGAAGGGTTCGAATACTCTTCTCCTCACGCTACCCACAAATCAATAAAATTAGGAAAAAAATTTGTTTTAAATATTTCAAACATCTAATTCTAAGTGTTGGGGATTATTCCTATTGTTTGGATTACTTCAGGAAAATAATGCGATAGTAGGATGTAAATGCACGTGCATGGAATATCCAGCTCGCGAGAGTGAGACAGCTGACACGGCAGCAGAACTTTATTTTGGTTGATTTTTTTCTGATTTTGTGCAACGACGACTGCAGGTACTACGGACGGCGTGTGAAACCATGGTCCTCGAGAGTTGCTGAATTAAAGGTGCCTGGTAGGTCGGTAACTCTGTACCGGGCCCGATGGTCTGATCTGATATCGCCGTGTACGATTCCTTCGATCAAACAATGAACAACCATATATGACCAATTTCTATCCACTATCATCTAACTCGAGAAAATGAATGTGAGATCAAGAAGTTAATTATTGTATATATGTATTAAATGCGTATTGATGTAATAAACAAAAAAAAATGTAATAAACAAAAAAAAAAAAACCTTTGGTCACCTCAGTATGTGAAAGTTCCGGTTTGGATGAGCTGTCTATGAGCCGCGGGCTACCTAAAGTTTCCTCCTCTTGACTGCTGGTCATTTTTTTTTGAATTTGAAAATGCAGAACCGTACCGTTGGGTCATGCGCCGATGCGCGGTGTTCCTCGATCTGCTTTAACATGTAATGCGTGAGCCAAACCAGAGGGACCTCTGGTATTTTGAGATGGGTCGGAAGTGACGAGGTCACTATTTTCAAAATTGCGACATTGCTACCGGGGGGCTTGATCTCGGGTACAACTTTTTTACGAAGGGTGTGTTTGGTTAGAGGTAAAACTTTTGGGATGTGTTTGGCAATTTAGAAAAGTTGTCAAGTTAAAACTTTTCAATCTAAAACTTGTCACTTTTCATAACTATTATTT
>JAXCLR010000001.1:71674523-71714168 GCA_035584095.1 Annona squamosa
TTGTGTAGAAATGATTGAAAAGTAAGGTAGTTTGTATAGAAAAATGTGAAAAAATAATTAAAAAATAGAATAATTATGAAGTGTGAAAAGTTTTAGATTGAAAAATTTTAGTTGACATGTTTATATCTCAAACAAACACACCCTTAATATCACACAAATCCTGACCCGCTAGTGCTAATTTGCCAAACGCCCATTCCATCACCGTCAGTTTGTGTGTAATCACTAATCAGTAATCACAAGCGTTGAAAATATGATATTAGCATGCAAATGTGCACCCCAGACCGCCAAACGGCATGCCCCAGGGAAAGGTCGCCGATGTTGCCAGCCTTTCGAATTTCCCGCGTTTTTCCTGCGGGAGTGCTTTGCTTGCCAACTTATTCTCGTTCCATTATTCGAGTAGAAGATTCGTAGCGGCCCTCATGCTTAGCTCAAATAAAGAAACATGCAGTCAACTTGCTCTCCATTCCCCGTCTTTACCTGCCGAAGCCGCACAAGAAACTTTTTTCAGCTTGCTTAGAAATGCTTGCAAGGAACAGAGAAGTCTTCTGGCAGTCGGAGTTCTCCACTCCCGAGCAACCAAGACCTGTTTGCAGAACCACCCACAAGTGGGTACCCGCCTGTTGGATCTCTACGTAAGATGCAGGCACTTGGATCATGCGCACCGGTTGTTCGATGATATTCCCGAGAAAGATGTCCGTGCATGGACGATTCTCATCACTGGGTATGCGCATGATGGTCTCTCTGAAATGGTAGTGGGACTCTTCTCTCAGATGCTAACAGAAGGCGTTTTACCGAATTGTTTCACTTTTGCCAGTGTTGTGAAGAGTTGCGCGGGTACTAATGACCTAAACACGGGGAAGAAAATTCATGGATGGATTTTGCGAAATGGGATCAGACTGGATGTAGTTTTACAGAATGCTATCATCGACTTGTATAGTAAGTGTGGTTTTTTTGACTATGGAAGGAGAGTATTTGAAATGATGAATGAAAGGGACACAGTGTCTTGGAATATCGTGATAGGTGCCTATCTACGAGTTGGAGACGTGGAGAGATCACTAGAATTGTTTAGGAAGTTGCCTTTTCATGATGTTACAGGATGGAATACTATTATTGTTGGGCAAATGCGAAATGGGAACTGGAGGATCACACTGGAGCTTCTACATGAAATGGTTAAAACTGGGCCCAGTTTCAACCGAATCACCTTTTCTGTTGCTTTGATGTTGGCTTCTACACTGTCAATGCTGGAATTAGGAAGAGAGATTCATGGTCGATTACTTAGGGTTGGAACTGAGTACGACTTATTTATAAGCAACTCACTGATTGATATGTATTGCAAGTGCAGAAAAATTGAATATGCCATTGCTAATTTTGATCTAATGTGTAATTTGGGGCGTGACTCAATTTTTAGGGAGAGACTTACTGCAAATGCTATCACCTGGAGTTCTATGGTTAGTGGCTATGTTCAAAATGGTAGATGTGAAGATGCACTAAGACTTTTTTGTCAGATGGTCCAAAAAGGATTCGAAGCAGAACCATTTACACTTACAAGCCTAGCCTCAGCCTGCGCAAATGCTGGAATTCTGGAACAAGGTAGACAGTTACATGCCTTCATCGAGAAATGTGGACATTGGACAGATTCTTTTCTAGTATCTGCAATGATAGACATGTATGCTAAATGTGGGAGACTAGATGATGCTCAGGCAATTTTTGATAGCTCTAGTAACAGAAGTGTGGTATTATGGACAGGAATTATATCTGGCTATGCTTTGCATGGACGAGGGAAGGAAGCTGTCCAGCTTTTTGAGCTGATGTTGAAGGAAAACATCAGGCCTAATGAGATCAGCTTTGTGGGTATTTTATCTGCCTGTAGTCATGCAGGGTTGTTTGAAGAAGGCCATGCATATTTCAGATCAATGAAAGAAGAATATGATATAGCCCCGGATACTGAGCATTTCACATGCATGGTTGACCTTCTGAGCCGAGCTGGTCACCTCGAAGAAGCAAAAAATTTTATTTTTGAAAATGGTATCTCACATTTGAGTGTTGTGTGGAGAGTGTTTCTGTCTGCCTGCAGAATGCACCACAACATTGAGATGGCAAAATGGGCCTCCGAGCAACTGGTTCAACTTGAGCCATTTGATGCCAGTTCTTACATATTGTTATCAAACATTTGTTCCACAACACAAAGATGGGCTGAAGCAGCCAACATGAGAAGTCTGATGCAAGGTAGAGGGGTTCAGAAGCGCCCAGGTCAGTCTTGGCTTCAGTTGAAGAACAAAGTCCACTCATTCATTGTAGGTGATCAGTCTCATCCACAGGCAGCTGAAATTTATTCCTACTTGGGGAAATTGATTGGAAGGATAAAGGAAGTGGGTTATCTGAGTTATACAAATCTTGCTCTTCATGATGTAGAAGAAGAGCAAAAAGAAGCACTTCTGAGTTACCACAGTGAAAAGCTTGCTATTGCTTATGGTCTCATGAGCACTCCATGTGGAGCACCTATTCGAGTCATGAAGAATCTGCGTGTTTGTAGTGATTGCCACACAGCCATCAAGTACATTTCTCAGGTCACTGATCGGGAGATCACACTAAGAGATGCTCATCGGTTTCACCATTTTAAGAATGGTCAATGTTCATGTGGAGATTATTGGTAAAAGTGGAAGGAAATTGCTTAGGTGGTATAGACAGGGCAAAATATCTGCTCTGTGAAATATTTAAAATGGATGAAGGTTGTCATCTAGAAGTTGGGGGCTTGTTAGCTTGTTGATCTGTCACATGGAAAAAAAATTGAAGCACAGTAGCTGCTCCCGATCCACTTTTGTTTGCTCATGCTTGTGATAGACAACTCTAGACGCAAGTCAATCTATCAGGTCGATGCAAATGATTTTTGTGAGGACCTGTCTTCGCCAACTCAACTCACTAGTCAATCTGGTAGGACAGCTCCAGAAATGATTTTCACAAGGACATCTAGTACTGCTTCTTAACTGTCTTCTCAGAGGTCAGTGATTTTGATTCCAAAAGAAGGGCCATTGGGTTAAAATTATATTGCTCATTGTGGGCAACATTTTCATGGTTATTTAATGGATGATATTGATATGCCCTATGTTCAATCTGGTTATGGACCCATGGCCATTTTTGTTGGCAAACTCTTAAGCATTGATAGTAAGCTCACTTAGTTTCCCCTGAATGAACTTGCCATGACTTGTGATGAAATAATGACTGAAGAGTGGCAGAGAAATTCTTGATAAACCCGGGTTGTAGAAATCATTACAGTCATCATAATTTCAGTCACTTAGGAGATGTCAGTAGCACATGTGACTTCATGTATATTGTCTTATGGCCTCAAACTAGTCTGGTCATTAAAGGAGATGCCTCTGTTTGGACTGTTCATACCACGCGTGCTGTGTGCACCATGATCTCAAACCAATCAGGTTGTTAGGGGAGCAGCATGCTGCTGAACTGAAAGAGAAACTGACTGGGGGGGACCAAATATGCTTCTGTCATGATGCATTTGTCAACCACAGCGAGACTCATCTGATTAACCATTTCATTGCAGGCCATTTTGATTGTCCCAGAAGCACTTAGCCTGTAATTGGTTAGTTTTCTGTCTTCATGGCAATTTGATTGAACAAGCGACGTATGTACTAATGTTGTGGATTCCTTCATTCCTGACTTTCTGATTCTCCATGTTGCCAAAGGGTCTATGTTTAGGATGGTGAAATGGGATGGGGATGAAATGATGTTTATTGGAGAGTCACATGGTTCCTTTTAACCCCTTGTCTGTTGATCTTTGTTTTTGTTGATTTCCTTGCAGCTTATTATCTTGATATGCAAAAATACCGTGAATTTCGTGAAGCTTTCCAAGTGGCCCATAATTTATTCTGTATGCATGCAGAATGCGTCAATGCAAACTGAATGATCGTGCGCTGACTTCCACACAATCACAGAAGTGCACTAAAGATGGAATGCTGTTTGTGAATTTCAGAGAAATTCATTATGGAAAACCAAAGTTTCGATATATATAATGCTTCACTCATGATTCGGATGGCTGGCTCACATTTTGCATTGATGTCTTGGGACCTGGCTTCTCTGTGCGACGACAATGGCAGGCAAGGCTGGGAAAGATGAATTCACTCAGGGAAGTGATGAGTCAATTTTCTGAAACTTTGGAGCACGATCTAGTGCGCTCACAACAAAGGTGAGTGAAACTTCCCCGACCTGCCACACTGAGGAAATGCAACTAACCTATTTAAAACTAGGGAACTTAAAGGATTGGGCATCCATCCGCCTTTTGGCAAAGTGGAGATGGCGACTTTGTATTCTTGTGCATGTGACAGGCATGAGGCATCGCATCTATCCGCCACTTAATTTCCTGCAAACTTTTTACAGGAAGCCCTCTACGTGCGTGACAGACAGCTTTACAGGCCCACTCTGATGTTTACCTGACTTCCTGTACATATCCAGTGAGTAGTAACAGCTCATGGTTGGAGGTGAGCCCCAACATGAGATAAATCAAAAACTGAAGTAAGGGGCCTATGCCTGGCTGTATTATACTTTTTTGGCAGCCTGCTTTTATTTTTATTCATTATTAATCTTTTGAAGAATTTTTATATTGGTTTATGTTTTACTGGTTATTGAAAAAGAATATAGTTATTTCACAAATTGGCATTTAGAAAAAGGAAAAATAAACTCAAAACCTTATTCCTCATTAATAGACAGTAGGAAAGATGTGGGGGGCCTTTTTTTCTTTTTTTTTTGTAAAACGTTTTTGGGAAATCTTGTAATTATCTGTAAAGTTTACATTATTTCACAATAATTACAAATATCTTTTGAATTTACTTAAAATTCCCTCTGTGAGAAAACATATTCTAAATTGTGCGGATGGCTGTACAAAATTCACAGTACTCCCTTAATTGTTACTGCATAGTCATATGCAATTCATTTGGATATTTGTAAGTGAAAATTAACTTTCTACCCTGCAAAAAATGATAAGTAGTCCGAGTTAATTCATGTTTTTTCAAAATTTATTTTTAATTTGTAAAAATTATCAAAAATCAACTTTCTTTTTTGAAACTTTACTTGCAATATCTCTTGATTGTCCTCTTTATAGCTCAATCGTGCTCAAGTAATCTTTTCCATTTTTTACTAAAATAAGTCTAATTACTACCAACTCTATGGGGAAGGTAAATGCTCCCCAGTAGGGTTGAGCAAGAGAAATGCTCCCAATAGGATTGGAACTTCGGACCTCTGGCAGGAATGTGAACCAATGGGCTAGTCACAAAAATGATAAAAACGACTTTCGTGCAGCAAACAATCGGGCTATTGTTATTATTATTATTATTTTTTTAAAGATCTAAGCCATGCACTGTGTTTAAAAATATTTCTTTAGCTGAAATTTAAAAAAATCAATTTGTTTGAATAATTTTATAATTATAATATTAAAAGTATAATTAAAAAGAATCTCGTACACTTGCACTTACGGTGGTCATGTACAAATCCAATGAAAATAATTCTTTCATATTGTACAAACATCTATGGAGAAGCATATAATGGATATCTTGGATTAAAAAAAAAAAGAAACGTCCTACGGGATGCAGATTGCACTCGGCTCAACGGGAATAAAAAGCCCATCCATTGCTTAGGTGTTCATTAAGACAATAGCTATTGCAACGCCCACATTTATTTTATAAAAAGGAAGGAGTGAAGGCAAAAAATTCATAGCGGTCCAACGCGGTACGGATACCAAGCAAGCTAGAAGGGTCGCAATAAATTTATCGGCTTTTATTAATAATCCAACAACCAAAGCCAAAATTCAATGATGACAACTGAATAATTAAATCATTTCCAATCGTGGAATGCATACTCATCCAAAGCCTGTTTAGTAGGTTTTGAAATAATTTGCAAAATATAAACATTCTTTATCTCGAACCGGAAGTTGCACTTAGCTACTTCCATATAGTTTTAATGTTAGTCAGCTATTCACATGGTTTGAATTTGTCACATGTGTGAGAATTTATGGAATCGACGTGCATCAAAAGCCCCATTCTTACGTAGGAATGGCTTGATTGGTGATGTGGATTAGGATGGAGTGGAGGGATGATGAAAGTTATCAATTAAGTAAAAGTATACGGTAGAATATTAATGACTAAAAATAAATTAATAATAAAAAGTAAGATAATTACAAAAAACGTTAGTAAAATCAAAAACCGTAAAATAAAAACAAAACTGCACATAAGTAGAGATAATCACTAAAATAGGAGGTTCGATCCGTGGAATTGGGTTCCCTGGATTTCGAGTCCACTCTACCGATTTTCAATCCAAGATCAAATCGTGAGTGATCCATGATCTCCATTACGATTGGCAAACTGTTAGGTATTGGCTATTCCTTTCTATCGCCATCAATCAACCAACAAGCATAAAAAGTAAAATTAACAGCAAGTAGAGAACCCAGCCCAACATGGATATTCCCAAAATCTTCTAAGCCGATATCGATAACTACGCATCCCTGCAACTTAACTTCGTGGGTATTTATTTACAATGAAAATATTTCAAACTTTTCGTAACTATTATATTTTTAAATTATTTTTCAGTTCTTTCTATATAACTACTATATTTTTTAATTATGTGTATCCAATTAACCATTTATTTAACTTATCTATTTTAATTTTATTATTTTTATTTCTCATCGTTATCTCCATCATATCATATTATCTTTTCTTATTTTGAAAACTCCAAGTGATTTCTCAAACACACCCGTATAATTATCTATTATTCCCTTAAAATCTTCCGTGCATGACGGTAAAGAGGTGGCCTTCTTTGGAAAAGTTGTTGGGGAACTTTGTCCAAATAATTAATAGGAAGAGTGGTCGTCTCTTAATAAATTAATTAATTTGCCTGCGGTGCAAATGTTCAACGCTGGCTAGGCTTCAATTCTTGCACGTACTGTCGTCCACGGACATCTATGCTTGTCATTATTATAGCCGCTGCCGCTGTCATCATCATAATATCATTCCCCCAACCCAAGCTCATATATTCAAATATATTCTGGGTGCGTTTGTTATTTACAAAAACACGTTAAATCAGGTAAAACTTTTCACACCAGTATGCATCGGTAAAAACTCGTCACTTCACCCCCTCCCCATCGCAGCCTTTTCAGAAATCCTGTGTACTCGCTGCAGAATCCATGTTCGCGCCCGGACGAATGCATTTCTTCGCTGCTGTGATTTTTCGCGCGGTACATCTCCATATTCGCCGCGGGAACGATTTTCGCCACAAAAACAGGATTTTCGCGCCTGGTAATGGTCATTTGCCGCCAGTACTATTATTGATAATTGACGTTTTTCACCCGTTAAAACCTATCAAAAAGTTTTTGCGATCACCAAACGCACCCTCTATCATCACAGTATCATCATTCCCCATCCCGAGCTCATACATTCAAATAAAGGGTGTGTTTGGTAATTTAGAAAAGTTCTCCAGTTAAAACCTTTCAATCTAAAACCTAGCACTTTTCATAATTATTATTTTTAAAATTATTTTTTACACATTTTTCTATACAACAACCCTACTTTTCAATCATTTCTACACAACTACCAATACAACTAACCTATTTATTTTAAATTTATTCTCTTTATTCCTCATCATTACCCCTACAACATCACATCATTTTCTACTAATTTGACAAGTTTTACCTAAAAAAACTTTTCATCAAAAGTTTTACAACTTCCCAAACACACCCAAAATAAGTTCCGATCTCGATCTAAATCAATCCTAATTTGGTCCGGGGTGATTTCTCGTATATGTACGTGTATTATCAAATTTCAATCATATCTTTGTAATAATTTATTCAAGTGCATTTAGAATACAACATGATTATGATGCGGTCTATGCCCTATGAAGCCTGTTTGATCATAAATAAGAAATCTACTCCACTTATGTATTTAGAATTATTTACTTTTTAGCATGCTAATTTTCATCTAAATCCAACATGGGTATATGCCCGATTTTAAAATAATAAAAAATCAATATAATAAAATAGTTTAATGTAAATATCAAATTTAAAATGATATTTTCAATGATATATATATAGCGAGCATGCTTGGCACGATTAAAATTTTAAACTGTCAATCATTACCCTAATAATGAATTAAACAGGATCTCATAGACATTAATATTATTCACCATTCTCGTGAAATTATTAGCTAATCTACTGCGACCATCTTTTTCATCTACGTCAGCTATTATGTAGACTTCATATTATACGGCCTCTTGTCTGTGTCTCTGTGATGGGGCCCCAAAAAAAAAAAAAGATTAATGAGTTTTCTTCTGCCTTAATGGGAGTTGGGTGGTTGATGCACCACCTTATATATCTTGCTGATCATGATTCAATCATTTTTAGCATCAATTCAATCATCATGGCATCCGTCATTGATCTTGTAGAACTTTGCGTGCGACGACATATATATGTGGCCCACCATTGGTGAAGCAATGCAAGAGCAACATGAAGAGGTGGGTAGGCAGGTTTGCATGATCATTTTCAAGAGGCCATTGAGATCCAAGAGCACACACGTCTTTTTTCTAACGGTTTAAGGGTCTTCACGGGGCTGGCAATATTTTTGGTCCTTACCCACACCATATATACGTATGTTATCCCAAGTCTCGCTCGCTATACAAAACTACAAACTCCCAAAAGGTCACGATGTTGCTTGCAATATTCTCGAGCAGCACCCACCTAGGCTTAATTTCCACATTTCACGTGAGGTGGTGGGGGACTGGTTTTAATTCTCAGACAAGAAATGTTGGGTGGGGGGTGGGGGTCCGTCCCTCTGCAATTGTTGGATTGTTTCTTGGCTTGTTTCTGATATGGATATGGCAGGTTGATCGATTACAACAACATTATAGAGGGACGGACCCCCACCTCAATGTGGGCTGCCTGTTTTTCAGTTCATTTGCCGGAAATTAATTAAATTTGGGAATGCTTGGTAACTATTGTCCACTACAAATTCCAACTTGTCTATGTGAATGATCTGGATTTCTTAATTACGGAGCTAGCTCAGCACACTTGTCGGGATATATAGAAAATCACTTATTAGCATGCACACATGAAGGTCTGTTACGCACGTGTGGAGAGAGACAGACAGAAGGCAGCTGGACACGATCAGTGCTTCTAGGAAAAGGGCTATTTGCATTTATCTATTCGTTGTCTTGCAAGTTTGCAGAAATATTCACAAAAAAAAAAAATAATAATAATAATCATGGTCAGGCACGGTGGCGCAAAATTCTTAGTGCCTGCTTGCCAGGGAATCGAAACCCATGTTGTGCAGGTTCGGTATCCCAATTGTGGGGCTATAGCGTTATCAAATATATATATTGTGGGGCGACAGTCTCCCTTAGTAGTAAACTTGTTCTCCTTTTAGAGTTAGGTGGGAACTTATTGTTGTCTCCTCTAATAATGAGATAAGAACTTGTTGTCTTCGTTGTAAATGAGTTTGTCTGCAACATCAAGATGTTGTATTGTACAAAAATACCAAGAAAAGGGGCAATTTGCTGATATACTAATTTAGTTTGACATTAATTACTGATATATCTACATTGTTTTACGAATCGCGTATTACTTTCGTAAAGTTTTACAAAAATTACTCGTGTATCAATGTTAATGGCTATTAAATAAAAAGTGTAATTTGCTCGTATACATACTTAGTTTGATGCTAATTGCTTATATGCGCATGTTGTTTCGTGAATTGTATATTACTCCTACGAAGTTTTATGAAAATTAATCGCGTACTAATTGGCGCAAAAATGCGCTACATAGATGAACAAGTTTTGAAACATATAGTCCCCATGGTTTGTGTGAGGTTTTATTAATTCCCCAATTGGGTGGGGGTATTTGCAAAAAAATTACTCCTTAATATGGAGTGAAATATTTATAAAAAAATTTCTCTATTGTGTAAAATGTGTTTGATTGTAATATCAAATGTCATAGTGTGTGTGTGTGTATATATAACAATAAAAAATTGTTTGCATACCTATGTTAACTGCTTATATGTTATCCCTTAGCAAACCTCTTTCACTTGCACAATTGAATGTTTTATAAATTATGATATTCTAATATAACTTTAAATAGAGCCATTTCTATCATTATTCAAAAATTTAATACAAGCATTAACAGTTTCTGACGATAAAGAGGTGTCATGGGTATGCAAGCCATTTTAGAGAAACTTTGTTGGGGGGTATAATGTAATCTGTGAAATAATGTGAGTATCTTAATAATTAACATCAAACTAAGTGGGTATATCAGTAAATTATACTTTTGATTTGACAATCATTAAATGACAACCGTTAATAGGAGTAAGCAAGCAATTTTTGTAAAACTTTAAGGGAGTAATGTAATTCATGAAATAATATGGATATCACAGCAATTAACGTCAAACTAAGTATATATAACATCAAATTACCCAAAAAAACAAAAGAAAAAAAACCTCTTTGTAAACACTCATCCCAAACTGGCATTTAGGTTTTTTTAGAAGTCAAAGTTGAATCAATCAAACTTTGAGCTAATTACCATTAAGACTAGTAATGGTCATAGTATCCCATCATACGACTTTCTAAAGAAAGTTTATAAAAGGGTAGTTTACCAAAAAAAAAAAAAAAAAGAATGAGAAGGGGGAAAGCCTACCACAAGCCCTCTCACATGCACATGGTTTCTTTAAAATTTGGAGAGCTTAAATCAAAACAGTATATACTAAGTCTCTGGAAAAGCTTCGTTTGGATGGACGGTTTGCTTATCTCCAGCAAAGTTATCTTTTGTGAGAGAACAGTTTTAGTTTAAAGCACTCCCCTAATGGCGCTTTTTAAGATTATTTGGGTATAGGATTCTGTGCACTATATTTATCTATCTAAAGAAAGATTTTAGAAAGATTTTTTGAAACCGTACATTTAGGCCCTAAACCTGTGGTGCCAAATCTCTTACATTACATTTATTTCATCAATGCCAAACTTAAATGTCCACGTGGTCTTACCTACAACATTCACATGCATCATCTTTAAATCGAAGTAAAAGTAGAAAAGAGGATGAGATTTGGTAATCGTAACAGTGAAAGTCCCGTGCGATTGACTCCTGGAGAATTCAACTACTAGTACAGTTGATATGTTTTGGATGGGGAGAATTGCTAGAGTCCAAATAAAGCAAGAGATGTATGATCAAAGATAGATGGATGTTGAAATGTGTCTTGGTCTAGAAGGGAGGCAGGCTTCCTAATTCCAACATTCGAGTGCGGATGCACTTGAGAATAGCAAGAAAATCAGTGTCTGGAACTACCAAGTTGGTTTGGTTTTATGGGGTCATCCATCCAATCCAACCCAACCTAACTAAATATTCTGGCACTTTGGAGTTGGGACTCACCGCCAATATTATTATTCATTCAGCACAGTAGGTTGAACTGCATTATCTAACCGACCCAACATATATCCCTTCTCTCTCTCTCTCTCTCACCAAACTTTGATGGATCCACCCTCTCCTACGTAAAATCATTTTATCTTGATGACAAAGCAAAACCAACCAAATATAACAAAACTATACTACTAGTACTACATGCTTTGCTTGCATGCACATACCTCTATCTTTCTCCTCCTCTTTCTCTCCTCTCCCTCTTTTACTCATCTCATCTTCACTCGATCCATGAATTAAGAAATGAGGGATCGCATGGAGAGACTGGTAGTTCTTCCATTCTCCATTGGCTGTGTTTCTCCGTCCAGTGTCGCAGTTTCTGAAAGCCAACCTAAGAAGACCAAACAAGAGCCAAACACAGCATCATTAGGTACCTACGTCCTAGTTACTCCCTTTATTCATTTGCGATTACATAATTTTCTTCTTATTCTATTTTTCATATTCTTATCGATCCGACGGATTGATTTGGCTTATTTTGAATGTTTGGATATACAAAGGAGACGGTGATCAGTGCTCGTCAGGTAGACAAAAGAAGAACTCTATTGGCTTCTTCTCCCTTCCAAAGCCCAACATTTCATCAGGCTTCCAACGTCTGCTCAAAGGTTTCAAGACTTTCTCTCAATTCTTCCGTAAGTAGGAACTAATTAGTCATATAGATATTGCTGTTATATGTATCTGTTTTCTGAACTTCTGTTTTTGAAAATTTTTTTTTTTTCAAAAAAAAAAAAAAAAAAACACGCGTGGTTTCGCAGCATACATGGTGATCTTGGATTGTCTTGGTTTACATCCTTGTGCATGCAAGCTAGCTAGGATGTCTTTTGGTTTAAGCATGCAAACTGGGAGAACAGTAGCGATGGAATCAATTGTGATGAAGAATACTTGATCAGGCCCACCCAAAAAAAGAAAAAAAAAAAAAAAAACTTGACCAGGCTAGATGGGAAATTATTCGAGTGGAGTCCTTAACAACCAGATTCAAGACAACCTTGAAACATAAATTTGGGTTGGAATCCAAAACCATCCAAAATCATGTATTACTCTAGCCTAATTAAGGTTGAATTTAGTTTGGCGTACGTTCACGAGGGGTATCACGTATATGTAAAGTATAAACACCATCATTTTTTTTGACAATAACACCATAAAATTTTTTTCTGATTAAAAAAACCATAAATTTTTTTCGCATAAATAAAAAAATAAATGATTGTGAAAAATCGTTTGATTCAAAAAAAAAAAAAACATAAACTTTTTTTTTTTTATGGAAAACACCATAAACTTTTTGAATCTTGGTTAACGCTGAAAATTCATGATCTTAATGGGAGCTTTTTTATCCCACATATATTTTTAGGTATTATAATCGAATTCTAAACCGTTATCCTTTTAATGAAAAAATTCCGAACCTTTATTGATTTGATGAATATTTGATTGATTCTAAATTAAAATAGTTCGGGTTAAAGTGCTGCACTGGTCATTGAGGCGGCGACAATGTTCCACACTCGTGGTTTTTGTTTGGTTGAATTGGCCATGTGTCTGAAGGTTTAGCTGGTTTGATTACCCGCATATATTCTGATTTGATCAAAATTCAATCATCTCCACCCATCTCCACCCATTACAAGATTGAAAACGGACTTTTTTCTACCTTTTTCTATGAGTTTTTTCCGGGATTGATATCTAGAAATCTTGGATATATATGAATTATATATTTAACTAAACTAATCACACATAAATGAATGCTAGGAGGCATGGGGCCTGGTGGTACAACCTTATGGCTGAAAAATCGGTAGGTACCATTCCACGTGTGTTCGAAACACGTCTTCATATCCGTGGGGTTTATTAATTCTTCACGGGTGAGGTTGTTTATAGGTTTCTCCGTATTTATAGTTCCTCCCTGTTGTAAAGTTATTTATAGAAAAATTAACTTTACAAAAAAATTACTCAATTGTAAAGGTATTTATAGTTCCTCTATTTATAGAAAAATTACTCAATTGTAAAGGTATTTATAGAAAAATTACTCAATTTTTCTATTACTCAATTGTAAAGGTATTTATAGAAAAATTACTCAATTGTAAAGGTATTTATAGAAAAATTACTCAATTGTGTGATGGTTGAATGTGCTTAATCGTAATATCAGATGTTGTAGTGTATATATACTAATAAAAAAAATAACGCATACATGAATCAGAACATCATTTTGTTTTGAGTATAATTGTGCAAATAAACAATTTTTTAAAAATAAAAATAATGCATCTTTGGAAATATTGCAACATATTAGTATTGAAAATATAAACCTTAATTTGAGGGGGAAAATAAGGTTTTTATTTAGCCGCAGTGCAGCCACCAATATGTCCATGACTAGCAATGGTTTGGATCATAGAAAGACGCCTCATGAGCCCCAATAGAAAATTGTTTTACTTTTGTTATTTTAATTACTTTTTCATGATATACAAAAATTACTTTTTCATACCACGAGTTAAGATGGATGAGTTTCTAATTTTTCATTTTTTGTGGTTGGGTTGTTGTAGTATACAAAGAAGAAGAGGTTGCTGAGCTTGACATGGAGATTGGATTTCCAACGGATGTAAAGCATGTGACGCACATAGGATGGGATGGATCCACCACCACCACCACCAACCCAACAATCAAGGGTTGGGATGATCTGATGACCCCCGAATTGCTGTCCTTCCCTCAAATCTCTCTAAGACAGTTTGACCTTGCCGTGGCAGCTGCTCAATCGGATTCAGATGCACCCCTTGCACAACAGGGTTCTTCTGTTAGGCTTTCTTGAAGATTACCAGCAGGATATACATTACAAAAAAAAAAAAAAATGAGTATGGTCGATGGTGTGATTTTAATTAGCGGGTGAGTGTGAAATTGTATAGCTTATGACCATATCACATTCTGTATTATTCCATTTCTTTTCAATTTTTTTTTTTTTTTTGTTTCCTTTTCATTTGTTTAACTTGGTGATTTGGAAGCTTTGTTGATTGATTGATGGCATGATAAATAGACTTGAATGATACTCCAGCCGTATTTTTTATTTTGATATTTGTTAGAAAGTGGAATGCCAAGCCCAAATTATCAAGTAATCCCACCACGTTGATATGAAAATAAATAAATTTAGCATATTGAGTGGAGTAAAATGTATTCTTACTCGTAGCCGCATTTCGGCTGCCTTCCAGGGATGGATTGGGTGCCCTTACAAAATTTAGCCAGAGCCCATTTTCCGTTTTGGCTTATTAACCAATGTTGGGATTCTAACAGCATTTTTTTTATTGGTTGTGCAATATTATACTTCATCTTGTATTATAATTAAGCTTAATAATTTACATGGAAGACAACAACAAACTTCTATCTATTCACACAAAGTGGACGCTCCTAGAGAGTCAAACTTGCGTTGCTAAGGCACTACAAGAAAAATCACTTTTTTCCAGCAACCAAATTCATCGTATTAAACCTTAAAATTGTTGCATTTAAATATATGAAGTAGAAAAAAATTGCTACCAGCTGCATATGCCTAAATGTAGCAATTTTTTTTTATATTGATTATACAATATTATATTTAATCTTATGGTCCTGCTTCTATGAAGTCATTTTTCTATGAAACTCTTAGTTGTTAAAATTTTGATAGTTTATGAAAAATTCACTTCATCCATTATATTTAATATCATTTATAATATTTTTGGAAGCCCTTCTATTTTTTTAAATTTCACTATATATGTCTCATCTATAAATGTGTAAAATTAACATAATAAAATAATTTAATACCAAAATATCAATTTTAAAATAATTTTTTCAACATCTAAACAATTTAAAATATCAATATAATGTAGAAAAATGATTCTATAAATTATTGTTATATTTTAATACATGTGTGAATAGATTTAAATATTTTTTATAATTTACTCATGAATAAGCAAACATGGCCTATGAACATAATTAATTTGAATGAAACTTAATCTCCTAGGTAAAAAAGTCACGTTAAATACAATGAATAGATTGGATTTTAAATCAAATATCAATATCTTAAAAATTAAATGACTTATATGTTTATGGAGCTCTTCGTCTTATATTTTACAATGAAGCTTAATATTTCATATGAAGGACAACAACAAACTACCACCACAAAGTAGATGCCCTTGAGCAAGTAGAACTTGCATTGTTGGGTCCGCAACCAATCATATTAGGATGACACATGGTTGACTACATATTCCTCTTTAAATTGCAAAAAAAGAAAAAAAATACAATCTTACAAAGCTTTGACGATTTGGGTCGATTAATATATTTTATAGGCACCTATGTTCATTGAGAATAGATATATATATATATATATATAACCAACCACACTTGATTTGTCAACCTCTCCGTCTATTGAGGCAAGGGTCCAAAACTAGAGATCCATTTTATCTTCAAATCAACAATACCTTTTAAGATCATCATCATCATCATAAGTCATTTTTCACCAGGATGGAGTTGACTGCATAAATTCTGTTGTGTCATTCTTGACAATTTAAGACTAAATTTTTAATAATTTTTAATATTTTAAAATCTTATTTAATTTCTTTCATCCATATTTTTTTAAAATCTATTCATATTTTTTTAGGTCTTGAATAGGCTCTGTCCTTCTAACCAATGTCATTTTAGGCTTTCTTTTAACATAATCACATCTCTTATCAATTCTCAACAACACCTTTCTAAACTAATTTATTTTACCTATTATAAAAATTATTCAAATTATATAGCATTAAAAAAATTACAAAGGACGCTTTAGGGGTTAAAATTTTTTGCCTACATGATCGAAAAATAAATAAATAAAACAATAAAATTGTAACACATTATGGGTTTGTTTAGCGTTGCGTTGCAATGTCGCCTACGTTATCCACATCCTCGCTGCGATAAATTTAAACGTCTGGATGAGATAGATATACCACAACACAGCGCTTAAGGTGAAAGCTCAAGATTCTCTATTATACATAAGCAATAAGCCGAGCGAATCTACTCCACCTTCTTGGGTAGATCATCTCCCCTCTTATGTGGTTAACTAGGTCTCTCTCACTCAACCAATATACACATGAATGGGATCCTATCATGTAAGAGTCCGGATCCAGTCCGATCCAGTGCACTTAAGCTCAAAAACTCATTTTTTTATTTTTTTAAATTTTTTTATACAACTGTTAATCTAAATATATTTCACATATTTATCAATTTTTACCATTTTTAGAGACTTTCAAATATTTGTTTTTTATTTTCCAAAGTCCATGAGATTTTGCAAAAATAAAAAAAATGGATAAAATTCACCGGCGATTAGGTGACATGCCACTGCAAGATATGTATAGATCTCAGCAACAATTTCAGGTGACATAAGTGATTTTTATATACGTCCTGAATACAACACAGAAAGAAACATGGTATGTAGTATACTAGGATATAGAAAGATGAATCATATTCGATATCTAGATAATGGTACTTGTTTCGATGATAGAATATGATTCATGTCCACTACAATGATGGGTGGCGAACTGACCAACCATCCACAGAAACATTACACTGGCATGCAGTAGCGCTGCATAGGCTTCCTTTTGACCAACATGTCCGACAGAAATGATTGACCCACTTCAAAACAAATTGAAACAAATGAGATTTGTCTTAGACATTCCACTTAGACTTCAAGATGTGAAGGACCGCTCATCTCACCATCATCCACCTGATGCCCGATACAACAGTTCAATTTCAGTTGAATCCTGAGAAGAACTTCCGTCCTCTTTGGCGTACGGATAGCTGTAACAAGCATCTTCAGGGTTATACCAAGCAAAGAAATCCAACTTGACCACCCAGACCATGTCGATTATTCAATTGTGACGCAGACGTCAGACTCACCATCACAACCCCAAGAACCATACTCACGCTTCTTCAATAGACATAAGACTTTTTTACCTTTTACTTTTCTCCTTTTTAAAACAACAAGCAGAGGCCATCGCAAGCATTAACAATGGCAGCAAGAAATTCAGAAATCTGGAAAGAGGGGAACAACATGGAATATGAAATGGCAGCAAGATGTAAAACCACCACCTCAATGATGAGGTCAACAAATTCTTCAGGCAAGGGGAAATAAGATAAATCAAACGTATAATACTAAGATGGTTCTCAACTCACATTACATTAAAGTTCCCAAGTAGTCAGAGGGAGATAAAACTCCTAAACTGCGAAAGCCCAGATTTGATACCCCACTAATAACTCCACTAATATAGGCATTATCTCGGACTACTTGTGCTACTCGTAGGAGATAATAATAAAACGAAAATTTTCAGTATATTTTTTTTAAAATGAGATAAAATGATGCAATATGACAGGTAATGATGATGAGTGAAAAAGAATAAAGTTAAAACATATAAATTAGTTGTATATATGACTATATGGAAGTGATTGAAAAATAAAGTTGTAGTATAAAAAGTGAAAACATAAGTAAAAATAAGATAATTATGAAGAGTAAAAAATTTTATTTATTGTCAAATATACCCTTAATCAAATCCTCTAAGAAATTGACAGCCAAAGATAAATTCCATGAGACCAAGGGCACATCTATATAGTATGGTACAATTTCCAAAGATAAATTTCATGAGACCAAGGGCACATTTATATAGTATGGTATGATATGGGAGCACATTTATCAACACGCAATTTTACAACTTAACAACCCTATTTTTCCAACATTACTCCTATATTTTAATAATTTTTCCTTTCAATTACCCTGTTTATTTCAACTTCACCTCTATTATTTCATATCAATCAAGCAATTATTAAAATATTTTTTTTTTTTACTATCATCCTATGCCATAATTTTTTCCTATTTCACAATCCAAAAACGTGCCCTCAAAACACAATAAATGTCTGGCAGATATTGAGAATGATTGGTAGAGAAGCCTCTGATGATAGAGGCAACCCTTGCTGGTGATCCTGGCAGAGATTATCACCTACCAGTATGGACTTTCTCACCTATAGGAATGTCCCGTCGGAGCCATTGATTGGGTTGTAGATTCTTCCAATGTACTTACGTGAATGTTCAATGAAACAAGGGTAACATCCAAAAGTCCAAAAGTAAAGAGATCTAACGAGGTAGACATCGCCCTGCAACCTGCTAAAAAGCAAAGGCAACAGCCGTTGTGAAAGAGACATTTAATACTAAAAACAAGTTAGTCAGAAAAGACTGGTGACATGAACTTCTCTGAACCAGGCGAACACATCCATCTCTGAAATGACTTCATTTAGCATATTCCCACTGACAGAGTTTTTCTCATCCACAATACAATCTTTCATTTTTCAATGCATGACAATCTTACCTTTTCCATTACCAACATTATTTTTTTCATTCTCAATACAACCCCTCATCCAAATCTCATTTTATTAGATGCTTACAAACAGGCAGTTCATTATTGCCACGCATACCACAACAAACGTGGCTGTGTATAAATAGATTTGGCTACAATTGATTATTTTGTTGTGAATATTTTATGATTTAAGAGCGGTGACATTTTAATAAGCATAGCCACGTTTTATGCAACATTATGTAAGCAGAAAATTTTATAGCACTGCATAAAAGATTATAAGCAATGAAGTGTGGTCGCATACTCGCATCTGGTATTCAAATACAGAAAACAGTAGACGCAGCCAACTCTACAATAGTTTTTTTTACGGAAAACTCTATATTAGTTTTAGTTGCATAAGAAATGATTTGTTGTCTTTAGTTGTACGCCACAGCACACCTGCAGCTAGTATCCAAATAATTGCTACTCATATGAATATGCAAAACAATTTTTTAGGAATTTGAAGACTTGAGAAAGGAGGGGTGAGCTAAAAGATAAGATGAAATTTCAAAACTTCTCTTAGAGAGTGCAGGAGGGAGTCAATAGAAAGATGAAAAAACAAATTTGGACACCTTTAGTCACAATGAGGTGTCTTTTAGGTTCGAGAGTTGGCCCAAACGGAAACAACAATGTTAGCTCTACATGCCTACAAAATCTAGACTCAAAGCAAACAATAACCGCATAATGACTTTACCAAGGGCATTACAAAGGATGGCTTTACACAAATGAATGAAACCGTATATGTTGTGGGTTTGTTTGGCAATGAGAAAAAATATCAAATTAAAACTTTTTATCCTTCATAACTATCATACTTTTTAATCATTTTTTCATATCTTTCTATACAACTATTCTACTTTCTAATCATCTAAAAATTTTGTCACTTTCTAAACACACCATGTTTATGCTAATGAAATCTCGTAAACCCAAAGTAGATAATTCTTGTATAGAAAGTTGCATGTAAGGGTTTACATTATGTCTCGAACACATTCAATTGACTATGATTCTCCAAAAGGAAAATAGCAATCAATTGCCCAACTACCAAACAACATAAGTAGCCTGACCAATCTAATCCACTAGATTTTCCAACCCTTGTCACATTCCCTAATCTTGTCATTTCACACATTGTTATAAAGGCCTAACCTTTCCTCATACAATTACCTTTTGTTTCATTATGGATATGCTTAAACTTCATTATCACTTAGTACTTGTTTGAGTTATGATTTTTTGTTTGAAAGTCTTTGAGCTATGACTTTGTTGAATTTGATTGTTATTAGTCCAAGAATTACAATTTTTTGCTTTTGTTAGAGCCTATTTTGCTATTATGGGTTTGGATTCCAATCTCAGAAAATTTTAAATTTTATCCATTCCTCATACAAAGCTCCATTCTTGTAAAACTAAAGATCCAAGATCACAAGCATATAGAATGTATATGGAGAAACTAGGCCAAAGGCTTTCATGCTTAAGTCATCATGATGAATGGAATGAGACATTTTTAGCATAGGATTAAGAATGGCATTAGCGCACTAGTTATGTGTGGGTGAAAGTTTGAAGGGTCAACAACCGTATATGTGGAACTTGAGTCAGAGAAGAAACTCAAAATAGCTATTTTGTGTTGAGATGCCTAGTTTCAAAATAGGATTAACCCCCACATGTTTCTTATGTGAATACGCAAGAGTCATTGGTTTAGTAAGATTGCATGCATTTAAGATTTGAGCCATGTTTATGATTTTGTGCTAGAAAATTGTCAAGGGAACCATTTTTGCATTTGACTTAGCTCAAGGTGTTTATAAGCATGAGTGAGATGCTTAGTATGACTGAAATGTGTTTACATAGCTTTGAAAGATGCTTGAGTTAAAATCTCATAAGTATTTGAGTCTAAGTTTACATAGCTTTGAAAGATGCCTGAGTTAAAATCTCATAAGTATTTGAGTCTAAGTTTACATAGCTTTGAAAGATGCCTGAGTTAAAATCTCATAAATAAGTATTTGAGTCTAACTTGAGTAACAAAAATAAGGAAAAAAAAAACCTTGATGAAAGCCAAATAATGCATGAAAGTGACTCCTGCCATGATTGAAATATGCTCACAATACATTGAGTAAAGTTCGAATGGAAACTAATAAACTGTGAGTCATTTGGAGTCAATTATGGAGTTTCCAAAAGGAGAACAAAACAATCAACTAAAAAGTGAAAGCACTAATCGTTTCTGTTGAAGTGAATTTGTGAACAAATGAAATCCTTCCCACATTTATGACATGCTCATGATGCTTCAAGTTGAGTTTGGAGTGTTAATTCTATAATTTGAGGTATTTGGTGTTAGATAGGGGAGCAACTTGGGCTCATGAAATTTAGACTTGCCTCGACCTTAAGCCTAACTCTAAATTTATAAATTTAGACCCGAGTTAAGTTTACTTTTCTATCTTAAAACAAGAAAAGTGAACGAGCTTAAGAGTCAAAAGAAGAAAATCTCATTTAAATCTTCTTTTGCATCAAATAGACTTGTAACCCCATTTTGGAGAATAAAGATGTACAACTGTCCTATTATGCAATCAAGTATTATGAAAGGTACTTGAAGAGCATGATTTGATTAGAGGTATTAATGGTTTTAGAGTGGTATTCTTAACAAATAAATATTATAATATTGTAAGATTAGCTAGTAGCTTGTGTTTTTTTTATACTAAATAATATAATATTATATAAATATAAAGAGTGGATGAACAAGGTTTTGCTTCCATGGATGATATAATAAAATAATTTATTTCATGAAAATTTAAGATCGGTAACCAGATTTGAGGTATTTGCTTTCATTGAATATTAATACAAAATAATATGCCAAGAGCGAGTATGAACATCTAAGGGCTATTCACTTTTATTATTAATATATAAATATATAATAATTTATTTGATGCATGGATGTTCAGAAGGTGTAATGTTATATATATTATACATTAAAGAGGACGTTAGGGTGATTTATGTATATGGAAAATATAATAAATATATAGAAATCGAGTTCAAATTTTCATTGATCCGAAAATGAACCTATTTTAGTTTGGGTTCAAGTTATACATAGCAGGTTTCAACACAACTTGAAATCGAGTTCAATGGGCCAAGTTCTTGTTGAACCTAGATTAAGTTGCACCCCTAAATGTGAAGCTTTGAGTAGAAAATACACTCAAAAGTGAAAAAAGGGCAAGAATCTAATTTAAGGAGGATTTCTACATGATTATAATATTTCCTACATCTACAATAAGTTCAAGTGGTTTTGAGATGAATTTAGGAGCTGAAATGTGTGATTTGAGGCATTTGAATTTTAAAAACACTTGACTATAAAAAATAAATGAGAATGAAAATTTTTTTCGCCTAAGGTGGGTGAAATTAAGAAGTCGTAAGCCAAACTTGAATCTAGCAACTTGGAAAATAGCTAAGTTATAAAAATTCATGACTTGAGGCAAGTAATTAAACATAAGGGCTTGTTGGAAAACTTTCACCCAAGAATATAACGCAAAAAGAATCACGTTAATTTGATAAGAAATAGTGAATAATGAAGTCATGCCTGGTGCAAAGTGGCTAACCCAAAAACAAGAATGTTCACCAAAAGGAGCATCTTCACCCATTCAAACATACACTTCAACAATACATTGTTGGTCATACTTTTGGGCAATCTGTTCAAAATCTGCATTTTAACATCTCTAACGTTTTTTAAAACCTATTTTAACCCTTATTTTTCCTTCTAATTCATTTCTAACCTTTACTATATATTCTTGGGGCTTAAAAGAAGAGAGGATTTTGTTTTGGAGATCTCGTGGGTTTGGATTTGGTTAAAGATCTCATGGATTGATTTCTTCACTATTTTGTGGTTTTATCCAATCTTTTTGAAGTAAAGTTTGAATATTATGGCTTTTCATGGATTTAGGGAGAGATTTTGAGGACTTCGGGTGGAAGAAGTTGAAAGAACTTAGAGTAGTGCAAGTAAATTATTTTTTGTGGATTTTTCTTTTAGTTTGACTTCTTTATGAAGGATCCACATCAATTAATTGTGTGAATGATTCGGTGATTATTTTGACCTAGAATTTCATGAGTTTTGTTATTAAGTAGAGTTTAGGGATTTTGTCCCTTCATATAGAATTGATGTTATATTGAAGGGTAAATCCCTTAGAAGTCCATAGGGACGAAGTGTATGTATATAAAGAACAGATAATTTCCATTAAGAGTAGATTGATCTCTAGGGAATTGTCTCATTCTCTATAAAATAGCTCATTGAACTAGGTCGTTTGGTCAGCTGTGGGCCTCATCTTGCAAATATTGGAGCCTCACATCGACAAGACCAGTTCTTCCTCATCTTGCAAATATTGGAGCCTCACATTGACAAGACCAATTCTTCCTTGTGATTGATCATGCTTGATGGTCTTGGGTGCAGACCTAGAACGACAAATGTTGTTGCTTGGGTGGATGGTTTGGTTCCCTCATCTTATTAGGAACCTTGCTTGTCCCTCTCCCTAATGTTTATCACGAGTCAATGACCCTAGGTTATGAGCTTAGGGGCCTGGTGACACTATTGTATGAGGGGACCATTGGCCTTGGATACTAGGGACAAAGCACCTTAGAGGGCTAGCAACTTGAGAAAAGTTTTATAAGGGGATATTCATTACCTAAGACATTGAGGGTGTCACGCCCTAGTAGAGTAGCTTCGCCATAAGATCTTGATTGTTTTCTGTTGCATTAATATGATTGTAGATGTGACATTGATTGGTTAGTTGGCTGCCACAACCCAAGGGCTAGGCGTTAAGTCGAGGGCTCTATGATTTGAGATATTAGTGCGCACTATAGATGTTCAATTGTAGAAGTTTCACTAGAAATTTTAGATGAAGTTGAGAAAACTCCATTACATGAGATTTTTAGTTCAATTAAGACTTATTCATGCGTAGGAGTTATAATTTTTTTGTTGGTAGAAGCCAAAAGATACTAATAAGAAGTAATCTTCTTGGTGGGTAAACTTGACAAGTTCTACATGAACTTGAAAGCATTGACTTGGAATAGAGGATTTTGATCTCCTACAAAGTTTGATTAGAGGTATGTTTGGTAAAATAAATAAATCAAAACTTTTCACACAATAATTTTTCAATCTAAAATTTTTCACTTTTTATATTATCATATTTCACACAATAACTTTTCAATTTAAAATTTTTCACTCTCTATATTATCATATTTTTTAATTATTTTTTCACATCTTTTCATACAACTACCTTACTTTTGAATCGTTTTTACACAATTAACCTATTTATCTTTTTATTAATATTTATACATCATAACAATTAATATTTTTTTTGATGTGACATAACAACTAATATTATAATCAAGCACATTCACAAGTCTCACAAAGTGGAGAAAATTTTTTTTGTAATACTCCTACACTAGAAGAAATCTACAAATACCACCAAATAAGAGGAAAATTTTCAAAAATCCTCCACTCCACATCACGAGAAGGGGGCAGTTCGAATGCCTGACCGAGGGCCTCCCAAGCCCCAAGCGTTACCATTAAGGCAAGCCTCTGGTAGAAACTAATTTATTTATTTTAATTTTATTCTCTTTAGTTCTCATAATTACTTTTATCATATTATATCCAAAATTCTATTACTTCGCAAAGACACTCTATATAAAAATTATTTAGAATAGTTGGATTGAGTTTGAAGTGCATTCCACAAACCAATAATAAGTCAATCAAGCATTACATAAGCATGATAATTAAGTAAAATTTAGTTATGAAAAATATGAGAGAAGATGAGTTATTGACAAGGACCATAATGATGAGAGCTCTCTTTTGTGATGGTTAATTGGAGAAATTATATTGAGAATACATGGAGATTAAATAAGGACATGATGGGTAATATTCAAGACCATGAGTACATAGAATGTGTGAGTAGAAATTAGCCCAAGAAGCTTCACACTCAGGTAACCTTGATGAATGGCCTAGTTTGAGGTTAAAGATAGCATCAACACACTAGTCATGCGTGAGTGAAAGTGTCAAAGAAGTTAAAGCCATTAATTTCAAGGAGCCTCACACTCAAGTGACCTTGATGAATGAAATGAGAGATTCCAAGTGACCTTGATGAATGGAATGAGAGATTCCAAATTTGGGGTTGAGCATAGTATTAGCACACTAGTCACTAGTCATGTGTGGGTGGTGACAATGTCAAAGAAGTTAAAAGCAATTAGTTTTGGGGCATTTGAAGGGTTGCAAGGTATATGTGTTGAACCAGAGTTAGGGAACTTCTCTCAAGCTCGAATCATTTAGAGTTAACTACGGAGTTTCAAAGGAAAATAGGGGACAAAAACCAAAAAGCGAAAAATGGCAAATTGCCTATTTTGAAGCAAGAGGTTATATGTGAAACTTATGAGTAGAAAATAAACTCAAAAGGTGAAAAATGAGTAAGAAACTTAAATTGGGGAGAACTTTTGCATGATCATAGTGTTCGTATTTGTAATATACTCAAACTGTTTTTTAGATGAACTTAGGAGCTCAAATGTATGATGTTTATACCGAAGTTTTGAGTAGGTAAAAACTCGACTAACAAAATTTTGCAAATACCATAATTTTTGATGTCTAAGGAGTTGAAATTGAAAGCGGTAATCCAAATTTGAATCTAACAATTTATCCATGTGTTTGGGAGTGAAACAAACTTGCTTGAATAATTTTAGGTGGAAAGTAAACTAAATTGTGAACATTCATGATTTTAGGCTAGTTAAAGATCTTTAAATTTGTGATTTTTAACCAACTTTGAAGGCTCATCAAATCTTTGATGTTATGGAAAGTTCTTCACCTAAGAATACAAGTGGTGCTTCGTGCAAAGTGACTACCCAAAAACAAGAGCATTTTTTACCATCCAAACATACACCTCAACAATAAACTATTGGTTATACCAACCATCTATCCAAAAACATGGGGATTATTTTTGCTTCAGAATTTTGCAAATAAGCCTTGTAAGACCTTCCCTAAATATTTTTGGACCTTAAGAGGAGAGAAAAAGAAGAGAATTGTGAAGTATTGAATAACTATCCTTTTACATAAAAAATCATGTGAGATACTTAGGGGTGATTTTAGACATTTCATGATATGACATTTGTGATGATGTTGCAATAAAGATGCATGAGTGGTTGCATGTTGGCTGGAATTTGATAGATCTAGTCTGTATGTTAACCCTATGATGAGATAAAGCCATAAAATTGGAAAAAGAAATTATCAGATAATTTATTGACTCGAGATATTCATTCCAAGAAGATACATAGACATAGCCACATTAATTTGGCAGAAATAGTCAGCTTTTACAAATTACTCAAACTCAAAATAATGAAATGCAAAATTTAATATTATGTTCTATATTATTCAACCTCAACTCAAAAAGCGATTGGTGAAATTAACCAGTTTGGAAAGATATTTTGTGATGTCATTAAAGGATTGTTATTCTCTCTTTCTTTATTACTTGTTCCAATAAGATTGTTGGAAAATATCATAATCATTTTATGCACTTGACATCCAAGCTGTAGAAAGATTATTGGAAAGGGTCAATGCTTTCTTTAGCCATTTTTTCAAATCCAGAAAGGACTTTTGATGCAAAGTGAAAATGATGGCTAGCTCAATATCTATGAGTGGGAGCTTCAAGTGACAACCTTTATCAAAGAGAACTGACACGGAACCTGATACATCTAGTCCCCAGACATTCAAATGGCTGGTGCTTCAGTGAGACTGTCCCAATAGGTTCAGTTCAATTAATAGGATAGACAAATAGACAATATTGTTTTGAAGAAATTCTATCACTTCAAGATGCAGAACATGGACTTCAATCCTTTATTAACGACTAAATTGACTTTAGCCAAGTGGGACCTTCCTTCGGTCTTCAAATAATAACTAGCATATATAATCGACCTGGAGTGCTATTTTCAAATGTCAAATTTTGCAAAAGATAACTAGCATAAGTGAGCTGTTGCTATTTTGAAATATCCAATTATGCAGCTTGCATAGCTTTATTCTTACTTTTCTGTGCTTGGACTAAAACTTTCCAACTTACTAGTTCAACCAAGTCATTAATGGACTAACGATTAATTAATTAATTAATCTATTGAGTGGACTGCTGAGTTAATTTACAGGAAAAGAGCACCAAACACTTAAAATATTGTTATCGAGACTTCTTTATGCCTCCCACAGAGTAAACAGTTTGGAGACACATGATCATAATATGATATCCGATTAACTTGACTAAAATCTCAAGTATGGTAGGTCGGACGCTCCAGCCAATGACATCATGATCGCATGAGTTAAAGGTCAAGGATTTGAATGTAAACCCTCAGTTATAAAATATTTGCCAAGCACAATCTAAACAACACTAAAATAGTAAAATTCTACGCCTGTTGTTATCCCACAAAATAAAAAAATTCAACGCCTGCAAATATACATAAGTTTAGATCCCTCCCTCCAATGAAACTTTTTAACAGATTGATACCAGGTACTAAGGCCCGCTCAACCCAATTCTCCTTGCCAATGCGCTAGAAGATCACAAATTCCAACTTTTGAGAAATCTGTATTGATCCCCCAAGCAACTATGCTAAGGTCTTGTATCCTTCTAGGAAATATGTTAGATGGCAAAACATGTTGACTAGTTTTTTGATTGCATGTAGAACAGCAAACATGCATTTCCACAAAAATACTAAAAAGAGTAAGACATAGATCCATTGAAACTTTTCACTTTCCCAGATAATTTTAAAAGCTAGAGACAGAAACTTTCGAGTTTCCAGAACTGCAACAAGACATTTCGCTTTTGCGTTGCCTAGCCAAGAGAAACTGTTTGAACCGGTGATGGCCATGCACAAACAACACCCCGCACCTAATTACCAAAAAACCTTCTAAAATACATGAAATCATCGCTATCATACCTCATAACGGAAAACGTTGATTCCAAAGAAACTGAAACAAGTTAACAGCTCTAGCAAGATTTTCAGCAAATAAAAAAGTGCAATTCACCACTTCCCACAAAAAAAGAGAGAAGAACCTTTTTTTGTTCATTTTAATGGTGCCTTCAAAGATGCAACCGAATCTACCACAGACCTAGACCAAAATTTAGAAGAGAAATTTAGGAAATACATATAGAACACAGATAATATTCAATCGAGGAAATATGCGTACACAATACTTGAATCTCTAGGCCAAAATCCTTGACAACACAAATTTTCTCTCTTTTTCCCATTTCTTGTAAAAGGCAAGCAATAACAAGTAACAACAACAACAACATCAACAACAACAACAAAACTGTGAGAAATCAAGGGAATGTTCCAAAGAGTACACGGTTCTGGTCAGACACCCAAAAGCAAAAAAAAGGATGCCGTTGCCATTTTATTTCCTCTTTCCATCCTTATTTTCTTTTTTCTTTCGATTATGGGTCACAACAACAACAACAACAACAACAACAATAACAGCGTATGAATTGAAGGAAACTGTGAGAACAAGCAAGGGAATGCTCCAGAGGGTTCAAGGTTATCTTCGGACCCAAAAAAAAAAAAAAAAACACCAAAACAAAACGAAAGAAGATGCGAGTTGCCATTTTATTCCCTCTCTTTCCATCCTTAATTTCTTTTCTTTCTTTTCGGTGGTAACGGCGATCTTAAAGAAAAAACAAAAATATGGTAGATTGTATAAGAGTTTAGAAGAGTTATAGACCTAGAGCGTCTGATACTCGATGCGAACGCCTTCATTTCATGTGCAGGACGTAGATCGATCATGGGTTTTGCCAGTACTGCTTGTGCAAGCAGATGGATGGAGCGACAACGAGAGAGAGCACGCATGTAAACAGCCGTGCGCACTTGCATGACCGACGACAAGCGTGCTCTCTCTCGTTGTCAGGCAATTCCGCTACCGGCACAAGCCATAGGGAGGGAGAATCATCATCTGCAGCAGCAAAAAAGAAAGCGATGACGACCAAGAACAAGAAATAACGAGTAACGAAAAAAAAAAAATTCAATCACTGAGAATTCAGCAGACACACATCAGATCCGGCCATGAGAATATCAAAATACTGCTAATATTGGGGAAAAAAAGGCCAAAACGAGACAAGAAAGAAAGAAGGAAATCCCTGCAACATACAAGCGTTAGTACGAAAGCTCGGAAACAGAAAATTAGAAACAGCAAAATCAAATTCCGAGCTGCTATGCGCGGACATCTCACCTGAAAGCAAAGCATCGTGTAACCCAACCAAAGGCATGAAAGCTAGCAGGCGACCAAATACGAAAATATAATATTAGAAAATAAATACAAATCCAAATTATTACAGGGAAAAATTAATAGTAGGAACAAAAAACCCAAAAAAATTTGTAGCTATGTCCAAAATTTGTAGCTTTTGGATTTCAAGATATGAAAAGCAAAACCCGGATTATAAAGGGAACAAAGAAAATGGAAAAAAAGGAAAAAACAGAAGTAGCTTTGGACTTCTGGAGGGCATGAGGCATGAGAGGAAGACGAAGGAGGACATGAGTGGTGACGCCGCTTGGGCGTTATAAAGACGCTGCCACCCGTCTCGTCTCTTCTCGTCTCTTCTCGTCTCACCGTCAAGGCTTGAAACGATGCGTGCCGGTCCGTTCAGTCCGGCTCTGTAAAATCGGTGGGAATCAGAAATTACGGTGCGTGAAACCGCAAGCAACTAATAATAATGATAAGCAGTGTACTGCCGTTTATCAGGACGTCTCGTACTTTTTTGTCTTTGAGCATGTTGTGCCACACAGTCGACGGCTCGGATGAACGGTGAGTGACGCGAAAAGGAGTGCACCGCACGGTGATCCCGCGCAATGCTTGTAATTTTTTGTCTTTGAGCATGTTGAGCCACCCAGTCGACGCCTCTGATCAAGGGTGAGTTACTGAGTCACACGGAAATGGGTGCACCGCTGGGTGATCCTGCGCAATGCGCGTCGGCGTGTTCATCGTTCCCAAGAAAGTAACGTGCCTTGCGGTCAGCCATCTGTCCCTTCGTCAGCAAGCAAAAAATCATGTATTATCGGCTTGTTAACAACGACATTATCCCACAGGGCCAAAAAAGAAAACAACCATGACAGACGGGCAGTGGAGCCCTGTGGAGCCGGGGGTGGTCACCGTGAGTGTAATTTGGGTAGGGTTTCTAGGTTGATCTAGTAGTTACTCAATCCTCAAACGTATAGAATAAATTTTATCTTTATATTCATAAGGTTTGATATTTAATTAGGATATGGTAGGTTCCAAATCCCGAGTATCTAAAATCAAATTATTAATATATATTTAATATCAATTTTACAAAATTTTTTGGCAGTGAAAGACATAAATATGTTCTCTAAATATATAGTAACTTATTTAAGTTACCAATTATTTACTCAATTTAATGAAACGTATTTCAAAATTATATTACTATTATCTTGATTTTAAATTTTTAAATAAGACATTTAATAAAATCATAATTTTTAATATCATATAAAGACAATTTTAAAGAACCAATCTAATCTTAAAAAATAACATTGAGTATAAAATGAAACTGATCCCACCTTAAAAAATAAGATAAAGTATGCTTAAAACTGTCCTAATCTAAAATATATTAAGGTAGAGTTGATCCCTAACTAGATCTACTCGACCCGAGTTACACTCCTAAGTTACTAATTAGGGGTAGTTGGTGAGGGAGAAGATGTAAAATATTTCATTTTTCATAATTTTTTATTTTAAAATTATTTTTCTCATTTTTTATATAATTATTCATAGTTCTCATATAAATTTTATCATTCTTAATGTACAACAACACTTTTTTTTATAATACATTCTTACCCGATCCTCATCATGTATAGTTCATAAACAGGTAAGCAAATATGGCTTCCATGCTTATCCTTTGTCATTAATTTCAAATTATTTTTAAAATTTAAACTATTTATCATTTTCTATTTTAGGAGTTGTGTCTCCCAACTTATGAGTGAAGATGTGTCTTAAGTTTCTTTTGTAGAGTTATGTCTTCAAGATTTCTTAGACGAGGCAAATTGTCTTCTATAATAAGTAAAAATATCTCAGGGCTTTAATGTAATAAATATTGAGATAGATATATATATATATACACACACCAAAAAAATCAAACTATTTATCATGTTTATTAGTATATACTTATGATTTTGAAATTTGTATGCATCGCAAACTTTCATATACTATATTTATACTAAATGTTTCTCGAAATTATAATAATTACATATTGACTTTCAACTGATGTTATTGCTAGAAGATGAAAGTTCTTATTGTAAATTTTTATTGGTATTTATACATAATGTAGTAGCATAATAAAACAAGATATGCTAAATGTGATAGATGATTTATATTTAAAAAATTATATTTCAGAAAAATCATCATGTGTGGGTTATTGGTCAAATAGTGTAATATTGTCTATTTTGGCTTAGCGGTTTAGTGATGTGGTTTTAAAAAGCTCAACACTATGTTTAACCTAAGACCTTTTCAAATCACAACACTACGTTTAACCTAAGACCTTATTGATAAACTCTTATTAACTTTCTTCCTTTTTTAATGTGGGATTCAATTACAAACTGTTACAGGCCTACCAGTTTTAGCCTGTTTCATTCTCAAACTAAAATTCAACTCAACTCAACTCTGAGCCCTCGTCTCACATTTATTACAGAAAAACTACTTTGATACCGTTTGTAACACCTAGATGCAGAAAAACCATCATATGCTTGTAAAAAAGCAAAGATAGGCATTGAGGATTGAAACCTCCTAAATGCAATTAGATGCTAATTTATATTATTACATATCTTTTATTTGTTTTTTACTCTCAGTGATACTATATGATGTTATATAAAAAAGTATTTAATATCTAATTTTTAAAATTTGATATAATTAAATAATAAACCATTATAATTGTATCAAAAAGGATTTAAATGATATTTAAGTATTTTTATAACTTGAACTAATACATTAGCTAATAAAATTAATATTCTATTAAACATTCACTTTATCTGCCTTCATTCAAAATAAGAAAATACACTTTAAAATTTTGTTATATTTTATTCTATTTAAAAATTTTATGATTAAATATATTTTTCTCTTTGCTTGACTAAGAAATATACTTAAACCACCATCTCAGAAATATATATTTAAATAATTAAAAAGATGAATTATTTAAAAATATCAATATATTTCACTATCATGTTTCAGAACTTATTTGTAAATTCGAAAAAAAATAATGTGAGAAAATATCTTTTAAATGAGCTTAATGCAATCATAAAAATTGATTTGAAATAATAACAAGTTATAAAAAAATTTCATTGCAATATTTGTCATTAAAACTAAACCATCAAAATATTTCCTTTTATATAATTTTAGTTAAGTACTTTTAAAATTTGATATATTTAAATAATAAATCATTACAATTTTATCAAAAAGGATTTAAATGGTATTTAAGTATTTTTATACCTTGAACTAATACATCAGCTAATAAAATTAATATTTTATCAAACATTTACTTTACCTGCCTTCATTCAAAATAAGAAAATACACTTTAAAATTTTGTTATATTTTATTCTATTTAAAAATTTTATGATCAAATCTATTTTTCTCTTCGCTTGACTAAGAAATATAATTAAAACACCATCTCAGAAATATATATTTAAATAATTAAAAAGATGAATTATTTAAAAATATCAATATATTTCACTATCGCGTTTTAGAACTTATTTGTAAATTCGAAGAAAAATAATGTCAGAAAATATCTTTTGAATGAGATTAATGCAATCATAAAAATTGATTTGAAATAATAACAAGTTATAAAAATCTTCCATTGCAATATTTGTCATTAAACTAAACCGTCAAAATATTTCCTTTTATATAATTTTAGTTAAGTACTTGATAAATATTCGATATATTTACATGTTCTTTTAAATTTTATCATCGTGAATTTTTACAATAAAAATAGCAGGCAAAAAACTTAGTAGTCTGCAATTAATTTAAATAAATAGAACTTTTAAATTTTATTAGCTGTCAGATTAATGCAAAAACATATTGCACGCTTATTCAAGGTATGTGTTGAACCATAAAGGCATAAATTAAAAACCGGTTGATGGATAAAGCAGCCTTCGGCTCGCAGTCATCGCGTCGGATGGGGAATTGAACAATATTTTTTACTTTAAAAAGATTTCCTTGTTTGTAACGATGTTTGTTTTTTTTTTTAATCCTTTTCCAACATAATTTGTCGTTTCTCGGTGCACAATTGATTCAGGGGCACTTTTGTTGACGCGTATAAGTGGCGGAACTATGGTTTCACTGGAATTTAGTTTTTTAAGGCCTGCTCCATTAATTATACTATTGTTTCTACTTTTATTTCTATAATTATTTTCCATACCAATTATATACAATAAATTTATTTATAACTATACCCTAATTATTTTCTGTTAATCACACATTTATTAAAATATTTTCTTTTTTATTTTTCATCATTTTTAATAATCTCACAATTTTACACATTATAAAACATTCTCACATCAGTAGTTGATATACTTAACAACCACAAGTCATGACGGATATTTGTTTCTTGCAGTCTAGAACATGCGGCATCACTGTCGGTTGATTCGCCAGATGGGGTTTGCTTAGGGTATGCCAGATGACTGTGGAAAAAAATGATATGAAATTTTTTTGAAAACAGTAACAACAATCATTATGAAAGAAAATAAAATTAAAATAGATATATTTCATTTAAAATGTAAAAAAATTAAAAATAAGATATTGTATAAAAATATAAAAATAATTGAAAAATAAAATAAAAGCAGATAAACAAATTTTTGAATAAAACTTTAATTTTTTACCAAATACAACCTTAATTACTTTACCAACTTTACCATGTAACCGTAAAGATCATCCTACATCAACACATGCACTAGTAAAGATCATGCTAAATCCACATGAGGAGTGAGAGTTGTGGGTAGGTAATTCATTGAAATATTAAATTGTAAATATAATATTAATTTAAGTAAAAAATTACTCTTATATTCACAATATTTACTCCTGATTCATGATATATCTATGATATTTTACAAATTTATTTTTTATACTAATAACATTTTACCATAATTCACAGTATGATATCATAACTCAACGCAAGCTTCTACAAATATCCGGACTCTCTACATGTGGGCAGTAGTGCTTACCATCCGTGTGCTGGCAGAATATCTAGATTTGAATAATTTTATTGGCGAATTTAGGTGATGGCCAATGTTTATCATACGAGTAAATATGTTTCAAGGATCATTTGGGAATCTTACAAGAAACCGTACAAATGAAGCGGCAAATGATACAACCAGATAGAAACTAATCTATTGAAGCAAAATGAACAAAAATAAGTAAAAGATAAAAATAATAGATGTCGTGAGAGAGTGAGAAATAAAGGGTTCTTTTTATACGCCTTCTTTCCGTATTTTAACTAATGTCATAATTAAAGTGCAAAAGTGAATTTGGTATTTCAACTCACCATAATTATATATTGCATAATTGATTTTTTAATACTAATAACTTAAAATAATGAAAAATACAAAGTTTATTTCTTAATGGAAATGCCTTAAACATTCATATTGGCAAATTTAATTAGCAGCACCGTAAAAGATAAAATAATTAGAAATTGTTTATCTTCTTTTTATATTTTTAACTTTTAAATAAAATTATCTTTATAATTATTATTTCACAAAACTTTCTTATTTTATTAATTTATGTGAAAAACCCTTTTACTATTTGAACTCAGTTCGGACTTGTCTTAACTCGGACTAGAATTAATAGTACAAGATTTGGTATCAGGTTCAACCTGAACCTAACCACACAAGATCAATATAAGCGCTAGTCTGAGTCAAACTCCAAAAAAAAAAAAACCTACTTGGTGTGAAACTTTGTCAAATGTGTTGCTTGCATTGTAAGTTGTCATAGCACACTTATACTTTCAATGATTCTTATTGACATGCAAATTTTGGGAGTTTCATAAAAAGGGATAAAAAATCAATTCAACCCACCAATGAAATGCAATAAAATATCACCTTTACTATATTTTTTAAGGAGATAAAAAATCTATTCAACCCCCCAATGTAACTCGGACTATAATTAATGATACAAGGTTTGATATTGGGTTTAATCTAAACCTAAACACACAAGGTCAATATAAGCGCTAGTCTGGGTAAGGAAAAAACCTACTTGGTGTAAACCTCCGTCAAATATGCTGCTTGCATTGTAAGTTGTCATAGCACACTCATGTTTTTAATGATTGCTATTCACATGCAAATTTAGGGAGTTTCAAAAAAAGGGATAAAAAACCCATTTAACCCACCAATGAAATGCAAGAAAATATCACTTTCACTATATTTTTAATGTTATTCCAAAAAAGGAATAAAAAATCTATTCAACCCCCCCTGAAATGCAATAAAATAACACTTTTACCATATTTTTAGTGTCACAAAATAACTCATGCAATCACTCTTCTAAAATTTATATTTTTAAATTTTTCTACAAAAACATTCTCCATATATTATTTTAAAATTTATGTTTTTAAATTTATTGCACAAACATCTTCATATAATCATTTTAAATTTATTACACAAATATTCTCTATATAATTATTTTAAATTTATTGTAGAAATGTTTTCAGCATAATTATAAGTTTATATTTTAAAATTTATTGCAAAAATTTCTTTATACAATTATTTAAAATTTGTATTTTTAAATTTATTGCACGAACATTCTCCACATAATTATTTTAAAATTATTACAAAAATGTTTCCCATATAGTTATTTTAAATTTATATTTTAAAATTTATTAAAAAAATATTCTCCATAGAATTATTTTAAAATTTATTATAGAAATATTTTATATATAGTTATTTAAAATTTATTTCAAAAATTTTTCTTTATATAATTATTTAAAATTTATTATACTTACATTCTCCATATAATTATTTAAACTTTATATTTCTGAATTTATTGCATAAATGTTCTCCATATAATTATTTTACATTTAAATTTTTATGAATTAATTTTAAAAAAAACTCTATTTTTGAACTTAGCCCGGACTCGCTCTAATTTGGATTGGAATTGATGGCATAGGATTTAGTATTGAGTTATACCCAAACCTAAATATATGGGTAGAAATAGGTGTCGAATCTTGACTAGATAAAATGAGCTTAATGTGCACCCCTATCCCCGAGCGCCCTACCTTTTTTAATTTGTTTGTCAAAATATGGGCCCTAGCTATCTTTAATGGCGGTTTAATTTTAAGTTACTTTGATTTTAAATTCTTCCTTGAATTTTTAAACTATAAAAAGGTCTGTTTTCTAATTTTGAATTCTATTTTAATTTTTTAAAATTAAAAATGAAAAGAAATGGAAAATTTAAACAGCCATTAGATCTGGCTAGCTTAGGGCTCATATTTTAATAAAAAATAAAAGAGAAAGGTCTAGCCCGGTAGCCCCCACAAGCGGGGAGCCTCCGTCCTTGCAACAGCGCTAACCGAGACGCTAAATGAATTGTATTTTTTGAGAGGCCTCATAAACTTCTCAATTAAAAAGGAAAAAAAAAAAACCAACAACAACATACAAACAAACACAACCAAAATATAATTCGTGCTTTGCATGCCTGTGCCACTTTGCATGCTGCTGGTAAAGAGACAAGCCTCTCGAGCCAGCTGAGGACTCTGCTATCAATAGGAATCTACATCAGACACGCTGCAATAACCACGGACTTGTGGTCCAGGATCCCTGCCAACAGTAGAAATATAAAACAAAAATATTAAACAAGTATCCTTCCGGGTACCAACTGGCTATTATCACAAGTTCTAGGGAGCCCTGTCAATAAATTCAACTAAAATGGGACAAACTTGAAGGACATTTCTACCAACACCAATTTATCGAATTGAATGCATTTGAATATAAGCTAACGTTATGTGGGCCAATTTTATCTGGCTGAAATGCTTTGCCGCTCACGTCGATTTTAAATACTTGTTGATTAATCGAGTGGGCCCTTGTTTATGACTGCATGGTCAGTTTCTAGCTAGCGCGCTACAAGCGTGCTATGAGCATGTCTCACGTGCATGTGGGACAAGCCAAACAAAGGATATGCTCATTGCACGCTTACTTCTAAGTGCTTTTCGAATGATTTGATGCATCCATGCGCGTTGAATCCATTATCGTCGCGTCTCTTTTATTAATTTAGGAATTTTTGCAAATATATTTACAAAATTTAACCAATATTGCATTTGTATATTTAAATTTGACGATATTGCAAATATATTCGTAAAGTTTGTATAAAATTACAAGTGTATCAATTTCGTTGAGATGTTGTTATATTTTTTTATAAAATGACAAAATGCCCTTTAAAAGTTCGCAATTTTTTCAAATATTAGAGACATATTTGCTATTTTATTATTATATATATTTTTGCCCATCTTACCATTTTAGATTTTTTATATAGATATACTTGCAATATTTGCAAAAATTATAAGTTGATCACTTGTCTTAAAGGGTATTATTGTCATTTTATTGAAAATCTAACAATATCCTAGTGAAAGGGGCATGCTTGCAATTTTATATAAATCTTATGGGTGTATTTACAATATTGGTAAATTTAGGGACATTTTACGTAATATTAGGCAAACTTTATAGACATATTTGCAAAAATCCTATCTATTTACATTCATTGGGTTTGAATGTAAACCGCTAAAAAAATATGCATGTGTATATCAATGATATGAAGCCCAAGTAGTTGCAAAATTCCTCCTTTGACGGTGAGCGGCAATCAACCGAGAAGTATGGTCGCATATGGTGTGTTTGGCAACAAAAAAATATTAAGTTAAAATTTTTCTATTTAAAACTTTTCACTCTCCAGAATTATCCTACTTTTTAACTGCTTATTCATATATTCCTATACAACAATCATACTTTTTAATTATTTCTACACAACTACATATAAAAATAAATTATCTATTTTAACTTTATGCTCTTACTCTTTATCATTACCTTTACTATATCACATATTTTTTCTTTCATTTTAACAACTTTTACGCAAAAAACTTTTCATTCAAAAGTTTTATTATTTCCCAAATACACCATATATGTTTTGCGCTTCTTCAATGTGACCTGATTGAATAAAATGGGCCAACGATGCAATTTTTTATTTTTAAAATCTTTTATTTTCAATATAAAGTGTATGTGGGAAGTGAAAACTTTTGAAGAAAAGTTTATGACTTAAAGTTTTTGAAATAAGAACAAATTATGTGATATGATAAGGTTCATGATGATGATTAAAGATAATAAAGTTAAATAGATAAATTAGTTGTATGGATAGTTGTGTCAAAATAATTAAAAATTTGGGTAATTGTATAAAAAATATAAAAAATGATTTAAAATAGAAAAATTATGAGGAGTAAAAAGTTTTAAGAGATGTTTGATATTTTGAATTTTGTAAAGATTGTTGTATGGTAGAAAGTAGGAAATAAAATATTTTGAAAATTTATGTATTGATGGAAATGATATGGGTAAAGTTGTAATAAACAAGTTTGTTGGAGGGGAGTTAGTGAAAAAATGATTGAAATATATGGATAAAAGTGAAAAATATATGATTATTAATTAGAAAATTATTGGTTTGGAAAACTATGCCTTAGTAGTTTGGTGTTCCACCCCATGGGGTGAACTACTAAATATGACCTTAGATTGAAAAGTTTTAATAGTGAACAAATACACTCATAATTCTTATTTCTTAATATGGTAATGACCTTAATGCAGACAATGATCCAAATTTTCCAACAAAAAGTTGAAATGGCGGGGCTAGCGAATGACTGCTAATTGTTAGTTTTTTTTTTTGGATTAATATACGAAGAATCATTGGGAACATATAGTTTTCACTTCATATGACCATTGAATTAGATTATCTTGTGTCTGCAATTAACATTAATTCAATGCATCATAAAAAGTTATAGTTTGTCAACACCCGAATAGCTCAATTGGGAAAGAGTCTCTATGAAGGAGTTTATCTTCCATGCAATAACTTATTTGTTAGAAGCATTATTAGATTTTACACTTGAGGTTGTAGTTTGATACATTATCATTTGTATATACATAAAAATTATGGATACATTAATGGGTTAAGTAAACCATCACAAGATAAGTAATTTCCGTTAAACTCATTTAGAGTATGTTTGTTGATAACTAATTTTTTAAATCTAAAATTTTTCACTTTCTATAATTATTTTATTTTTTACATATTTATATACAATTATTATACTTTTCAATTATTTTTATATAATCACTTATACAAGTAATACATCTGCTTTAATTTTATTCTTTTTACTCATTATGATTACTCATATTATATTATATTATATTATTTTCTTCCGTTTCAAAATCTTATACGCGCTTAATTTATTGTTAATGAATTTTTATAATATCCCACCAGTACCAAAATTGATCGACCACATAGCACAATTTAGGGGGAGGTTTGGTAATAATGACAAATAAGGTTCTATGAGATTTATGTTTTTGCACAAATGATTTAATAAACAGACAATTCTATTTTTCAACTTTAGCATTATATTTTAATAAATTTTCCTTCTGCATATTCTATTTATTCCGACTTTATCTTTATAATTTTATATCAATTGTACTATTATCGAAATATTACTTTCGGAATCCTGCTTCATCCCAAACTCTTGCCAAATTTTACATTAACAAACGTTACCTGGATCAAGTTCGAATCAGTCACAAACGGAAAATGAGCTGGGTTGCATGGAAAGACATGTGTAATTCTAAGGCGGCTGGGGGTATGGGTTTTCGTCACCT
>JAXCLR010000001.1:71718730-71740642 GCA_035584095.1 Annona squamosa
ATTATTTTTCAAAAAAAAATAAAAAAAATATATTTTTTGACCGGTCGCAAATCACCGGATTTGCGACCGGTCGTAAAAGATCAGTCGGCGTCGCACCATTTGAACATGTATTCATAACATAATATGCATAAGGGTGTGTTTGAGAAATAGTAACATTTTTTATAAGAAATTTTTTAGAGTAGAAGTTTTTGAAATGAGGAAAAATGACATGATATAATATAAGTAATAATGAAGAATAAGGAGAATAAAATTAAAATATATAACTTAGTTGTTCGTGTATAAATGAGTGAAAAATATGATAGTTTATATATGAAGATGAAAAAAAAAATTAAAAGATAGGATAATTGTAGAAAATGAAAAGTTTTAAATTGAAAAATTTTGATTGAAAAGTTTTAATATGAAATAAACACACCCTTAAAGGTATAAAAATATTTAAAATTAAAGAAGGTACACTTGGGTAAATGATCAGCGGAGAATACTTCGATGCAACGGATACTATTGAAGTTTTTTTACGTTGCCTACTCACCTTGACACGTTTCAATGATTAAATTAAAAATCAATTAACTCATTTTTATTTAAAACAATTTGTTTGTTGTATGACTAAAAAACATGAGAATATAAGTTTCAGACATGTAGCACTTGATTAGAAAATATTTATAATGATGAGTAAAATATGAAAATTACTAATATTTTCACATATTTATTAAAATGCTATGATAATTTATATAATCGTTTATTTACAGAAAATAATGTTTTAGATAGTATAGATGTTTTAAAATAAATATATAAATAAAATAATTTTATTAAGTTGATCTTAAATTTTGTCACGTTTAATAAATCGAACCCACACAACTATTTGATGAAGATCAAATTCATTGTCTTAGCTAAACAAATAATTTTAAATGCAATATGGATGAATCGAATTTCGATTTCACCAACACCAAGGTGAGCCCAAATGAAACCTCTGGGATCGAGTCGCGAAGGCCTGACGTTTGACGTTTCATCGCAACTTTGCAGGCCGTCGTGGCATTCTCCGCAATCCGCAACCCAACATGCCGCCCGGCCCACGTCTTTCGATGCCTAGACTTACCAGGGCCGATCACAAGAGCAACCTGAATAGAAAAACAGCATTAACTCAATTAAAAAAAAAATAAAAGATATTATTATAAAACACATAAAGTATATATTATCATTAATTCTGATGTTAGGATTAAAGCATATTTGACGGATTGGAATTCTCACATATGATTATTTGCGGACAGATACGCAAGACTCGTACGTTTGCGCCGTTCAACCCGGTCAGTGCGGTGCCCTAGGCGCAAGCAAAACGCCAAGAACGGTAAAACCCCGCAGGCAGCCTTGCGCTGTAGTCTCTTCTTGCTCTGCTTCGTCTCCTACAGAGAGAGCGATTCTTGCGCAGAAGCCCCGGAGGCGAGCCCTAAAAGCTGACGAGCCGCTGTTTCTGCCGCTGATTTGCCATGGCGACTTGTCGGTGCCCTTCCCTTCTTCCCGTCTCTCTATGTTACCCCCTTTTCACTTCTTTATTCGAGCTCTGATCCTCCATGAAAATTCTACCTTCTTTATTGATTCGCAGCGGCTGCTGTTGCTGCTTCACCTATGACTCGTTCGTTTCTGCAAGCTGCCTCGTCCGAGGAAACCGCTTCGCCATTGCGCGTCGTTCAGATCGAAGGCCTGGTAAATTCCAACATCTTTCCTCTCTCTCCCTAAGTGTTTAAGTTTTCGTTGTTTTCTGACGGTTTTAATGCTACTAGTAGTCGTTTAATCATACATGGGCCAGCGGAAATTAGGTCTCAGCTAGATAATTGTGCCAAACTTGCTGTCAGCATATGCTAGTTGTATTAGAAGCATGAAACCGTATAAAACCTATTTGGTTGAACAATGACGGCATAGTATTTCACGATCCGTGGACAGAATTTCATGCTGCGGCATGATAAATAGGCTGTTGAATGAGGAATTCTTCAAGTCGCTTTTTTGTTTGCGAACGTTGTGATGGCTTTTACTGATGAAATCCGTCCACAAGATTGCTTTTTACGTGATTAATTGAAATCGGGTGGAAAGAACAATGGAATGAAAAGAAATACTCTTCCTCCGCATGTGTCCAAACCTACAGAAAAAGGAGTGTTTGTGTTATGGAAGGATCATGCTACGCTCCCAAAACCTTTGTTCTGAGAACTCGATTGTGGCAGCAGGTTTGTACTAAACTGTTTTGGCAATGAAAATAGACCTTGTTTCTTTTTAGAGATCAATGTTTTGTTTGATAGCAACTCTGAAGAACTTTTTCTGTTTCTCATGAAACACAGGTAATTTTGAAGATTATCAAACATTGCAAGGAGTTTTCTCCTGCCTTAGTAACAGGGCAACTTCTTGGGTTAGATGTCGGGAGTGTTCTTGAAGTTACAAATTGTTTCCCTTTCCCAGTACGTAGAACCATCCTACTTCCACTGTATAAGGGGCATCTGATGCATTTGTTATTCCCGTTTAGTCCTTGAAGCTTATGTCCTTCCTACACGGCCTTACTTCTTCCTTTACAAACACTACCATTGCAGATTCGAGAAGAAGATGAAGAAATTGAAGCAGATGGGGCTAATTATCAGCTTGAAATGATGAGATGCCTGAGAGAGGTCAATGTGGATAATAACACTGTTGGTTGGTAGGTTTTCTCGTTACCTTTGTTAGCTTTATTTGTTACAAATGATATGGTCTAAAGTTGATTTCTCAAAAAAACCAAAAAATAATAAAAAATTGGTTTTCTCAAAACCATTTTACATGTTCCATTTTGTACTCTTAATTTCTTAACCTTCTATTTTTGAGCGGTCTACGTACCATTTAATTCCTTGTGAACTTGGAATGAGACATCTTTTAAGTGAGGGTCCTGCAATGAAAATATTTTCAGATGTGTTGATGATTTGGTTGCACTGGTTCTCGAATAAAAAACATTCTTTGGCCCCAATTCTACGTTTTTCCACTAAGAACATTGATATGCCCCCATTGTGGATTATTTATTTATTATATGTTATTTTTTTCTTCTGATGATGTTGGTGTAGCCAACCTATGCGGAGAGTTTAGTCACATTCTCGCTACTCCTTTTCCCCTTGTGGAAGATTTAGAGCTTTGTCCATGGTTGATGGATCTACTAGGTTCTACCAGGTGCCTTGTCAGGTCATCGTGACATAAGTTTGCCAGCAGTTTATGTTGATTTCAAATTTTTTCTTAGCTCAAATGTATACGAAACTTACATTTAGTCTCTTCATTTGTTTGTTGGATCTCATTTAATGCCTTTTACCCCCAAAAGGAGAAATGATGGCTAGTCTCATGTACCATTCTGGTATTAATACTGCTATTTTGCATAAAAAAATAATCATTGTTCTTTTCAACTTTCTGTATAAATGGGTTGATGTTGCACATATCTTATTACCTTTGTTTGTTGTATGCCATAATTTTTTACCACTAACGTTTGATTTGTTGAATCTTTTTACTGTGAAACTGCAACAGGTACCAATCCACTCTTCTGGGGTCTTTCCAGACCGTTGAACTTATAGAGACATTCATGAATTATCAGGTAAATCAGCAACACCATTTGTTACGCAGTGATATCCAACTGGAACAAATACTGTCCCTTTTTTGATTTTGTTGTCCTTGTTTTCTTAATTAATGGTTCCTGTTTTTCCCCCTATTTTGGCTTTTGGGTTGGGGAATGGGTAAGGATTTGGGCCAATCCACTTTTATGTTTTGTTTTATGAAGTAACTATTTAATAATAACAAATTACCATATGATGTTTTGTAAGCTGTGGTTAAGTTTCAACTAGCCAAATTAAATTGATCCAAATTAAACTTATTTTGAATATGGTGAAGCCAGGAGTGGTGTTATGGTTGAGATAGGTCATAATTCCTTTTTATTTTTCTAGGCTGTCTTGGGAATCCTTTTTTCAGATCCTATATTAGAATGGCTGAGGTGGGTAACCTTGGTCAGGAATGAGACAACTCTGAGCAAAGAAACCTCATTGTCATTGTAAAGAGAAATGATACATTATAATCTAATTCAGAATAACATGTGCTGGGGGATCATAATGGGCTTGACAAGCTGCGAGTGATTCATGCTTCTGTGAAGTGCAGGCATGGATATTAGTTTTTTGACATTCGACTTGGAGGACTTATGCTATATTAACTTTTATGGAATTTGACTTGTAGGGGTTGGAAATTCTACTTTGTGGAGCTCATAAATAGCATCCTTGATTTTTGGAAATGATTGGGTTCTTTTGTTGATATTAGTCGGTAATCTTTGTGGGAAAAAAACATTTCTAAGCATTTCCATTTTCTTTCTTTATTCTTTAGTTTTTATGCTTTTTGCTCGTCTATTGAAAGATCTTTCCATTATAGTGGAGGCCTTATATTATGTTCATGCTATATTGCTCATTCATTCTTATGGTTCCCTGATCTCATTTTGTTCAAATGATATGATGCCCATATTTGAAAAAGGTCGTGAACTTTCCATTTTATTTCTAAGAGTATTAGAATTGGTTCTGGTTTGATTTTGTTTGTTTGTTTGTTTATTTGCTTGCAGGAGAATATCAGACGATGTGTCTGCATCATATACGATCCATCCAGGTCTAGTCAAGGGGTTCTGGCTCTGAAGGCCTTGAAGCTCACGGATTCCTTTATGGACCTTTATCGCAATAATAATTTGACTGGGGAAAAGTATGAAGCTCTCGTCCTTGCAATTTATCTTATTGAATTTCGCACTTGCAATCATACCATTCTCATTACTAATGTCTGTGCCAGTACAGTAATGTGTCTTCTTAAATCATGAAGTTTATCCCTTGCAAAATTTCTTCGTGACCTATAACCACCCATTACTTTAACCTTAAATTCCGTGACTTTCATTTCAACAGGCTGAGAGAGAAACACTTGACTTGGGTGGATATCTTTGAGGAAATTCCTGTAAGTCGTCCTTCCTTCCTTTTCTTGTAGGTTAATTTTTTGAGATCTAGCCAGAAAAAAAATGTTACTTACTTTTTAATTGAAACAATTGCCAGATTAAAGTGTCCAATTCAGCACTTATCAGTACCTTTATGAGCCAGCTGGAAGCTGATACACCTGTCACTCAGGTTTTTTTTTGTTTTGTATTATGTCACAGCTATTTCTATTGCATGGCATTTCTTTATTGTCTTCTCTAAAGTTCAATGTCTAATGACAGTGTGATTATGATCGTCTGTCCTTATCAACTACCCCTTTTATGGAGCGGAACTTGGAATTTTTGATTGAATGCATGGAGGATCTTTCAGTTGAACAGCAGAAGGTTAACTTTATTTTCTTCTTTTCTTTTATTTTGGTCATTTTTGATTTAACTGTGAATAATCCGTTATTATCATTGCTTTTTTCCAGTTCCAATTCTATTATCGAAATCTCTCTCGTCAACAAGCCCAACAACAGGCATGGCTTCAAAAGCGAAGGTAACATGGATGCAATTATGAGTTCACTAGAGGCATGATAAAATTCTGGCTTTTTAGGAGAAAAAATAACCTGATATGGCTTTTACATGAGGTTTGCACACTTGTCAAAGGAACGCATGCACATTTTCAAAGTGAGGAAGTGCTTAACACGCATAATAAGTGGAGCCAGACAGAGCTTGAGTATTCTTTTCTAAATGAAAAGATATATTGTTTAATATTTTGTTCAAGAATTTTTCATTTCAATATTGGTCATTTTTCGATATTTCTTTGTAGTTAATCTATTCTTTTAGGCAACAGAATTTCTTGTGAATCTAGAGTTTTAGCCCTTCATATCCATGCTCATGTGTGGGTCAATACATGTCTCTTTCGGTAGGTTAATTTTGACTTTCTAGTATGTATGTGTATGATTGGGTATCAAGTTGATTTTGGCCCTTAAGAAAATTGACGAAGGTCATGTTTTGATAAAATTGTTATATGGTTGACCTTCACAAAAAAGTAACAAATGCCATTGGCCCATGGCCCGGTAGCTTCGTGACTATGTTTCTGCGTGCCTTTGTCAGTATTGTGTAACAATTAGATTGGCTCGTATCTAAGGGAAACAGTTCCTTGGAACCTGTTGGGTTGATGATTTAGAAAGTGACATGATTAAATCCAATCCTTCTTGTGTTTAAAAATGCTTGTTTACCTAAGAATGTAATGATCACTTTGAAAAAAGTTTTGGTGGGCCGTAAAATTAAATCACCTGAAAGGAAACGTTTTAAAATTGTTGAGATGTGATATGGGCTGGGGAAAGTACAGAAAACTTACGGAATCATACTTCTGAGTCTTGAATTTCTCAGTGACAAAACATTTCAAGTCACGTTTCAGATTTGAGGTCTCTTCACCTGAGTATGTTTTGAATACTATCATTTTTATATTTTAATGACTTTTGTGTTGAAAGAGTGGATCATTAAGTTCTGTTCTCAACAGGGCAGAGAATACGGCGCGGAAATCTGCAGGAGAGGAACCATTGCCTGAGGAGGATCCATCAAATCCAATCTTTAAGCCATTGCCAGAGCCATCACGGCTGGACAGTTTTCTCATTACAAATCAAATATCTAACTACTGCAGCCAAATCAATGGGTATGTCATGTATTATATCTCCATTGCATAATGCCCATTATGTCCTTTTGAGTCCAACATTCCATCTCGTTTTAGCCATCTTTCGAAGATGGAGTAAAATAACTGCTCGGATCATTATTATAATGTAGGTCTCATATAATAGCTGATTGGCAACAGGTGCATAGATAATAGATGATTTTCTTTTCTTGCTTTCGTCTTTGTTCCCCTATTTTTACTATGTCATTAAGATCCTAGCTGCGTCAGATGATCACCTTAATGAATCCATTTATGACTTTTTCTCCCATTCATTTTATGCATATTTTCTTATTTTTGGGGATTTTGATCCGAAGTGGCCGGCTGTGCGGCATTTACACACACACACACATATTTATTTTTTTCATAAAATTGGTATTTTAGGTGTATTTAATTAATATACCAAGTTTTATCATTTTTGCAGCCAAGCAGCCAGCCCATTTACATATATATTATTTATTTTTCATAAAACTAGTATTCTAGGTGTATTTAGTCAATATGCCAAATTTTACTATTTTTGATGTGTATATGTATTTTTTTGAATTTGAAACATCGGGGGGGTATTTTAGTCATTTTTGTTTTGAAAATGATTTAAATACCACTGATGTTTGAAATTCAAAAAATATATACACACATTTCCAAGAATGGTAAGATGTTATAGGGATTAAATACACTCAAAATAACAGTTTTATGGAAAAAAAAAATAGATGGGCCCGGCTGCATGAGAGCTTATAGAATCATGGCCCTATTTTTGGATCTTTATTTTTGGTCTTCGATCTCTTGAATTGAGAATGACGTATTCTCATGTCAGTTAGCAGAAATCTAGCATAGAAATGCCTATTGAAATATTGTATGCACTTGGGTGTTCTACATTTCTCAGCTATGAATGCACTTAATGGTAATGATTGATGTATTAGACTGTCTTCTTTCTTATTATTGTTATGAAAAATTGTATAATTAATGCTTAGTTTGAAGGGATGAACTTTTTTTTATATTCATCCTCATGACAATTCACTGCTATTTTGGACTGGAATTTGCAGCGTGGCAGGCCAGAGTTTCAGCAGACTGTATCTGACAAAGTCTTTGCATGAGGACCGAGTCTAAGCTCAAGGTGAAACATGTCAATTTGCACCAATGTAGTTGAAATGTTTTTTGCCTTGTGACAAGTCACTATTGGATGGGAGAACATTCTCAGGTATTGCATTTTTTTTTCCCCCCAAATTTTGGCCGATTCTAGTCTATTGTGCTGGTGGGATCAATACCTTGTTTCCCTTTTTAGTTCCTTTTTTTTCGTGTGTATAATCAAATGTACGGTTTTCTGGATACGGGGCTTCGTTAGATCTGGAATTTAAGTAAAATGACAAGAGGTCTTTTCTAGTCAATGAGCTGGCACATGGACATGGTCCTTGCATTCTCTAGTTTTTATTTAGGTAAGAGGTCGTTCGGAGGCTGTGGAAAAAACCCGTTTGTTCTGCGTTTGTATTCTTACAAAATCAGCTCCGCAGAGGATAAGGTCATTCGGGTCAACAGCGTGTGCGTAGCTCACTAGCTAGCAACCTTGAGAGGTGCTAGCGTTTGTTATCCATGTCTTGTTATGTTGATGGTTTCCAGTACGGGTTGGAAGTTCTGCTGGAAGCTGTTTTTTTAGGGCACCATTTCAGAAATTTTGCGACTTTGATATTTTTTCGTATAAATGAAATATCAAATATTAAAAAATTGCAACCCAAGAAGTTAAACATGAAAGTAACTGAAAATAAGAGGATGTTATACTTTTTTTTGTAGTCGAAGGCCATTTCTTTAGAACCCTTATTCGATGGAGGATGTGTCCCGTAGAATTTGTATCGGGAGGCATAAAGCAGGATGTTGCTCAAAGACTTCTTTAGAACCCTTACTCGAAGTTGGTTATGGGCCTTCTCATTCTTTGTGAATTTGGAAATCCATCTCTAGAAGTTCATAACCACCACGTGTGGTTTGGATGTTTCCGTTTGCTGAGGTAATAGTATTCCGAAGTATCATAACTAACGTCTGAGTCAAAAAATCCCCTAAAACGCCTCATCATCAGGTGTGCCTTCGATGGAAGAGAAGAAGAGGACCAGAATTGGAATGATGATGAGAAGAGAAGAAGAGGACCAGAATTGGAATGATGATGAGTAGTTAAAGATTTATGTTCATGCTTTCTATCATTAATTAAATCAGTGTTACTGTTTCTATTCGTAAGATCCATTCATCCGTCGTATGGTATCGCGTGCTTGGCCGTTTATATTCTGAAATACATGCCAAAAAGATGCGAACCATCATAACGAGGACGGAAAATGCATACAATAGAAGTGGCCCAAAAAAAATAAAAATTCATTGATGTCCCACAATGAAAATCTATTCACAGGATTAAAATGACAAGGCAAGAGTATGCACCTATAACGTGGCCCTTATGATCTCAATCACTCTGAAATTAAATTCAAATTAATCCAAATTGATTTTCCATCTAATTTTTCTAGCATCCTAGTTGTACCTAAACAATGTGGGAACCAGTTGTATTCTAAGGGGAGAAATCTTCCGTCCGCATTTTACAGTTTCAATCCAAAATTAACATCTTTGTGTCTCTCTCTCCATGTTAGGATTTTTATGCACTTAGGTGTAAATATCCTTTTTTTTTTTTAAACAACCATTAATCTAAGTATATTTAACATGCATATCAACTTTCACTTTTTTTTTTTTGAGATTTGAGATTTTTTTTATTAGTGACATTTTCATAATTTTAAATTACTAGTACTAAAAATGCCACTAATTTTAAAAACAAAAAATTTAAAATTTTTAAAAATGATAAAAATTAATACACATGTTAAATACATCTAGATTAACAATTGTATAAAAGAAATTTTTTAAAAAAATTAAAAATGAGTTAAATGCACCTGGGGTGCTGTGAGCTTAAGTGCACTTGGGCGCATTTAGCCATTACTGTCTACCTTCGTGTTAGCATCCATTGAACATTTTGTCTAGTGTGGTTATGTCTAGGCAAGTAGGCATTAAAGGGAAACCTTCACATTAGCTCCATGTGTCTTGCAGTTGCTTTTCACTTAATTGTACTTTTACCTAGATATCAACCTCATGTTATTTATAAGACAAAAAATGTTAATGCATACTGGGAGTGTTCTTGGCGTTTGTAGTTTGATGCCCAAGTTCATTTTTTTTGGAGCAATTCGATGCCCAAGTTATTGATTGTGTGGATGGGAAATCCTAATTCTATTGAGCAATATAGAGAAATTGAGACTTAAAGAATTATCTTAGAGGAAATGCTTTGCATTTATGTATGAAGAAATTCTTTTGGGTGGGTAGAGTTGAATTGAATGAAATGCTGATGTTAGTGGGCCTTTATAAATGCAATAATCTATGCATAAGATTAGTATTCTTATTATCTACGAGGAATGATCTTGTTAATTGTAGTGCCCCGCTCGCCACCACCCTGGACCGGCAGTCGCTACGATAGAGATCCGATAGCATTTCCCTAGGATCTACCATAATTTCAAAAAATAAAGAACCGCATCTATATAAAAATTCACCTATGGCAACCCTAGATATTCACAACTAATTCATTAATTAGATATATGACAACAAAACTAATTGAACTATAATTATTTCCATCATTTGCATTATAGTGGAGATAAAATATACATTTATAGTTCATAAATACATTAATAAGGCCTCAACAAGTCATACATCTATGAACCACATCTTAATATATAATATACAATCATTACTTATCATATAATATAATCACATGACTATCTCACATATAAATCAATCTCAAATACTATAACCTAAAACTATATAACTTACAGCTACCACAATCTATCTCAATTTGAAATCATTATGATCTAGCTCAGGCTCACAACTAGGCACTTGCAATGTTATCCTACTAAAACATAAAAAACAAACATGTGAGTCGGGCAAACTCAATAATTAGTTGTGTTCAATAAAATCAATGGCAAATTCATGTTAAACTAATCGTAAATGTCATGCCACCACATGCAATGCAAAATCTAGACTCTCACTAGTCCCACACAGTCACGTCATGCCACAAACGCACATAGAAAACAAACCAACCCCATGTTCATCAAGGGTCGTGAACAACCCTTGCAAATTATGCATATGCATTATGCTCATACTAAAATCATGCCTCATGCTCATTTCAAATCATGCATCATCGATTTATTAAAACCATTCGCAGACATGTAGTTAACAATACCAACCCATTTTCAAAAGGTCTAGCTCCAATTCATCAAATCAACATTTATATACAAAAACACACCAAACCATCTTGGAATCCATCCAAACTCAACCCGTGACAATTCATCACAAATTTCAACAAACATCCAACAATATCATCCTCAAGCACAAAGTTTAAGCCTCACTTGGGCATTTCAATAAACATCTTATAGACAATATATGAAAATCAAACCGAACTCACTCAAAATCCATCGGATTCCACCCAACACATTACAATATCATACAAAACCACTTTTAAATACTTCAATTTCATCCCTTACATGTATCTTCATCAAATTCTAGCAAATATCCAACAATATCCTCAAACACAAAATTCAAGTCCCATATCGACTCATACAACCCATACTCATCAAGCCCATCACAAGTTCCAATATAAATAATTCAACATCGCATATGCTCCTAAGCATTTGAAACACATTATTCACACATTAAAGTTCTACACATTCATTTATACATGTCTTCTAGGCATTAAGCTTCACTTGGGCATTTTAACAAACACCTTATATGCAACACATGAAAATTAAACTAAGGATGTGTTTGGGAATGGATAAAACTTTTGATGAAAAATTTTAGAGTGTAAAAGTTGTCAAATGATATGATATGATGGGGGTAATGATGAGGAGTAAAGAAGATAAAGTTAAAATAGATAAGTTAGTTGTGTTGATAATTGTGTAGAATTGATTGAAAAGTAGAGTAGTTGTATAGAAAAATGTGAAAAAATAATTTAAAAGTATGATAGTTGTAGAAATTGAAAAGTTTTAATTTGATATTTTTTGCAAAACGCCAAACACACCCTAATTCAATCAAAATTCATGAGATTTCACCTAACACACAATAATATCATACTTTTCAACCTCCCTACATTCTTTGCACAAGTCCCATCTTTCAATAATTTATCCAAATCACAAAAATAAAAATAGTGCCCACAAATGATCACAAAAACATCATGATTCTAACCCAAAATCTATGCTTTAATTAAAAAGAAAACAACCTACTTATCCCAAATTCAGTTTTACCCAAAAATTTTCAAGATCTTTTAAGCTCGAAGCTGTCTTCTTGATCCAAGAAACTTCTTTAATATAAAAATGAGGTGAATTCAAACACTTTTGAGTAGTTTTTCATAGGGGTTGAAAGTTATGAACATTTGAAGGAAGAAGGGAGAGAAATGGTATGAAAATGGGGAGAGTTTAAACTCCTCCCACGTTTAAAACAGCAATCAACACGGCTTGGGCTGTGTGGGCCCACAAATGCCCTATTTTCAGCTATGTAATGTCATTTTGTCAATAACTTTTTGTAGACAACTCTTTTGACACAATTCTTTTTGCGTTGGATTTCTAACTTCAAGTACTATCTCTCCACACGATTTCAGCTCAAAATTCAATAACTACAAAATTTGACATGCATTTTACTACATATTTTTACCAGTAACTTTCACCCATTTACAAGATAAGTGGTCATAACATGTTAAAACATTCTCAACAACAAATCAATTATTCAAATGCATTTTTTATCATCATAATATCATATTTATATCATTTATTGGTTCAAAACATGTCTTATATAAGATTTGATCCGTCGGATCAACACTTTAGTCGTTTTGCCTCTACAACAGGTCTTATTTACTCGAACCATATAAATTACTTCCAATGCCTCCAAAAAAATTTATCACGTATTACATATACGTCTAGCATCTCATAGATGGTAGAAACCACCATGTTCCATATCGTTTTCAAATTTTCACCCGTTAAGTTCATTATTTACCGAATTTTCATTATTAGCCTCAAATGACTCAATTCTCAAAAATATCATACCTAATTCATTCTCAAACTTCCTCATCACACTTAAGTGATGATTACCATAATTCTCATGCAAATTATAGCTCTCATTAATAATCCTTTGTCATTACTACACTTCCTATAGGCTTAACTACACTATTAGGCCTATTTTCATCGTCTATTTAAATCTACAATTCAAATATCACACATGACTATCTATATTCATTCCAAACATGCTAGGCATCACACCTATGCTTAAATGCATTTCGAAATAAATCAACTCTAAATAATGTCCTTCTCTAGTTCAAAATCCATATGAGAGTCCAATGTCAAACATATATCATTTAATCAAATCAAGCGTTCTTATAAGTCTCGAGAAACACATAAGAAGTCATATTAGATTTTCACTAAGCCGTTTATCAAAATTTACCCCTCTAATTTCTATCAACTAAAATTTTTTAACATATTTGCAAGAATTTGGACAATCTTTTACTTCTTCAATCATTAATTAATCAAAATGTTATTATCATACGATTCTTAGACTATATTATACACATCATTGACCATATATATAGTTGCTAATACTAGGACATTACATTAACCTCAGTTAAGCAAATATCCATCTTGGTCCACATCAAAAAATTCATTTTCAATATCTTTTTAAAAATTTTTCTTCATATACTTATTTATCTAAGTATATTTAATATAGGAGCATTATTCAACGCATATGAATGCACTTAGCTTCAGTGCACTCAGGTGTATTTAACCCATTTTATAAATTTTTTGTGAAATTTTTTTATATAATTGTTAGTCCAAGTGTATTTAACTTGTGCATCAATTTTACCTTTTTGAATATTTTTAGATTTTTTTGAACTATTAAAATGTCACTGATTTTTAAAAATTTTAAAAATATATAAAAATATTCTAAAAATGGTAAAAATTGATACACATGTTAAATACACTTAGATTAATAAAATGGTAAAAATAGGTTAAACACACACGGGTGCACTGAAGCGAAGTGCACCCGGGTGCATTGAATAATGTCATTTTAACATATAAACCAAGTTTTATCATTTTTAGACATATGTATATATTTTTTTTGAAAATTTTAAACATTTATGTGTATGTATGTATTTAAAATATTTTTAAAAATCTAAAAAATATATATACCATATCCAAAAATAGTAAAATTTGCTTTATACATTAAATAAACTTAGATAAAAAAGTATATGAAAAAAAGCAAAAAAAATTATAAATGAGTTTTTGAAGTCGCCTAAGCAAAATATTTATTTAGCCTGGGTTAACAAGATCACTTCTTATTATCTAAACATGTTATAACACAATTAAATTCACAATGAAATTCATTCCCATTGCATCAGGATGCATTAAAAATATTACTCTTTTCTTAGGCCAATAACTTATTAAGCTAACTGTATTTAATATATAAATTAAAATTTATCATTTTTCGCAATATTTATATATATTTTTTAGTTTTTTTTCCTAAAATGTGGGTATTTTAGCTAAACCCATATTTAAAAAAAATATATATATATATATATCAAAAAATGACAAAACTTGGTTGGTATATTAAATACACTTACATTAATAAGTTTATAGAAAATTTTAAATAAAATTTTTAGCCCAACCTAAGCGAACAATTACTTAGTCCACGTAGTCCACACTAATAGAATCATGTCTCATATAATAGAGCCAAAAGAAGTATGAGATGGATAAAGTAAAAGATTTTAAAGATTTAGAGCACGCCTTATTTTGGGTACAGATTCTTGATTTAGTGGGTAGCTACATGCAAAATTCAATTGCAATACAAATAAGAGTAAAAGATTGGCTGACTTGGGTAGCTGCAACAAGCACAGCATTAAATGCTCCAAATGTCGTAAGTTACGATTACTCGGATATAATCACGTCTCTACAAATAATAATAGAAGTATGAAATGGATAAAGTAAAAGATTGAGAGGAGATGCATATTAATTTGGCGTGATTTTATAGCAATTACTCAGACTTTAGTAAGATACTTTGCAGAAAATATTAATAGCGGTTTCTTTGTGGCTATTGACATGAAGAAGGAGATGGGATCTGGCCATATCTGCGTATAGCAGGTGTAGGCCATTAATAGTATGCGCATCGGATAGGCGGAGTCATCCGTCTCAATATGTAGTCCTTTGTGCGGTGGGTCTTTTAACGCAATCAGATTGCTGTAGTAGTTTGCTAGCCGTGTTGTAAGTCCCCCAACAAACATGTAATTGACTTGAAGGTGGGAGAAAAGGGTGCTAGGATTGTTGGGGCCATGATCTGGCAAAATATTTGAATGAAAGATCCTCCAAGGAGCAACCAAAAATGGCTAGGCGCAATTCTCGGAGAGCTGACAGCCAAGAGCCGAAGACCCACCTATGAAAAAAGGAGAAAAATCCTACATTCAAATTTCAAACATAACCCCACGCACCTCTACGGTGATGGTACATCGTTTTTTCTCTGTTTATTTATGGGGGTGTCCGTCAATGGATATTGTTAGATATTTGATAGAATGTTATAGGGAAAAATTATAAAAATGTCTTCGGAATCTTATTTTAATACAAATTGAGATAATTGTAAAAATATGTGCCCATACAAAATTCAAACATAACTGTAGCTACCGCTTGAGCCACCTGATAATTAAGTGAAATTCGCATTATAGTTGTTTGAATCAGAGCCATAAATCAGTCCTTGAATATACAAATGCCCATAATTCTCTTCTGAAACAGACAAGAACAGACCACTTACATACAAAAACCAGACAACACTCCAGCTTACTTGATGTAGTATGGAAGGTTGACTACATAGAGGAGGAAGTAAGCCCACATGACCCCAGAAATGCCCCCGAAGAAGAACCCACCTGTGAATTGGGACCAACCTTCAGCTGTTTGCAGCTTATCAGCCTCCTTCTTCCTCCCCGTCAACGTAAGTGTCGGGGCCGTTGATGGAGCGCCTTCAGGGAATGAGGCAACGCCGTACATCGTCAAACAGATGCTGAGAATCACTACGAGGCCAGCTGCTCCTAATGATCCTGCCGTCCCTGCAAATTCTGTGTTCCTCAATGGACCAGTCTTCACAAATGGGCCAACAAGGAAGAAGCCATGGGCAAGCCCCACCTCGATGCCCCGGAGGAGCGGGCTGACGGCCGTGCGGTAGGCCGGAAGGTTGGAGAGGTACCAGGCAATCAATGGACTCGATGTGATCGGCGTCTCCAGGCCCCCGATGAATGGGTCACCATTGAGGGGTTCAATCACTTGGTAGGTTGGCTACAACAGATCAAATGAGACTTGGTCAGCTCAAGTGTCGGGTGCAACAATCAACACGAACACGGGACGGGTACTGCATGATCAAGGGTCATTTGACATTGGAAATTGGAAATCAAGGGTGTGTTTGGGAATGAATAAAACTTTTGGGGAAAAGTTTTGAAGAATACAAGTTGTCAAATGATGTGATATGATATGGGTAATGATCAAGAGTAAAGAGGATAAAGTTAAAATAGATAGGTTAGTTGTATAGGTAATTTTGTAGAAATGATTTAAAAGTAAAGTAGTTTGTGTTGGAAGATGTAAAAAAATAATTAAAAAATAGAAAAATTTTAGAGAATGAAAAATTTTATATTGAAAAGTTTTAGGCGAAAAGTTTTTGTTATGGCCAAACACCCCCCAAATGTCTCTGACAAATGGAAGAGAGAAAACACCTTTTCAATTACTGAGAAATGGACACCCAAGCTCAAGGCTAGTTCACAAAATCTCTCTATTGCAAGCACCCAATTCTTTCTTTGTCATGAACTGCCAATAACCATTTGAATCTCTGATTTATCTGTGACTAATCATGAGCACTACTGTATGATTAACTCACAGCTTGAATCAGTCCTTAGTTTGTAAGTAAACAAAGACATCCACCTTAACCAGCACAGAGGACACCTCACAATCCAGCAGAACACATACACCCAACCCAAACCATGCTTTGACAACTCTTTTAGCTGGGTGACGGCCTAATTCAACCGAACGGAGTTTTGTATTTGATAACTACAGCCAACATTGCGAGTTGTATCCTAATCTTAGTTTACAATCAATCTGTACACGGGCAAGTAAGAAACGAAAAATGCTCCTCACCTTGTCAGCTTGGACAGCTTTGACGGTGAAGCATGGCCTTCCCTTGGAGGGGAGTGGTCTTCGAGGAAGACCCTTGGGAGCAATCAGAGCCCTTGAAAAGGAAGGGAGTCTGCCCTTCAGCTGGCTCACCATGGGAGAAGCTGAGGCCGTAGCAGCCATTGTTTCCTTGCAAATTGCAACAGATGGGGAGGGAGAGATGGAAATACGAAGATGAGAAATGGATTATTGGATTTTGGGGTTGTATCTATGTAAGAAATGAAGTGGAAATGGAAATGAGAGTTGTGGTGTGGATGAGGTGTTGCACTCCACACTTCTCATTGGAGGGTTGGTATCTTCTGCCTTATCCCTTATCCTTAAGGATTCCGTGGTATCTTTTTTGTGGTCGGCTGGAAGCGCTGGAGCTTCTCTGATTGGGTGCGGCCACATGCATTTAGGCGTCCATGTGGATGCATTCACAATGAGAGGGAGAGGGGAAAAAAAGAAGAAGAAGGGTTTCGTGTGCAAAGATCTAAATGTCTGTTTCGAAAATAAAAATGTAAAATTAAACTATTATTATTATTATTTGATTTCAAACCTCAACAGTAATCTCTTCAGGCACGATCCATTACTAGTCGAAATGTGGGCATGTAAACTTAACGGCCGCATAGACAGAACAGCTGGGGGAAGGGTCCCGTTTCCGAACAAGTAAAAGTCTTATTTATTTTTTTTTTTAAAAAATTACTATTGTCGTGAACATCTTTAGATATAATTTAGCATTTTAACCATCATTTTAACTATACATAGTAGATTTATTATTATTATTATTATTTTGTAGATGGAAGGTAATGCCCACCACTTACACATCCACACACTTAAACCCGATCAAAATGCTGACAATCATAATTTTTTTTAATTATTACAAATTTGGATCTTTTCTAGGTTATGCTATTTCTGTATTTCTAACTATCCAATGCTTCGGAATTAAGAAAAATAATACCTTAGATTAAGTTATTCCAATTTCCAATTAAAAAAACAACAACAAAAATCTATGAAGATCACACGCAAATTGCCGATACAGCAATACGTAACATCAATCCCAGCTGATTCACAAAACCAAACTCAAGTGTCAACAACGGAATTAGGTTCTATTTTCTGAATTAAAAATTGACACGAATTTTAGTTTTTCTCTAAATAAGCAAACATTTAATATTGTGGTTAAATAACCCATAAAATTTCTAGAAATCTTAGAAATTTTGGGGCGTTGCTGTCTTGCTTTCGCCGTTGTCTTTTTTTATATATATATATATATAAAAAATAGTATTTATACAAGTGATAACTTTCATTTTACAATCTGTCACATTTACAACTTTCACACTTAAAAAGAATTTTTTCGGGCAAGTCTATAAAACCCACACCCTATAGACACCCCAAAGGAGAAATTGTAAAAACTTCTGCTTTTCAGGAAATAACATGTAAAATTTCTTAGCAACAAAAGGAAGATTTGAACTCGATTGGACTGGTTACCACTTACCAGCCCCCAAAGTTACCACAGGCAAACTGCTTTATGGCGCTTTAGCCGTCGTCTTACTTTAAAAGATACTGGGCTGAAAAGGGAATATTTATTGGAATCCCGGCGGAGCATTGGCTCCTTGACGTAATAAACAAATATATGTAGTATAAGTCGATGTCAGTCAAACAAATTTTTTGAATAAAAAAAAAATAAAAAAAATAGAAGTAGTTAAAGTATAATATCAACATAAAAAGATATCTAAAGAGTCCGTTATTATATCCTCTTTCTAATTATACAGTCTCCGTGCAAACAAACTTAAAGAAATTTCGTTTTAAGGTTAGTCTGGGAAGTGAAGAAATTTTTAGATGAAAAAATATTTAATGTAAAAGTTTTTGAAATGAGAAAAAATGACGTGATAAGATAGAAATAATAATAAGAAATAAAAAAATAGATTAATTGTATAAGTAGTTGTATAAAATTAATTGAAAAATAAGATAATTTGTATAGAAAAATGTAAAAAAAAAAAAAGTAGTTTTGGACAATGAAAACTAGTTTTGAAAAAACAGATACACCCTTAATTAATATTAATTAAATTCTATCTATGCTCTCGTGTATAGTGGGTTTCTATTGAGTTTTCAAGGATGATGGAAACTATTTTGTTTTCCACATATGACAAGTAATGCCGGTGCGTAATGAGCTTCATACTTTGAATTCAATAGGAGTCTACTGACAACCGAAACAGTCAGGTCGAAATTGGTTTTCACTCTCTACGGTAGGTCTTATGAAGTATTCTTCTTATCACTATCCACGTGAATATCACTGTTGCCTGTATAATCTCTGGGATTTTGAAACCATTTTCTCTGAATTAGAGGAGTAGTTACTGAAAGTAGAGTTTTCTTTAGGGTAGACCCTATTATCTTCTTACCTTGATGATCCATGTTAATAATGGTACAGGAAAATTGCCCGTCAGTGGCTGTTTCCTAAAGCATTATAAAAGAATGACTCAAGGCAGAAGATGACAGAATTCCGAACATATATCAGAGAACGTTAGCCTATGTATCACAACTTTTTTTTCTTTTTATCACAACTTTAAGCACAGATAATTATATTTCTTAAGGTGGAATTGCCTCCTCTCCGAAACACCACCAAGTACCAAGTAACATTTGTACTTTTTTGGTGTATGCCAATTCCTTTCATCTCAACCGGTAACGGATATAAAGTAACATTCCTTCACAATTATTATTTACTTTCGATGCACGTAGATTAAAATAAATAAATAAAAATTTGAGTTTGCCAGTGAGAGTACGTAGAGGTTTATGCAACTACATTGTTCCCCTGCCCTCCCAGTCCCAGGTATGTCTTTTTTGGAACACTAGAGGACGTCGGGGATGGAGAAGGCCATGCATGCCAATGTCCAGCTAATGATCGAGCCAGAGCCGACATACATGTTTGAAGCTCCCTTCTCCACTATCATTGTGGTACTTTTGCGGATGAAAAAAAAAAAAAAAAAATTCTAAATTTTATGAGTGTATTTGGGAAGTAATAAATTTTTAAAGTAAAAATTTTTACTATATAAGTCTTTGAAATACAAGACAATAATACACTGTAATAAAAGTAACGATACAAGTAAAGATAATTAAATTAAGATGGATAAGTTAATTGTATAAGTAGCTACATAAAATTGATTGAAAATTAGGATAGTTATATAGGAAAATGTAAAGAAATAATTAAAAAATATAATAATTATAGTAAGTGAAAAATTTTAAATTGAAAAGTTTTAGATTGCAAGATTGGATGTTTAAACAAACACACCCATCATGTCAACTTGACTGCTATTTAACAATATATTCTTACTTTTAAAACTTAATCTAATCCATTAGTAACCTTATCATTAAAAAATCAACTCAAGTTTGAGTTCAAATCTAGTTAAATTAAAGATTAAATGTGCTTGTTTTACTATAAAACTTTGTTTTCTTTTAATTATCTACTTTTCAATCATTTCATTACATTTTTATACAATTATTCTAACTTTAAATCATTCGTTCATAATTTTTCATACGACTATTATACTCTTTAATCATTACCCTTATTATATCATATTATTATTATTTTTTTTTAATCTAACGCCTTATTTTTTCTTAATTTAAAAACTTTTATACTAAAAATTTTATCACTTCCTTGGCGCACCCTTGGCGCACCCTAAGTTGATAATTTTCATTTTTTATTCATTTTAACATTATTAAATTAACTATGATCCCAAAAGTTAACTATCACGCCCCAAAAAAAAAAAAAAAATTTGCCGATTGATTTTAACACAAAAGTTTAGCAATACACAAAGAGATAGAACGGGAAACAAGAACATGCAAATTAAGACAGTTAGTTTGGGCCCGGAGTCTCCACCACTAGAACCTAACCCATATTATGAATTAAGTTGGGTTCAACTCAATTTTAACAAACCTAACTTTTCCAAAACTTCCCCAACCCAATTTATAGCCCTGGAATTCACCACGTGGCTTTCCATCTTTAAAAAAAAGGACGGGGTTATACCTTGCAATCGGGTCCAGCCACCAATCAGAAAAGTAATTTTGGTGACTGTTTCATCATAATATCAGATACATATAGATTCGTGGCCTCCAAATCAATTCCAATTGCGGCATTTACGTATGTGACCGGTTACACTCATCGAACAGGCCCACTCGCACACGCACAGTCAGAGAAAAAAATTATTTTCCTAAACAAAAGGGAAAGGAAAAGGGGGGCAAAAAAAAAAAAAGGTTGCACATGTCAGCCACACCATGCATTTATTTTACAATGTGGGTGGCTTGTGACGTGACTCATGCACATGTGCATGGCACTTGCAGGCCCCGATAAACAGAAGGTCCAAAATTGCCACGAACAACATGCATGATGCATGCCTTACCTTTTTTCCTCCTCTTTTCCTGTACATAAGATCAATGGGGCTTTTCTCTAATCTTGACTCTTCGTGCTGCTTTATGGGTGGCCATTTCCCAGCCACCCCCTCAAACAATTTTATTTATTTATTTATTTATTTTTTAAAATACTTCTTCCTTTCACTTTCCCCACTTTGCCCATATGGGCGAGGAGTGTTGTTGGGTTAGTGGTGCTGAGCAGCATAGCTATTGGCTTGCAGTGCGCCGGCTTTAGGATATGTATGCCAATGGCGGTCATGCCATCAGTGTAGCACTGGAACTCTGTTAACTTCTTTTCCCGTTGGCGCCCGAGGGTGGCAGTTTTTAATTGAGGTGAAGAATCAGATTATAATTGGCTAATTACATTAATTAACTATTTTTCTGCCCTTCTAAAATCTAAACAGAAAGAAACAAAGATCACTGCTACCACCAACCATCATCATTGATCGTAAACTGTTTTTCTCATGTGTAAGATAAATTGTATGAATCCTGTTGCATTATTTTTATGATCATCAATAATATTTTCACTAATCTTTAATCCCTTCATATCTTATTTAATTACTTCTGTGAGTCTTTCTATTATTCCTTGTTTATCTTTTATGTAAATGTTGACACCCCACCGTTGGGCCCTCATATGGATAAATTGAAATGGATTACAAGTCCAAGTAAATTCAAGACACAAA
>JAXCLR010000001.1:71748767-71759782 GCA_035584095.1 Annona squamosa
TGTTAATCTAGCTATATTTAATCTATAAATCAAATTTTACCATTTTTTGATATATATATATATATCTATTTTAGATTTTTAAATACGAGGGTTTAAAATGACTTAAATACTGATATAATTAAAAATCTAAAAAATATATATATATATTTACAAATGGTAAAATTTAGTTTATAAATTAAATACAACTAGATTAACATGTTTATAAAAAAAATTCAAAAAAATAAAAAATACATTTTGGGATCGGTTTGAAATCACCTAGTTTTAGACCGATCTAAGAAGATAACGCCTCATATTTAAATTTATTAAAATCAGAAAAAATATTTAAAAGAGAGAAAAATGGAAGTGTTTATTATTATCCTTTATCAAAAGCATATACCCATCATATATCTTTTATTTTTTCAACTCAACCATGACGAATGAATCACAGAATAATTCATCCATTTATAGTTTGGATAGATCATTTATCAAAGGGGTTTTTGCTTTGGTATTTATAAAGTTTGGTGAAAATTGTTCACATGTCCCAATTTTTGTGAAATTTACATCCATACTTAAAAAGATTGCCCGAAATGGCAACCGTATCACTTTAGGTTTGAAAATGATGAAACTATTCATGTCCACAAATAAAATTATAAAATATAAGAAAATATTTTTAAAATATAAAAATTTGCCGCAGGCATTTCTTGCATTAAATATATTTATTCAATGTGAGAAGTTTTCGGAAGAATTTTTTATATCTTAAAAGTATTTTTCGTATTTTATGATTTTATTTATTTAAAAAGTATTTTTATCATTTTAAACTCAAAGTAATAACACGCTAGCAATTTTGAAGAAATGTTGTATGACTTTATTGAAAACAGATTAGATGTAATTATTGACATAAGATTTAACAGAATTTTGATTAAAAAAGTTAATCATACCATTAATTTGTAGTTTCATTTAATTTTTTTGATTGAGATATATTTTACATACATCTTAATATGCATTACACTGAAAGTTCTGAGACATTCTTACAAATTTGGAGATACTACTTTACCAAATAATCAGGAAGACACTGCTTCCAACAACTAAACGGGAGACCACTGCTCACACAACAACCGGACGGGAGACCACAGCTCCCACTAATAATTTTCTTCACTTTTTTCCCGCTCGTGGCCGAAATCCCGCGTTAGGGATTCGAACCCATGATGCACCCAGCGCTGTCAGAAGTGACACCGGCGCTGTCGGTTGGCTAGTTTCATTTAATTTGAATCAATTATAATGTTAAATAACATTTGTTCATCATAGTGTTAAACATCATATGTGAAAACTTGAGTTGGTCGTATATTTATCCTCAGATTTTAATGGCTACATGTTTTATTAAATAATTTCGATTTTTTCAAAGCATGTAAATTGCCAATCAAAGGTGATCTGGTCATTTAAACATATTTTAAAAAATAAACTATTTGCTTAAAAAATATTATCATTGATATCGTCCCATACTTTTATATCATATTATAATTTTAGAATAGACGCATGACAAATAAAAATACAGCAATCAATTGAAGGAATTGATTACTTTTGGCGAAACTAATGGATTTGAATCCGAGGATGTCCACGGAACGAACGGCCTGGATATTTGGTCCCCAGTTAGCAGGGCTTCACGTGGAGCTCGGGTACGCTTGCCACGTACCCGCCGTTCAAAATCCGCATGGATTCGGCCGGCGTCGAAACTGAAACTGATTTGTACGGACGCAAAAGCCTCAGAAGAATGGCAAGCAGCCGCGGTTTCTGCGGGCCCCACGTATGCGTACTCACCCGAGACCCCTGCTGCTGCAGCAGCAGCACCCCCCGCCCCAGCCAATATCTACACGCGATGCCAGTGGAAGTTTTGATTCTAAGGAATCCATATCCACCCAAATCTCTAATATTATGAAGCCCACATCTTCACGATTATCTTAAATCTAATTCATTTGTTATGTTTAGAATACGTCTTCTACCCGGAGTCTCAAACATTTGTATGGGCATTAACCGCTAAAGGTGTGAAATTAATATATTGAAATTATTTAATTTATATATCAACTTCAAATCTCTTAATTTGACGTTTATACCGTCTCCAATCCACCGATAGTTCTTATTTGATTGATTTTTGCTACCATGATAAATAATGCTAATAACACAACCTAGAAACCCCACGTATTGGTATACATATATATATTTATAAAAATTTCAAAAGTCAAAATTTACATCTTTTTCACGTACGAGGGATTACAAAATTTTTATACAATTTTAAAAGTCAAAATTTGATGTACTCGGGATTAAAGATTTTTTATTTTTAAAGTTTTGTAAAAAATATAGGCATATCCAAATATGTTAAAATTAAGTGTGTAGATTTTATACACTTTTGGCCCACATAAAAATGAAACATTTTATAAAAATAAAAAATGAGACCATAACAAACTGCCGGCTACGTACTACTCCATATGCATTACTCCTACATATTCTTCGATTAAGATGGAATGGAATCTCTTATTTTCAATTTTTTTCCATTTTTTAAACAAATAACAATCTACTTTTCCATTGTCAATATAACTTTTCAATCTGAATACACTTTTTCTTATTATTGATATATAACAATTCTTTTTTCATTCCGCAATTTCATCTCGTTATCAAATCATTTAAGTTGTGAATCATACTTCAAATTAGTTACATAGAATTGACTTGATGAAACTCATTTATTTTGGAATCTAGACCATGAACTTTATTCAGTAATATTTGGTCAAGTAAAAGACCAAGTTTAATCCAAATCCATGATTTTGCAAGGGTAGTATTCACTTAAAAAGTATATATTTAGGTATAAGTTATGAAAAAATACTTAGATTTATTCATATATATTAAAATAAAATAATATTTTGTAAAATTATTTACTTATATAAGAATGATATTTTAGTAAATTTAGGTGTTGAAAATATAATTTTAAAATTAATACTCACTATCAAAATATTTTATTTTATTTATTTTAGATACTTTGTAGATGATTGCCATGAACAGTAATGCTAAAAATTTGAAACTAATGATGCTAAATAAAGTGAATGGAGTGAATTTTCGGTGAATTATTAAGTGAGTCAAATCTCAACCTATAAATTAATAATTTGATACTCGGATAGTGATGAATATAATGAAGAGATTAGTTTTCATCAAAATAAAGCTATCAAAATAAAGTTGCTAAAACAATTTCATGAAATAGTAGTATAATAATTAATTACATGAGGAGTCATGTGTTATTTGAGAATGAGTGGTCCAAAAATGGAAAAGCGGAGGGAAGGAGAGGTGCGTGTATGTGGATGGAGGAATGCGTGCGGTGTGGGGGATGATGGGAAGAGGCTTGTTTTCTCCCGCTCTTGCTATAAGAAGGCTTTCCAACGTTCTTAAAAACAGTATGTTCCAACTTCCAAGTTTGAACGGCGAACCTCCGTACGAAACGTGAGAGCGAAGGAGGGAGAGGCGGGGAAAGGTGAAAAGCCAAGGCCATCCCTTTCTCTTAATTCCCCTTCCAATTCCCGTTTTGGGCGAATTTCTGGCCAAGATGCTATTGCAGCTGGAGGGGCAGGGGGCTGTCGCAGACGAAGGCAGAGAGAAGGACCGCAGCCGTGGGATCCATAGGGTTGGCGAGGATCTGCTGATCCCGCCTACCAATTTCTCGATGGTGGAGAAGGGGGTCTACCGGTCCGGATTCCCGAATCCTGCCAACTTCCGATTCCTGGAATCACTCAAGCTCCGCTCTGTCGTGTGAGTTTCTTTTGGGATCTTGATTTCGGCCTGGTGCTTGACTTTCGGGGAATTTTGATTGGGTTTGATGGGTTTTGGTTGAAATTCTGTTGCGAAAAGAATGCTGCTCAATGTTGCCTTACGTGGTGGCTTTTGGCAGAATCGTGCAGTGCCTGCGCGTGGGGAATTGCCGAGTGCCCTTTTTGACCCTATTTTTTTTTCTCAGTTCGTTTTCTTGGAATGATTCCGCGGTGTTTTCAGGGTTAGGGATTGGAAGCTTAGGAAATGCATCTGGCATGTTGCGTAGGACGTAGGACTACCTGAATGGATAGTGGTAGCGGTTGCCTTTCTCCTTGATGGGGCCATGTGTGGCTTTCAGTGATGCGATCAATTCGTGGGCTTGCAAATGAATTGATTGTTGTGTTCTTCGTCTAGTAGTAGTAGTGGTAGTTGTTGTTGTTGTTTGTTTTTTCTTTTGATGGTGGTCAATGCGTAACAGCTTTCAGCAACCGTTTTGTGTGCCAGCACCCATGAATCATGATGCGCAACTCCATTGATTGAGTCCTGTAATCTATGCCCAGTAGGCATGTACGTCTACAATCTTACGGTTTTGATTGCGGAGGATCTCTCCTGTTGCAGTTTTCTTTAATATATGCGTGTGTGTATATATCTGGTTGTTAGTTTCTTTATAATATTAGGCTCTTGTTTTTAATTGAATTGTTTCAAATTTGCGCAGATATTTGTGCCCCGAGCCTTATCCAGAAACAAATATGGAATTCCTTCGAACTCACGGGATGAAGCTATTCCAATTTGGGATTGACGGAACCAAGGTAAATTCTTTGTCATTTTGATATATGGACGTGCTTATGCTGAGGCAATAGGCCATAGCAGGAGTTATTGATGTTTCTACTTTCTAGTGAAAAAACGCAGGTGCCCCACCATTTTTTTAATATTTGTTTCTGTTCATATGGTTGGGACTAAATTGATGTTAACTCTCCAAAATTTTTTATATGTAAAACTCAGAAAGCCGGTATGATTGGTGATTTTTTTCCATTAAAGTGACGTGAGGGAATTTTCATTTGGACATTAGATGCCAACCAATGAAATGCTTGGGCCATTCATTCAATAAAAAAATTGCAGAGGAAAGATTTGAATTGTGGGCCCAGCATATTCTGTTTCTTTATGCATATAAATAGATTAGAGTATGTTGATTACTGAATCACAAACACATCCACATGCTAGAATATATAAATTAAAATGACCGAAACTTTCAGATTCAGCAGACCGAATGGGAAAGATGCCTTCTGTCCATCATTTATTAGTTTTTTTCCACAAAAAAGTAGTGGGTATCATGTCAATGTGCCAACAGTTCCACCCAACAACGACAACTTTTCTTTTTCTTATTTGTCTGGCCTGTCTACTGACTGTAATAATGTGTCCTAAAATAAGTAATCAAAATTCTGTTAGCTTGGATCGATTGAGGAGAGTGGCACTTGTACTTGTTAGGAACTTTGGACGACTGAATGTGTACCAAAATGACAAAACATCGACATCTGCATCTGGATCTGCATCAGAGTTATAACCAAATTTGATTATAACAAATGTCACACTAATTGAAAGATAAAAGGAAGAAGGAAGAAAGACTGAAGTTGCGCCGTTGCGACATCACTCAGGACATAATTGTTTGGAGAGCCTGTTATGCACATGGACTTTATTGCCTGGTAGTTTGAATACAGATTTTTCTACAGATACCAAATTCCCTACACAGAATGACTGAATTTTTATTTCTATATATATATATATTTTAAAGCCCAATCTCTTCTTCAACTTGGCCCATGGGCTTTGGACAAGTCTTGTTAAGAGATTCATAGTAGCCTTATCCTTAGGCAAAATGTTTTCTTGCAGGATACATATTTATGGATGGATATTTGAAAAAACTGATTATTGCTTTTATTTAGCAGCCTGAGATTCTTTTCCCTTCTCCTTTATTCAGCTTTTGCACTGCCTAGTTATCCGGTTAAATAATATTATTCCTCCATTTTAATGGGTCTACCATAGGTTCATTGTTTTACAACTTCTCCCATCAGTGCATAATGCTCAGATCTTGATACTTCATCACGACCTCGATACTCCATTGCAGTAGTGAACTTCTGCATACAGCCGCTTGTAGGCTATCAATCTTGCCTTAGGCGATGAACTTCCGCATACTCATGCCTAGTATTCCGGTTAAATAATATTTTTCCTCCATTTTAATGGGCCTGCCATAGGTTCATTGTTTGACAACTTCTCCCATCAGTGCATAATGCCCAGATCTTGACACTCCATGGCAGTAGTGAACTTCTGCATGCAGGCGCTTTAGGATATCAAACTTGCCTTAGGTGATGAACTTTGTAATCATCTATGAAATGGTCACCTTATCTCTGAATTTTTTTACATGGATATTTTAAACAATAGATTGTACATTAAACCATTTTTATTTTTCTGTTTCTTATACTTTTGTATGGATATTTCTCTGTGTCCAGGCCCTTTGACCTGGAATCTTCCTTATTTTGGAAGATATTGCCAAAGCTGCTGTTACAGTTTTAATTTAGCAACAGAAACACAGTGAACTGATCATTTAGTTCCTTTTTAAGGGTAGTTTTTGGTTCCTGGTTAGAAGCTGTGGGTTCAAATTTTTTATCGCTTTAGTTGGATTTGTCTTGCCAGACTTATCCCTCATTGCTGGGAAGCTCTAAATTGCATCACTAGTAGCACCATGACCAAATACCATAGGATGGTTGCTTTACCAGTTATAATTATTTCCGGGGTCAAGATGACAGTGATTAGTACCTCATGTCTGAACAATAACATGCAAATGTTGCCAAATTCAGTAACTACAACTATTTTCACCTTCTTTCGCCTTCATATTCTCTGGATTGAATTGTAAGGTTAAAAAATTTCATGAATGTATGAAAGACAAGTGGTCTTAAGAGTTGTTGGATGAAATAGTGAAATAGATGCCTTGGATGTCTCAGTCATCAATATTTGGAAACACCCATCCAAATGGTTTCCTATTGGATTCACGTCATCTTTGGAAGTATTAACAAAAAAGGGATGCTTGGTTTAGACTTTAGCCATAAATAGAACCATATGCTGATCTTTATCATTGGTAATCCATATCAGTGGCGCTTAGCTATTCTCTACATGACTTGTAGTGGTTTACACAACATTGTTTTGCATTGTTTCTTGTGGTTTTTGGATTACGAGATTGAAGAATCTAGTTTGCTAAATGCAGTCTTTGTTCTTTATCTGCTATAACAGGAGCCCTTTGTGACCATACCCAAGGATAGCATCATGGAGGCCCTCAGAATCTTACTTGGTATGTGAATTGAATGATGCTTTTCCAAAATTTTTGATATGCACTAGAAACTTTACTACATAATTCTGTAACAGTCTCCACTTACGTGTGCTTAGCTATGCTATGCAAGTGGGGTTCACACTATTATATCACAACGACGTGCCCCACTCTGATGGCTATAAACCAAAAATGCCTACCTAGGATGTAAGATTTTGGACAAAATCTTTTAGGCTTTTTCCAGCTGTTTGCACTATCGATCTGCTAGCTACCTGTGAAGGGCTAGGATTTATCACTTTTGGTATTTTTAGTGCGTGGGTTGTCGAATGAAGTTTGGATCTCCAAATCATGGCTTGTTGACCCATTTTTCTGCTTTTCTCACCTGTTCCGATCTCTGTTTTTGGTGTCTGCAGATGTCAGGAATCATCCAGTTCTCATCCATTGCAAGCAGGGAAAGGTATGTTTTCATTCATCATCCTAGTGTTGTTTTTTTTTTTTTTTTTTTTTTTTTTTTAATTTAAAAAATATTACTTTGTTCCTTTGTGTAAGTGGAGACGGAGGAATTAAAATGTTTCTTTGGTCATAACTTTGTCCATGAAGTACTCCTAGTACACTTATCTACTTCTGGCCCCCAGGTGACACTCTCTGATAACTAGACCAATGAAGAAATCCAAATGTTAGCACACTAGCTATAAAAAATGTCAGTTCTGGAAAGAATGTGATGGGTGGCTGGTTAAGTCTTTCAGCCTGGATTAATGTTCTTTAAATAATCCATCCATTGTCGAAGCCATCTGGATCTTCAAACCGTGGGCTCACCTTTTTGAGATGGGGGATTATGTTATTCATATCTTGTGATCTGTTTCTAGTCTTTCTGAAGCACACTTCGTTGGCAGTTATCTTGGAAGAAAATGCACCTCATGGTTGACATGTACACTTTTGTTCATGGGATGTACATAAAATTCTAGCACAATTCTACTGATTCGCAGCTAGAAAGTTCTCTAACCCTCGGTTTCTGGATTTTTCTCATTCTTAAATCAGCCCTGCACCAGTGAATTATGATTTTGGTTTTCATCATTGGTCATCACACTAGCGTCTATGTTTTGTAATATGAGGGATGGGTTTCCTATGGTTTTCTTCTCTCCCCTGCACATTTTGCCTTAAATGATTTTACGTTTTAACTATCTAATAACTTTATTATTATTATTATTATTTTACTTTATCCTTACACTCTACTCATTTTTCCTTAAAATTATCCTATTTATTCCAAATTTAGCCTTATCATATCACATCATTCGTATAATTTTTAAAATATTCTCTTTTCTATTACCCACACTTTTCCATTATCTTATCAAATTTCATTTGCCAAATGTTAGCCTTAACTACTGCTTTGTATCTTACCTATATTCCATTTAGTGCCTCCCTATCAGACCATCGTCGTCATATTGATTGGTTGTAGTAGATACATGAAAAAGATTCAGAACAGTTGTGGGGTGAGATTCTAATGTGAAAGTTGCTGCAACCCAATCATTCAGCATCGGACAGGCTGTGTGGTGGGGTGTTTCAGAAAACTGCAGAGCTGGTGCCTATCTTCGGTGTTTGAGGAGTACCAACGTTTTGCAGCTGCCAAGACCAGGGTCTCAGACCTGAGGTTTATTGAAATGTTCGATGTGTCATCTTTGAAAGACTGTCTGTATGGGATCATCTACCGTTACCAAGGATGTGCATCCCAGTCAAGGCGCCTGGTCTACAAAGAGAGACGTGATCTGAACCATGAATAACCCACTGCCCAACAACAGGAGCGGCAGCGGCAGCGGCAGCCACAGCCACAGCCACAGCCACAGCCACAGCCAACCTTTTGAATCTAGCGACTGTATACTTGCTTGCTTATACTAGGATGTCTAAGTCCACTCCACAAGCCCACAGAATTCTTATCTTCCTCTCATTTTAAGGGAAGAGATAATCTGAGTGATTGTGACTGTGTATACCCGTTCTTTCAGAACAGGGAATTTTTTTCACTTGTTCATCACAATATTCTTTTTGTTTGGTTGATTTTTTTTGTAGACTAGTGCTGTGGCCTTTCATTCCTTTGGATTCTTAATGTGGTTGCAGCCCTAGCGACTCATGAGCGGATGATCTTATTGGTGCGCTCTCGTCTGTCTGTGTTAATACTAACAGGTTGGTCTTGTAACTTGTAGTGCCTCCGCCTATTCATTTATTAAGGCCTTATATAATTCCTAAATCCTAATTAGCTCAAGCAACGGTGACATTATTTATCCTTCTAAGAAAATGGACCCACGCCCGGTCATACGGTTGAGTGCAATGCTTTTTATCGTAACCGGATCCATTTTAAAAAGATATTTTTCTCCATATATGCCCACAAAGTTGCACCCTGTAGACATCCCACTTTTTACCATATTAATTAAATATTGGTCTATTTACGAAATGACACTATTTGAAATTATATATATTTTTCAATTAAAAGATGCACCAACCGGCTATATTGGCACTTGGGGAATTATTACAAAAAGTGTTGGGCCATTAGTGTAGAAAAATCAACGGCTATGATTTTTTTTTTTTTTGGAGCTGCACGTGTGCGGATTTGTATGCACCGCCATAGCGCCATACTTTGCATCCATATCTTCCCTTAAAAATCGCACGGCTTTCTTCTAGGCTATTCAACGGAAAAAAACCATATCCACTCGTGTGATTTCCTCCCACAGCCGCCGGATGACCAATTAGTGTTATTGATGAGGCAGATGACATGCACACCTGCGGGACCCCACTTTCACATCTCCAACGGATCAACTTTCTTACAAGTTGCGTGCCAAAGCCTATCCCCTCCGGGATGCAGTTGTATGCACCCGGGTGCACCAATTTCTTTTTATTTATTTTTTTCAAAATTTTTTTTACGAAACGGTTAATATAAGTGTATTTAACATATGTATCAATTTTTATCATTTTTGAAGACTTTTATATATTTTTTTAGATTTTTAAAAATCAGGAGCATTTTTAGTAATTTTAAATTACTAAAAATTACACCACAGCGTCAAACGGAAAAAGCTCCTCAAAACCAGAGCAAGAAGAGAGGAGAGGTTGCCTGGCTAGAACATTAGTCGTCTTCCAAACTTTTCCGTCTCCATTCATTTCATTTCAAGCCTAGTCCCGTTGTGATGTTTTCTTATCTCAGGTCATCTCAAATAAAAAACCTCTCTGTCTCATAAAAGCCCTAGACCAGCTACATGCCCTAGCCACCGCCTCAAAAGTACCCCATTTATTTTTTATGCCACAGATTGTGATTTATCTGTAATCCATGTCTTTGTTTATGTAAACCAGTACTTTATCTATCAATGTAATATTTGGATTCTGATCTTCCCAAAAAGATTATTAGCGATTCCCTTTTTTAACTTTTTTGTTATTATTTTCATTTTTATGCTTTAATATTTATTTATTGTAATAATATCTATCGTAGCGCTTACTACTTGAAAAAGGAGCGCTACACACCCATGTTGCATTTGTCCTTTAGTTTGACAAGTTAGCAAATATGAGCCATAAAATTAATATGAATTGTGTTTAACTTTTGCCATTGTTTTGTTATATTCTAGGGCCTATTTGGCAATCATCGAATAGATGTACATGAGTTTTTTATTGGGAAATCAAACAAGATATTGGAAATAGAAAAAGTAAGGTCATTACATATTAAAACATATGAAATTTATGCAAAATGAGAAAAATAATATTGAAAATAAAAAATATAATTAGAATCTTATACCATTTCATCTAGGGGTGCAACTCGGGCTCATGAAACTCGGGTTCACCTCGACCCTAACCCTAATCCTATTTGTAAATCTTCAACCCTAACCCTAACCCTAACCCTATTTTTGAAATTCGGGCTCGGGTTGAGTTTCGGGTTGACATGTTACTATAAATATATATCCTA
>JAXCLR010000001.1:71764545-71774814 GCA_035584095.1 Annona squamosa
CAACAATCCTGAGTCACGTTTACCAATCGATAAAGATCCCGGAGTAAGGCTTCTAGGCACCTTGGGTCGGGGCACCAAAATTGCCATTTAGGGGTTACCTGTTCTATGCCTGGTGCCCCTCGAGTTCGGCCTAATTGCGCATGCCACCAAGGCATGTCTTCCAAAGTTGCTAAAATTTTGCACGTTTTATCCCTTAATGTTTGCACTTTGCAAATGTGCCTTTGAATTTTTCTTAAAATTTGCCTGTCACGCTCCCATATTTGCCACCTTGCAGGCAGCCTCCAAAGTTTTATAGAATTTTGAATATCATATCCTTGAAGTTAATAAACATTAAGCACAATTAAAAAATAATTTGAAAACCGTTATTAAACTTTTAAAGTCCCCAAAGTATCCTCTACGAGTCCTTTGTTTTTATATTATAGTTTATGTTATACTTGGGTCTTATTCGGTATAACTCGAGTTACAGAGAAAGTTTTTCATGTAACCCTATACATGGGGACCATGAAAATGGCAGAATTAAGAACTCATTATCAATTAAAAAAACTCATTGTTCACGTTAATTATTTAACATTATTTAACTTATCTTAAGATCAAAAATCATTTTGATCAAATTATGAAAAATACCATGTAGAATTATATCAAAATGATAATACTTTATATAATGATTATCCATACAAGAAGATATTTTATACACTTCAGATTTTGAAAATATAACTCTGAAATCTATTTTAAAAATATTTCAAAATGGCCTATATCCCCAAGGGGTGCAACTAGGTCCAGGTACCCGCGGGTCAACCCGCTGGGTACCTGAAATAGGGTCGGTTCGGTTTTAGGTATTAAATACCCGTTGAAATTCGGGTTAGGGTCGATTCCAGTACTGGGTACCCAAAACCGACCTAGATTTCATATTTATATATATATATATAATATAACATCCAGGATCCAACTTAGCCCTTATTCTTAATTTCCTACCTCATCCTGTCATCCCAATTCGACGATTCTCGAGTCCCGACTAGAGCAGTCTCGCCTACAAACAGTCCGCCCTCGATGACGACGACAAGTCAACGCGCTCCTCCCCTCAACGACTAACAACCTTCCTTCTCATCCTGAATCCCGTCATCCGATTTCACAGCCAACCAGAGCTGTTTGCGGCTTTGCCTCTGGCGGTCCGCCCTCGATGACGATGACAAGTCAACGCACTCCTCCCCTCGACGGCTGACGACCTTCCTGCTCATACCGAATCCCATCGTCCGATTTCCCTCCGATTTCATAGCCAACCAGAGCCGTCTGCGACTCTGCCTCTGCGGCCTCCGGCAATCAGCCCTCAACAAGTTGATGTGCAGCTCCCGTCATCTCATCGTTCGATTTCACAACCAACCCAGAGCCGTCTGCGGCTCTGCCTATGCGGCCTCCAACAGTCTGCCCTCGACGAGTTGATGCGCAGCAACAACTGTGGCATAGCTCCTCCCCTCGACAGTCAACGGCATACGTGCAGCTCGCCAGGTCTCTCTATGCCTTTAACTTTTGGTTTGCAATTTTTGCATGATGATCTGTAAATTTCTATGCGTTCAAGACCTGAGAAAACACCAAAATCCCATTTGATCCCAGTATATCACCAAACAAAATGATTGAAAAACATCTCAGAATGCAAAACATATTTTGTAGTGATTCGTGTAGATGATTGATTGCATGTAAAAGATTTTTTATTTTACAAAGATTCATGTCTGGACAATTAACCATTTAGCAATGATTTATTTTGTTGTGCTTTATATATGAGGACAATTAAATTATTAGGTCATCCTTTTTCTATTTCATGTTTGTGGTTGCATATTTCATGATAATATAATTTTTTAGGAACCGATTTGGAACTGGAACCGGAACCGACCCGCCTTTAAAAAAATAGGGTAGGATAGGCTTCGAACAGACTCAGCCTAAAATAGGATAGGATAGAAGTTTTCTAAAATAGGGTAAGGGTAAGTTCCATCCCTACCTAGACCTACCCGAACTAAGTTGCACCCTTAATATCGCCCATGCGGCCAACAATAAATGAGAGATCTACGAGATGCCTAAAAATATTCTTTATTTTTTAAAATTTTATGAATATATGGCCCCACTTAGTTCTTATCTTTGGTAAAATTTCACAATTTTTTAAAAATAAACAAAAACGACACATTTATTTATGCCATTTTTGTTGATTTTTAAATAAAAATTCAAAAAGGTTGTCAAAATTGAAGGAGTAAGGTGGAGATGAGACTGAGACATATATAAAATTTAAAAATAAATTAAAACTTTTTAGACTACCCATAAATTGCTTGATTTAAAGGTGGCTGTATATGATAGAAAATCTTTTTAAAATGGGGGCTATATTATCTTTGATTTGGATCAAACTTTGTTTCATGGTTAAATAAGTGATTTTCAATGAGTTGAATTTGGGTTAATTTCAAATATACTCACTACATTTGCCTTAATTACAAATATACTCACTAAGTTTGAAAATTTTTACATATACCCATTAAATATAGTGAAATGTCATCTAACCTATTTCGTCAAGCATAATTAAAAATCGTTGTTATCTATAATATGAAATGTCTAAAATATCCCTTATTATTTAATAATAATAGTCATTCAAGTATGATAGAAGTTGAACAATATAATGAAAACGCATCTAATGTGAGAGAAAAACTAGACATAATGAGTTTTAATAATTTGGATAGTACGCAAATCACAATAAATGTTACATTAATTAAGGGTATTTTAGGATTTTAAAAATTTTAAACGTTTATAATTGTCATAATGGATATATTTGAAATTTCATTCATACTTAGTAGATATATGTGAAAATTTTCGAACTTAGTAAGTATATTTGTAATTAAAGAAAAATGTAGTAAGTATATTTAAAATTAACCCGTTGAATTTAGTCAAGCAAAAATCATTTTGATTATCTTACTAGGCCATAATAAATATAAACTTATGAGATTATTTTGAAATTGTTTATGACTCTTTAGGATATCAAATCAAGATAAAATTTTAATATTATAGCTAGATGCGTCTAATAAACAAAATATGTGGCTTAGATCTATTAGAAACATCATGATATATTAAACAAAGAAATACAATTTGCATAGGCATAAGTGTGAATATTTTTAAAAATCTCTAGACACATTTGCAATAAATTTCATATCATAAACATAATCATAATTTATGAAAAAAAAACTTAGGTAGAATTAAGTGCAAATAACTCAAAAAAAAAAAAAAAAAAAGCAATGCCGCAATCGGTTGCGGTAAAGGAGCACTAAAAGCTCCGTTTCTCTCTCTTCTTTTTTTTCCCCTACCAATACGAGGTTCGAATTTATAATTAATAAAAAATTTACATTATTATTTCTCTTTTTAAAAATTCTCTTATCTTACCTTTAATTCAATTGATGGCGTCTATAGCCCTAATCAATGAAATATAACTCTTTTTTACATCTTTTCTATTCTATTCTTTTTTAAAAATCTCAATCTTCTCTGTTTAACATAAGTCGCCCAAAAGTTACCCATTGATTATTTTGCATCGGGTAGCATGACAAGTACGCATCCCGGCGAACCCATCGTCTAAATCGATCATTAATGGTCGATCATTATACATGGACAGTGCTTCAATTGCATCCACCGTACCGAAACATTTTGTTGTTACCAACTCACCATCCTCTTTTTACTCGCTTTGATAATTAAATTAAATTTAATTGATTCATTGCACGTAAAATTATTTATTTAATTAAAAATTAAATTTTATTCAAATTAAATATATACATGACCCCTTCTAATAATGTTTAAAATTAACGCAATAAAAAGTTTAATCTATATCAATTTTAAGATTATTAATAAAACATTTAAATTATATAAAACATTTTTCATCTATAAACAAATAATTGTATAAAGAATTATTAAATTTTAATACATATATGAAGCAATCTAAATATTTTTCAAAATTTGTACATAATTATATTTTTAAATAGATATTATGACACAGCTAAGATTTTGCTGAAATTATTAATAAACCTGTTTAAGGTGAGTGAATGGGAAAGGGCCGGATGGATGAGGATGAGATGATATTTCTCGTTCCCACAAAATAGTTTCATTCTCAAATTTTTTTTCCATTTCCAACTTTTTCATATTAATTTGAAATAACCTTATTTTAAAATTTTTAATACAATTTCTGTATTTCCATACAAAATAATATTTTTTTCTTTCCTCTTCATCAAAATTTTTTTTTTTTCATTCCTCATCTTATCTCCTTTCCTTCCATTATTTATATTCAACAAAATATGTGAATTAGTTACGAGTTTAACATCGTAGTCGCTGGATTCTTTTCACAACGTCGTATGTTCCGAAATCAACGGCTTGGATCATCTAGATGCATAATGGAAAGCAGGCAAGCGGGGATTAATATTTAGAGGAACGATTGGCGATTGATTGGATAGACAGAAAGTAGAAAGTGCCTTTATTGGAACCTATTCCCTCTGCTGTCCACACGAATAACACCCTCTCTAGATAACGAGTTCCTACCATCATGGCAACTCCTTCAAAATTTTAAATTTTCTCATTTTATTTCAAAAATCTAACTGCGCATATTATTTAAAATATGTTTTTATCATTCATAATGAAAATAATGCAAATGTAATGGTGATAATTAAAAAATTATGATGTAAGGATAATAATGGCATATGTGTTTTTAGATTATAAATAATATAGAAAATAAGATTTGGAAGTCAGATCGACCGTGAGAGGCCATGCGCAGCGACTTCGGCCACACCAACGTGGCATGCCATTGGGCGTTAGATCGACCGTGTAGAAAAGGAGCCGTTGGATGGAGCTTTTGATTTGCGGCAGTTTTTTTTAGGGATGATGGATCGGCGGACAATGATGGATTTTTTATGAAAGTTACGATTGTAATGGAAGTGCTCATGTATGTAAGGGTATCCAAGACATTGTTAGCAATTCATCCTATTGGAAGTCCTGCCGAAAATGTCTATAGCAACTTGTTGAAAATGTCTGTAGTAAAATGTCTTATAAGGGTGTCCAAAGCTTATAGTTTGAAGATGTGGAGCAACAATTTATTGAAAATGTCGTGGCAAAGAAGATGGCTGATACGTTTGCAACGAGTGGTAGAAAGGGATTATGGATGTGATGTACCTTCCAACGAAAACACAGTAGCCAATTACAATGGATCCAAATCCCAAACTACAACCTTTGTAGGTAGCGCACCTGTGTGACATGGGATTTACTAACTTGGTATTGAGAAATTTTTAAAAAATTGCACTAGTGATTCCGTCCAAGGAAAAATAGTATGAGCCAAAAATTACGGAAAAACCGGGAAATTTTTGAAAAGCGGTGGATGTTGCATGAGGACTCATGCAACTGCTTTCAATTTCTTCTGTTAGAGATAGAATGGAGACCATAGAGGTGTAAATTGGGTGCTTCCAACTCTGTTTTTCACGCTGTAAAATAACCTATCGAGCAATGGATGACGACTAGGGAATGGAGATGGAAGAGGCCGTGAAGCAGGTGATGGAGGGAAGAGGGCGAGAGCTATTGAATCAAAGCCAGGACAGTTGGAGAAGATGAAGTGGAACGTCATAGACAGGAAACAAACTGATTGGTGCGAGCGGCAGCGGCAACAATCGGCGGCGACTGAGAAGATGGGGGCGACTAATGCTACCGGTGATAGGAACGACTCGAGCACAAGTGGGGTGAAGGAGAGGCAGAATCTCGCAGGGAGATGACGAGATTCGCTAGGGATTTGGGGCTCCATTTTCCTTTTTTTTGGGCAAAGTTGGCCTCTTTACTCCGTTCTCAGCTTTGGTAAGTTGAAAATTTTATATACCTGCAAATCCAACGGCTGCTTTAGCTTGCGCCCCATCTGACGCCCGCGATACTGCCACGTTGGAACGATTTCTGACAGGGAGCCTGGTATCACGTTCGTTTATGTACATGTTATCTGGTTTGGATGTGTTTAAAAAAATCTTTTTATTTTGATAAAGTATTATATACTAATTTTTATTTGCTAAATATATAAATTTTATGATTTTTACTTAGTTAAGACCACACTAACATCCGATTTTTTCAATTTTAATTATAAATGGTGAAAATCATATTTCAAATAATATATGTGGTTAGATTTTAAAAAAATAAATAATTAGTTTTTTAAAAAAATTCCCGTTGAGACGACGAGTTTCCACCGAAGCGATTCTCCCCTCGCTTTTATTTTTTTAATGGGGGTTATTTACTTTGGATGACGAGTTATCTGAACGAAGAGATATACCTTTTTAACATTAGTGTATATTAACATTAATCTCAATTTTTATTAGAATGACGCCGTGAGATATTCTTACAAATTTCAACAATGGGACAATAAACTTTCAAATATGGCTCCTTTGGATGACAGGGATAAAGAGAATATTATTTTAATCAATGTCAAGTTTTGAGCCTCACTATCCTAATATTATTGTATATATACTTATGTCAACTATTTTGTTATCAAGTGATGAAAAATTAATAATTTTTGATTTTTTTTATAAAATTAATCTTTGATACTTTAGTTAAACAAATAATGCTAAAATGCATAATCATTTTTTTGATTGGTATGTACTTATATTATATCTCGAACTCGTATTATGATCGAGATTTAAGACAGTTCTTACAAATTTTTAAAGAAAAACCACATGCTTTCAAATATCAATAAAAGAGCTCCTAATATAAATGAGAAAATAAAACTTCTAAATTGCAAAGAATCAGAATTGGAACTTGGACCTATACTAATGAAGGCGAAGCTATGGCCACTTGCGCTAGCCACAGGTGATGCATAATCATAAAATTAAGTATATATTTTGAATGTGATAAAATTTTTGAACGAAACATTTAAGTATACAAATTTTTAAATAGGAAAAAAATGATATTATATGATAAGAGAAATGATGGGGAGGAAAAAAATAAAGTTAAAATAAATAGATTAGTTTTATTAATAGTTGTATAAAAATAATTAAAAAATAAAATAGTCTTATAAAAAAATGTTAAAAAATGATAGTAAAATAACATGGTTACTGAGGATGAAAGTTTTTAATTGAAAATTTTTTATTTGGAAAGCTTTTCTTATAGACAAACATGCCCTAAATTTCATGCTACACATTGCATTTGAAAATTTTGAACTGTTCAATCCGGCGGTTTTAAAGAAACATGAAAATTGATACATTTGGCATATTTGCCAAAATTAAGCAAATACAACTAGATACGAGATCTGTAACTCTATTCCAAAGATCTTATATATAGTAGTACCAAAAATTAAATCCTTATCTGTTAGCCCTCTTGTTAGCTGGGGCGCATTTACATATTTGTAAAAAAATTTAAACGGGCGAAAATGCGAGCCCTAACATATTTAACTCACGTGCCAAATTTTATAAAATTTAGTACGTGTACGTTTTTCAAACTTTAAAAATCAACATATTGGAACAAAATTATTTAAATACTTTCAAACTAATGAACTATGAGATTCAGAAAAACAGATATTTATTTCAAGATTATAAAATTCGATATTTCAATTAAATACATTTAAGTCCATATACTAGGTAAAAATATTAAAAAAAAACACCCGTGATCATAGTCCGTTTCATAATAGCACATCGCAAATCATATAAAATAAATAAAAATTTGATACTGTAATTTTTGCAATTATTTCAATATCGCAGGAACCTTTATTGGCCCACGCACGGAATCAAGTGTATACACGTGTAACGTGATGTTTGCATGGTAAAGCTGCCGTTTTTTTTTTTTTAAAGAAAAAATTATTTAATTTGTTTAACCATGGCAGACAGGAAGAAGGATAAACCCTGGCAACTACTGCCAAGTACACCCTCTTTCTCTGTCTCACTCAGGAAGAGGCAGAGCGCACGCGCTTATCGTGCGCACCACCTCCTTTCTTACTCATTTGATTCCAATGCAAATCTGATTGAAACCGCCTCTCCATCGATCCTGCTGCTTTGTCCAATCTTTAATTTCCCAGGTCAGATATCTCCCTCTCGATTTTTTCGTTGCTTTTATCTCATTCTGCGTGCTCTTCCGACTGCTTGGTTGTTTGGGAATTCTCTTTTCTCAGTTTCTAATTGAAAATCTGGGTCCGTCTCGAAACATCGATTTATTGGTGCCTATTTATTTTTGCCCGTATTTCTGTATATTTTCGCGGACAGAAGAGTTCTAAGGCTGTTATTGACATGCGTATTTGTTTGAATAGGGATTCGTGATAGTTTGGATGTTCTAGTCTCTGTTCTTTTTTGAAAACATTATTGGGGTTGTCACAGGATTGCTGATTGATTAGTGATCGGTTTTAATCCAAACGCATCTTATGTCGGTGTTATTTGTGTTGCCATTTGTGTCTACGTGGCTGTCAACAGTTATTAACCTTTTGCATGAACTCGAGCTGTGAGCCCGACTCTGCATTGAATGCCCATTGCAGAGAAGATTGGGTAGCATCGCCTTGTAAGCTTAAGTGCTTAACATGCCGATCGATTGACGGTCTATGCATGCAATTGCAAGACCTGCATCTGCATGCTGCACATCAATTTTTTATCAAACCATTTCAACATATTGTCAGAATTTGTTCATCGATGTTATTGAAATTCATTGATGTCTTTCGATGCATCACACCTGTACACTCACTCTTCTACCTACTGGAGTAGAACGTTAGAATAATTATTAGGACATTGAAGGTTCAATTTTATATTCTGGCAAATATAAAGGATTTTTCTAAGCATGGTGTGATGCTGACAATCCCATGTATTTCTTCATTTTGTCGAAAAAAGAGATCTATTTCTTTCTTTTCTTTAGGTCATGCATTTTGACTGCAATTCATGATTAGTGTGCTCAGCATCATGTTCAATTGGATAGGATAGTGTCATGGCCAATATCAGATCAGATGATGCTGCCTGACTAAAGTGTGACATTACGCATTTTTGTTTGAATTATACTAATCACACAATCAAACTGTCAGGATGAGTGAAATAGCAGATCACCGAATTTTTCAGTCTATAGCTAACAAAGAGGAAAAGACAAAATGACAGCCTTGGACCTCTTATGGAAAAAAAAAAAATCGAAACATTGTAGTATTGAGAAGGAAGAAAAGAATTAGAATGGGCCAAGAAATTTTGCTCGCTGTTGGAATATCTCATCATGCATGATTTTAGATATCTATATTTCGTCATCCAAGACTCCAAATGCTTCTATTGTATCAGTATCAGCTGATGTTGGTATTTGACCAAATGTATATCCACTATTGTATGTTGTACCCTTGTATCTGACCAAATGCATGTCAGTGCAAAACCTGTTGTCAACTTTCTTCTCAGAAGAACCAATAAAAAAATAAAAATTAAAAAAAAATTCTCAGAATAATTTTTTGCATTTACCTCCATCTTTTTGCGATTCTGCAATTTTTACCACCAAAATGCACCCACTTATGAACTTGTTTGCAAAAAGTTCCCAATACCCCTATCATCAACAACTAATACAATTCCCGATAGAAATTTAGTGTGATTCATGGCAAGTCAATTTGACTAGATTTTGTAACCCAACTAGATGTAATTAAAGTCATTTAAATTCTAATTGTAGCTCATAGCACACCATATTTTGATGGTTTGTGAGTCAGATGATGGAGAGAAACCTCAAGAATTAGATACCTGTTGGATAAATTGAAGGATACTAATCCTATTAGATCTCCAATATTTGGTTCCATTGTTTGACTCATTGGTTATTAAGATTAGGTGGGATAAGATCTAAGGGTGCACATTATATGTCCTCAAGCATGTCTAGGCAGATTTTAAAATCTAGTCAAAGTCGATTTCTGTTAGGAACCCTCATAGTCATTGATAATAGGAATGCTTTTGCTAGTAAAATTTAAGTTGGGTCATTTTTACAAAGTCAATGATTATGAGGTAAATGAGGGAGAAGGAAATGCAAATGGCCTAAAAATATTTAAGGTCCATTTGGTAAGATATAAAAAAACCACTCTTTCTCATGCACCATTTGATATGATTTGACATCTTAATTATCTTGCTACCGTAATTTTTCTATTATTATCTCTACATTTTTATATCTTTGCATACAACTATCTTATCTATTTATTTTTATTCTCTTTACTCTTAATCAGTATCCCTATTATATTATATCACTGTCTCACTTTTTCAAAAAATTTCCCATTCCCACTTGTCCACTTCCTTCCCCACCAACCCCGCCCCCCCCCCC
>JAXCLR010000001.1:71774914-71786588 GCA_035584095.1 Annona squamosa
CCTTTTTTTAACCTCCTCCTCAATGGACCCTCAGTTTCCTTTTTATATATCATTCCTCTTGGAAAACCATTTTTATATATGTTTTTCAACTATAGTGAAGCTAACATGAGAAAGGAAGAATGATTTGAGGATGAGCTAGGATTAATGATTGGATGGAAAGGAGTGGTCTGGTACTCTGTGGACAGCATGTTAAGAATTTCCTTTTTTTGTCACATAGTTTTTGTTGCTTTGAATTTTGTATTAGATTGTCTAGAACACAGCGGTCAACAGAAGCCATAATCATAGTCACTAGTTGGTTTGAAGAAATGTAAAATTTATATTGGGGGCAAGGAGAGAAAAAAAGGGAAAATGCAAAAGAAAAAAAATGAAACTGCAGTGTTGCATTATCTTTTTCTTCAGTGCTTCAGCCCTAATGGACTTCCAATCTGTTCCACTAAACAATGCTTGACTCTTATCATTATTATTATTATTTGAGAAAATTTTGGATGATTTCTAGGTGGATCCAGCTTAGTATTTGATGGTCATTGGGTTCAAGTGTGTAGTGGTTCTTGGCATTTCTGATTGTTGAGATCAATTTTGAAATAAATGGGGAAGAAGATAAAAAAGAAAACTCGAAGTGCTTACAAGGAAAAGCGTGTCTCTTCGAACTCTGCCTGCAGCAACTCAGAGCATTCGAATCCAACGCAGAAGATTACAGATGAGAAAGCTTTGGAAGCAAAAGGGAAGAAATCATGTGGTCATGTTGATAATAGTGTGGATTTGGATAAGATTACTTGGAATATCAGTTCTCCAGGCAACGTTAAATGTGAAGATTGCAGGGATGGTGCTATTGTTGACCAGAGGCCAGGCAAGGGAAAGGGCAAACAGGCAAAGAAGAAAGGAGTGGGATCTGTGGATGGAAAGTCAGAACCAAAATGCTTGTGGGTCTGCTTGAGTTGTGGACATGTTGCATGTGGAGGTGCCACTGGGGATTCGACACCGCAAAGCCATTCTATCCGGCATAGTCGACAAAATCGTCACCCTTGTGCCATCCAACTTGATGATCCTTTTCTATGCTGGTGTTTTGTGTGCAATTCATTGCTTCCAGTTTTAAAACAGGAGGAGAATGAGGAAACAAATGGCATTTTGTTTGATATTCAAAAACTGATTAAGGGGCAGCATATGAAGGGGGCAGTCTTGGATGTTGAAGATGTGTGGTTTGGTGCTGGAAATGTGGAAGGACATATATCAGAAGTTCAGGAGTTTTGGACTTCACGTGCAAGAGGTTATAGGGTAGGAGGTCTTTCTAATCTTGGAAACACTTGCTTCTTTAATTCGATCTTGCAGAACCTTCTTGCAATGGATCTTCTACGCACATATGTGATGGACTTGGATCAATCTGTGGGACCTCTAACAATGGCTTTCAGGAAGCTGTTTGCTGAAACAAATGTTGATGCAGATTCCAAAAATGGCACAAATCCAAAATCTCTTTTTGGGTGCATATGCTCCAAGGCTCCCCAGTTTAGGGGATATCAGCAACAGGACAGCCATGAGCTGCTACGGTATTTACTTGATGGTCTGCATACAGAAGAGCTGAATGCCAGAAAGTCACTTGCTTCCACCAGTGAAGATGGCTTTGCATCCAACACAGATTCCACTTTTGTAGATAATATTTTTGGAGGCCAACTCTCGAGCACTATTTGTTGCACCGAATGTGGGCACTCGTCAATTGTCTATGAACCATTTTTGGATCTGTCTCTTCCAGTCCCAACAAAGAAATCTCCACCTGCTAAAGGTACCGTATCCCAACCTAAGAAGAAAAAGATGGGTTTGAAGGAAAGGAATAAAGGTGGAAAAATTAGAGAGAGCAGGAATGATAATGTTGTTCCAACATCAGCGCAAACAGCAAAAAAAATTGTTAATATGCAATCGGAATGTAGCGAATCTTCTAGCACACTTACCTCTCGTGCTCCTGATAAGGAGCAGGCACCTCTCTCGGAGGTTGTTGATATTTTATCACGTTCTGATTGCATTGGGCCAGTTACAGCTAAAGATAAAGCAGATGCTTTGGTGGTAGATGATTCTTTGTCATGGATGGATAACACTCGACCAGATACAACTAATAAGCCTGCAGCTTCTTCCGGGGCCGAAGATGCTTTTTCATGGTTGGATTACATTGAGCCGAATACAACAGGTAATGATGGAAGTTCAGTTTCTCGAAGCTGTGATGCTTCCATCATTCATGATTCTGGATGCAGGCAAGGTGTTCAAAACGAGAGCATTACACGCTATGATTCAGAAGTTTCATGTGTTGCTTCTTCCTTAAACATGGAGTCACAAGCTAGAATGGAATCATATATGGATAACCATAGCAGTGATGAGATTCCTTTGTGTGTTCAAGATTCTCAAGTTTTGTTGCTTCCTTATAAAGAGGAGGTTTTGACTGTGGAAGAGACAGAAAGGACAATGCCATGCTGCCAAATTCCGGACAAGATAGAATCCCAAGGTACCCCAGTTAAGGATTTAAGTGCTGCAGCTTCTTCCATCAATGGCTGGGATGATGCTGAACAAGATTTTAATGGCTTCGGGGATTTGTTTAATGAGCCAGAGATTGTATCAAAACCCAATGATTCAAGTTTTCAAGCAACTGATGAAACAGCAATGGCTTTATTAACTGGAAACAGTAGTGAGTCTAATCAAGAAGAGATTGATAACACAAATGCTCCAGTATCTATTGATAGTTGCTTGGCTTACTTTACAAAACCAGAGCTTCTTTCTGATGAGCATGCATGGCATTGTGAGAGCTGTTCAAAGAGCTTGAAGCAACAAAAGTCCAAAGCCAAGAAAGAAGAAAAGAAAGCAGTTGCAAGGAATAACTCAGCAAAAACATGTGAGCAGGCAAATGATGTAAAGAGAAGTGTTCATTCAGAGCCCATACAAAATTCTGAACATCTACATTGTAAGTTTGGAAATTTTGATATTCCCTCTCAAAGTGCTCCCCAGAAATTGCCAAATCCTGCTGCAACTGAGTCAAGACGCGCTGCGCATGAATTTGGATGGTCAGGAAGTGTCATGGGTTCGGACCTTCTATCCAATGGTGTGACTGACCACTGTAGAATTTCTCAAGTGGGTGGATATCATGGTGATGTGAAGCATACTCCTCATGAACGTGCTTCAGTTCATGATCAAACCCACTGCCATATGACTTCAGTAGATTCAAGTGAAAATCCTTGTTCTCCTGGCAGTGACAGCTTAAGTGGAGGGGGTGAAACACAGAAGCAGGAGTCCTGTTTGTTAAGCAGAGAACAGGAGCTCAATGATGGTGATACTGAGGAAATTGATGGACAAAATGAGAAAGTGAAGAGAAATGCCAGTAAAAGATATCTAATTAGCAAGGCCCCACATATTTTGACAATTCATTTAAAGAGGTTCAGCCAAGATGCCCATGGTCGGCTGAGCAAATTAAGTGGGCATGTTTGCTTCGCAGATACACTTGATCTTTGGCCTTACATGGATCCCAGGTATTGTCTTAAAATTTCCTGGTCATTCATATTTACTGTGATGTATTACAATCTTGGTTTGTGCTTGTGCTATGTCAGTTTATACCTAAAACACTAACTCTATTATTTTATTAGAAGTCAATTACCAGTCATTTTCTAGCACTACCACATCAAACATGGGAAGGATTCCAGAATTTTGGATAATGGGTCTGTAGCGAATGGGGCATGTCGCCATGTATCCTCTGGTGATTGTTTGCTGACTTTGATTGATGGGTGTTGGATGCTAAAGTGAAAAGCTCAGCAGTCCAAATCAACTGGCCAATTCAATATTCTTTTGATCGTCTTATTAGTTTCACTCTTGTCATATGTTAATAAGTTAGCTTGCTCCATGGATTTAATTGCTTGTTCTGTTTACGATAGATGACCCATCGCTATTTAGTAGTGATGGAGAAGGTACTTGGAGCTCTCTTTGTTGTCGGCCTAATTTTATTATTTTGAATTTGTAATTGGTTATGCTAACTTCTGGCACATTACTCATTTAGCTTTTGCCTACATCGAAGTTCACATTCACAAAGCAAGTGGACCTTGCATAAATCATTACTCAATTTCAAAGGCTCGATCATTCCAGTAAAGAGGAGAAGACTATAAGTATACAATATCTTCCCATTTATTGTTAGATAACAATATACACTGGAAAATTTTTGAAAAGATGTCTGGCTTGGCATGACTAATTGCCTTCTATTACCAAAAAATCGTTTGAAAATTTTATTTTATTCACTCTATTCTCATAATTACCCCCTTTTTACATGACATGAATCTCTCTTTTCCCCTCCACTTCCTTCCATACGTTTTCTTTTTTCACTCCCCTTTTCTTTATTCCAAAATGGACCCAATGATAGAGTTATAAACAATTTTAATAGCATATGGGTGACTTTTCCATAAAAATAATAAAGACAAAAGGAGTACGAAATAATGTTGAAACACATATGGAGTGATGAGGAAAATGTTAATTTCTTATGTTTGAATTGTTTTTTAATCTATCAATTCATTGTTATCCAAACACCATAATGTAGAAGAAGATACCAATAACGTCAACAAGATAGGGAGTGATGTCGATCATAAAGTGAAGAAAATAAAGGTGTGTTTGGGGATGGAAGACTTTTGATAAAAAGTTTTATAGAGTAGAAGTTATAAAGTGATGTGATATGATAGAAATCATGATAAGGATTAAAGAGAATAAAGTTAAAATAAATAAGTTAATTGTATGTGTAGTTGTGTATAAATGATTGAAAAGTAGGGAAGTTGCATTGAAAAATGTGAAGAAATAATTAAAAAATAGGATAGTTGTGGAGAGTGGAAAGTTTTAACTTAACACGTTTTACACATTACCAAACACACCCTAAAATAAATAGCGGACAATAAGGAGATATTTAGATAATGATGAGTAAAAAGCAGACTGCTTAGGGATATGTTAGTTAGTAAATGTCCAATCAATTTATGATTAAGAAGTGATTCGGTTAACCCGGGCTAAGCAAATGCCTTGCTTAGCCCACTTCGAAAAAAGATTTTGAGGTGGGCTAAACGGGGCATTTTCTTAGCCTGGGTTAACGGGATCATTTCTCTTTATGATTTGCGTTTACCTAGTTACATTTGCCAAAATGCACCTCTTGCAGTATTGGTAGGTTGATACCTAATTTAAAAGGATACCACCTAAAGATTGAGTTCACCCAATCACCCAAAGCTGGACCAATTCCACCTAGAAAACATACCTGAGGTCAAGCCCCAGCCTAGTCTGTTGCATATTTGCATAAAGCGGGAGGAATTTCAAAATTTCAAGATGCTAGCGGAACAGTATCAAAGTCAAAAGGTAAAACTATTACACCTTCCCAAAAGAATTACTCTTGTCGAAATTGCTTGTCGACGCCCTTTCTACATGGAGGCATTGTTGTGCCTGTAAAAGGAACCGTTGTAGTGTCCATGTGTGATGTGTATGCTCCTACATATGGTGTCATGACAAACAACCTCCTCCACGTGGGGCCCAAACCATCCAAATCTCCCACATACAATGCTTGACAAAATTATGGCATTTAATAAATCAAGATATGAGTCTAGATTCATTATAAATTGGAAGGTGTCCTACTTCAATGCTTGCATGAGCATTGAGCTTCAATGCTCGCTCTAACATTAATGTGACCCTTTTAGCCCAAGCAAGAATTTTTATTTATTATTATTTTTTTGCAAATGAAATTTTACGTCTTTTGATTTTTTAAATATTTTTTGAATTTCAAAAATAAAAAGCCAAAGTTTCATATTTAGAAATATCTTGCTTGGGCCCATATATTTGTGCAAAAAAATGAGGAAAATAATAATAAATGGGTAATGCAAGTGTGAGCATTGAGCTTCAATGCTCACGCAAGCAATCAAGCAAAACTCAATTTGAAAAGGTACAGGTAATTGTTCATACACTACCTAAGCACAGACAAAACAATAATACATTTAAAGTATATAACACAATCATGATCACAAACATTGGACCTAGCTTTTTAGCACAACCTTCTTCTGTATAATTAACAAAAGGTGTATAGAATACCAAAATAAGAAAACGACATCTCACTCTATTTAACGATCTATGGTTTGAAATCGACACAAAATTTTCAAAGTTGTCACTAGTGAACTCTTAGTCGCATGCCCATTAATACAAGAATTGTAAGGCAATTTATTAATGGAGGCAAATAATAATATAGGCATATAGATGTCCAGGTTTACTATCCAACAATAATATGCCACAGGTAGCAGGTGGATCTGTCTGTGCTTAATCTAGTCATGAGCATGTAGCATGGCCCATTTGTCTTTGTGTCTTCTTTGAGAGTAGCTTGTCTTTGTCTTCGCTGAGCCTAGCTCTCTTCTGATCTTCCTTCCAATTAAATACTGCATCAATTTAAACTTAGGTTGGCACGTGCAAGGATTCTTTAACCAATAAACTATGCTCCTAGATATAATTACCATGATTTCATCCCTACATCATGTGGTTGAAGTGACTTGAATGGTGGAAGGGCCTCTATTGAAGTCGAAGGGCCTCTAAGCATTCTTCTTGGCTCATTTCCTTGAGTACTGCTTTTTTGGGGGCAAAAGAAAATCCTGATCCCCTCATATACACTGAGGTCAATGCCACTGCATGGCAGTTGTCGACAAGTGCTAGGGCTTGTGATGGCCCTTGCTGTACGCTTTGCAACAAAACTGCTGACATCTCTTTAAGGTACAAGTGCTCAGATGAAATTCTTTTGTTGCTCATAATGTAAGCTCCTTTGGTGATTAGCACTATCATAATTCATTATTATAACCACTATTATGGGGGTATATCTATTTTTCTTAGAATGTCTTATTGCCAATAAACTGGGTTTGCTTTATGTTAACACCAAAAGGCCAAGTTTATTGCTCGAATTTGGTAGAGGCATGTTCAGCTTACTCATGTGGATAAGTGTGAAGACGCTTTTCTGCAACTGTGATTACAATAGTCTGCACAGGCTTTAGACAAGGGATTGCCATGTATGGTTCCATTTCTACTGCAAAAGAAATGTCAAATTGGTTTATGAGTTTAAATGCCCTCTGCGTAAAAGACATCCACGATGTATAATTGATATGACATCTCTCTCTTCCTAGAACCAATTGCTAACTACTTCCAAAGAAGCCTTGAGCAAGGTAAAACTTTGACTATTGATTCCTTGAAGATGACCATTATTCTGTCCCAGTATAAAATTAAGCTGTTATAATAATTATTCTACTAAATAAACCCCACTAGTGAAGCTTGAATACCCTCAGTTTCTGGATATCATATTAATAATATGCAAGTTGAAAGTGATTATATTTGGAGTACAGGATGCATGCTGTACCTAGAATTAGTTTTGAAAATCCTGGAAATTAATTTGATTTATTTTTAAAAAAATATCTATCTTCTGTTTGGAGGAAAAATTAATCTGAACTTATTTCAATTCCCTTTATACAATTATGAGTATCCATTTTGCCTAGAAGGTGCGAAACCAATTTCTAAGGAAAAGATGAACCAGGCATACCCTAGTAGTATCACATTGTGGGTGCGTATGTGAGATCCTGGTACTGAATCTAGAAGGGACCGTCGTCTCCTTGTAATTAATAAAAAAAAATTCTAAGGAGAAGGTGCAGAAGTTGACTTTTCATGGGATCTATGTTGTTGAGTTACTTAAAAGTTAACATAGGGAGGGGAAAAAAGAGAGGGATTTCAAGTTTTCCTTCTCAGCACATCCTGCGGGGCATTCAAGAGCATCCTCAGTATTGCAGAAATCTACACATGCTTGAGTGTAAATATTTTTTTGCCAATTCTGTAATAAGAATCTCTAGATTTTGTGAATTTTATTGTGTTTGTCCCTCTTTATTTCTTCACCAGAAGGTTCAGTTTCTTTCTTACATAAATTCGCCTGCCATGAATGACATAGAATCTAGTGGATGGATACCAATAAATAAATCACCCATCCTGCGAAAACTTGAAAATCAACTACTGATTACAGAGAACAATTTGCTTCAGAGGCTGAATCTACTTGTGGTCCTATTTTCTACCACTGAATATGCAGGGATGTGAACCTTGTGTTTTTTGTGTGGTCTTTAATTTACACAGTTCATTCAATATGCCAGCATCTTATTTGCCTTATTTCATGTATTGCATGCAAAAGCATCTGATTGTCAGAAGTATAATGCCCTTCCTCTGAAAATTGTGTTTGTTATGGTCTAGCATTGGTCATGAGGGAATGATCAAACCATTTGATTCCTGCCTTCTTCAGGATGAATGCAGGCTTCCTTTTCTTTAACTGTCTATTACTAAGCCTTTTATATAAATATTTTGGTCTTCAAATCTATGTTTATTTTCAGCGTGTTACATAATCAGTTTGGCTTCCAGCCACAGTATAATGCGAATGTGTCTGTAATGCATTATGTTCTTCATGAAGTGACGGCATGTTTAATCAACAATCTTGTTCTTTTTTATGCCGAAGGTGTATAGAGAAGGAAAAATACAGGTACCGTCTCATAGGGGTGGTGGAGCATTCAGGGACCATGAGAGGTGGCCATTACATTGCATATATCAAAGTTGGCAGGAGCAAGGGGAAGGCTACAGAGAAAGAGGTGAATTCGACCTGGTTTTATGCAAGCGATGCCTATATACGTGAGGTGTCATTAACAGATGTCCTCCAATCTGAAGCATATATTTTATTCTATGAGAAAATATAGAAAGGAAATTGGTCTTGGTAGCTGCAGCCTACCACCAATCAATAGGTGCGCCTGTGATTTTCCTTGTTCACAATATTTGCCCCATGAAATCTTTGTACTATTGTGTTCTGAAAGATTGAGGGGATGGGTGTATCTATCAGGTGGGTTTGGGTTGGGTTAGTCTGCCTCTAATGCATACGAGAGAGAGAGAGAGAGAGAGAGAGAGAGAGAGAGAGAGTTGTCCCCCTTTTATTATCCATCTCTCTTCTATAGTTAAGTTTATATAGTCCATTCTTCTGTTGTTGTTTCCTTTTCTTCTTTTTTTTCTTTTTTTTTTTTAATTTTTTTAAATTTTTTTATCTCCTTATATGGGGTTCTGATTATGGTCCCCTTTTTCGAAGTGTTACAAGCAATGAAATTTGATGTTTAAATGCCTTGAAAAGAGTTCATCTTCTGTTATGTTTTCCTCTCTATTGGGTTCCCACGCGCAGTCGCACATATTTAAAATAGTGTACACACGCAACCGATCGTTGTTCATTTTTTGTTGGTGAAATAACAGCCCCACAATTCAAATTTCATTAGATGGGGGATATTTTGTGGGCAGCCCCCCCTGCCTGCTCAAGACAAAAATTTTCAGATGGAGCAATCGGCTCCTCAACAACACTCTCGCCCGAACCCATTCCCGCCTTGACGACTTGCTGCATGCAGACGATCAGTACGACAACATTTTCGACCGTGATCCTGCTCTCAACCTTCAGGTCTAATTGCAACAACCTCCTTCCCTTTAGCAAGACATGATCAGTCATCTTCCCAATCGATTATGATCCCGCCCCAGAATCCAGATTGTAGGACCTCAAGCGACAGCCTCAATCCTCCCCACACTCGCTCATCCCCCATGTCGCTATGCCACTGATCTTGTATGATGGAAACCTTCCATGATTGCCTCTTCTTCTGACGTGTCACAAGCAATGAAATTGATCTCTGTGAAGTAACCATTATCTGGATCCAAACTGGCTACCAGTGCGCAGTTTTTTGTTTTGTTTTCTAAAGAACTTCTCTCTTGCATCAGTAGATTCAGTACTTGCATGTGTGTTTGGGCGCACCACATGGGTGATGATCGGTAACTGGGGTGCCTTAGCTGCACCTACCTTCCATCCGAATTTTGATGAGGCATGCATGGCTCCAATATTCAAACGTTTCAAACAGAGGCCGGGATATTGTTTGGGTAGGCAAGATCACGGATATGAGGCTTTACATTTATGGGAGGATGAGTTTGGATTGGGGCCAGTATTTTGGGGATTAATTAGGAAAATAATAAATGCCTGCAATGGATTGGCCCCTCTTAACCGAGAATGATGGCATGGGTATGTTACGAAAATATTATGGTTTGAAGTTAACAGGATTCCACGTTTATAAGATTCAGATATTTGAATGACGTATATGTAATTAATGATTTGACACGTTCGTTTGTGAGCAATATCGTGGGTGGGACCTTTGGGTAAGTAAATATTTCACGCTTGAAAAATGAAATCCTTCACCTTCAAAGAAATTGCCCAGTTGCTAGTTGCTACCGTTGCTTTTTATTTACTACCTTATGTAGCGTGCACAGTGGGAATGAAAGGTGTATTATGGAAAAGACAAAAGATAACGGGATGTGTATTTCCAAAAGTAAATAAATATAAATAAAAACAAACAGTATTATGATTTGGTTTCGGTCCAAAAACATCTATTTCAATTTTTTTTTTCTTTTTTCATAAATTTGTTATTCTAGGTATATTTATACATATAATAAGTTTTACCACTTTTTAATATATATATTTTAATGAGATTCAAATATTGGGGTATTTTGATCATTGAAATTTTGAAATTCAAAAATACGTATATAAAAATTTCCTAAAATCGAAAAACTTATTATATGAATTAAATATGTTTAGATTAATAATTTTATGAAAATTTTAAAAAATATTTTTGCGGGTTAAATGCATGGTTACTCCCATAAACCCTAATGTACCGAATCATCTCTCAAACATATTAGGATAAATAATTAAAAGGTATAAAAATAATTAAAAAATAAAAATATGTAATCTAAAATAGGTACCCAGGGAATCCAAGCACATCCAATATGACCCATGATTTTTTACCACCATGTGCACGACTCACAAAAATATATATTTTTATTTTTTCAGTTTTTTTTTTTTGCACATATAAAGTTAAGTGTAAAAAATTTATAAATCAAGTTTGACCATTTTTGAATATTTTTAAGTATTTTTATTTTTAAACACAACGTCATTTTCGTAATTTTCTATACGGAAATGTCGTTGTTTTTAAAAATAAAAAATACTTAAAACTTCTAAAAATAGTAAAACTTGGTTTTTAAATTTAATAGCCGTAAAAGATAACCCCTCCACCTAATATTTAGATTAGTAGAAACTTGAAACGTTTCCAACACCAGTTCATTTTTCTGATTATTATTATTATGTCTTGAAGTTGACATGTTTTGATCTTCTAGTTAAGCTACTATTGATACTTTTTTTAAAAAAATGCTGGCCTGCTACCCAGAAAATTAAACCATTTCTACAAGTTATGATGTCCTTTGGCCTTATGGGGTTTGCGTGGAGCTGTAGTCAACCACTTAACCTGCTTGGCAAATTATCTAATTCCTGGTTTGCGTGGGCGAGGCTGGTAACACCTACTTCCAAAGCTCATCGAATTGCTAACTCCAAAACCAACAGAGCACATTTCTTTATTCCACATTCAATTTCTAGCTGTTGTTTTCTGCTATAAAAGATGCATTTGTGGCCACCAAATGCACTGACCATGCTGATTTTAGAATGTGCTTGGGTGGGGACCAACTTTTGCCTTGCTGGAATTGGGAAACTATGCGCTGGCGCTGCTTGTGGTCCAAGTTGATGAAATTGGACGTAGCCATAGGTCTCGTTTTCTGTACCCGACGGATTTGG
>JAXCLR010000001.1:71791213-71827088 GCA_035584095.1 Annona squamosa
TAAATATATTTTCATCTGTATTCGTATTTTCAATTTTTTTCTCAACTTTTATTTTAACGACATCATTTTATCTATTTTCTGTCAGTTTACCCGTCTTTTCTCCCACAGGTAACGTTTATTTATTGGGAAAGCATGACTGGACGCCTGACGAAAGGTGAAAGGATGGAGGGGTGCTGCAAAAGAAAGAAAGAAGATGCCCGTGATTTGTGGCTGTCTTGTTCTTTTTATAGATGTTCCATTCCCTTGAATTACGCTCTAATCACCAAGGTCAACGGGTAGCACCAAATCCATGAGTAGCAATCGCATGCTATGCTAGACAAGATACTCTTAAGCTTGCAATCATCAGACGCATTTGAAATTCCAGCTAATTATTAAATAGTAATAGAGTTTCTCATCCCACACAGGCGAGCAAGAGGACTGACTTGATTGCCGTTCACGTGAACGGCGAATCCTACGGTTACGGATAGAGTCCTGTACCACTGCGAGGGAGGGAGGCGCGGAGGCAAAGGCAGGAAAATGAAAGCGACGGGTCAGTGAACGGACGGCAGAAAAAAACAGAGATTGCCGACGCAGGAACGTAAGTGCTCAGAAGCGTGCATGCGCTGCATGCATGCAGTTGACCATTCGCCAATCCGAGAGCATCAGACAAAAACTGGGCCACCGCGATTTTCATTTTTAATCACCCAATCGGTCCATCCTCTGCTTCCAACCATCATGATCCATTACAGCAATCGCCCAACGTCGTCTTCAAATCCAAGTCTATATATCGCGTGGCATTAGTCCGAGCTAAGTAAGCAATAAATTTATTTTAAATTATTTTTTTCTTTTCCATAAAATTGTTAATTTAAATTCATTTAATATATAAATCATACCATTTTCAGTGATATTTATATATTTTTCGGATTTTTAGACATGGATTTTGACTTTTTAATCATTGAAAATTACTAAAATAATTCTGTGTTTAAATATCTAAAAAAATATTCATGTTTTCAAAAATCATAAAACTTAATTTATATATTAAATATACCTAGATTAACAAATTTATGAAAAATAAATACATTTTTTTAGCCTAACTGGATCATGCTTCCACGTTATTATAAATAATAAACATTTGTCCATTGCATGCATTCACAGAAAATGTTTGCTGCTCCCAATACTATAAACAACAATATTTTATTTGTCGTATAATTTTTTTTTCGTTCTAGTAGATAAAATTCAAATACAACAAATCACATATTTTAAAATCATTTATTTTATGAGAATATCAAAAATTAGCTCAATTGGAATACTTTTAGATAGGCTACATCTACTTAAAAATATATAAGTATGTGTAAATTATGAAAAATATTTGTATCCATTCACAAATTTATTAAAATTTTACAATACGTTTTAGAATCATTTCCCAAGATGTTTATGACGGTTTAGATCTTACATTACTAGTTTTAAAATTAAAATATAAGTAAAAATATATCCTATCAATTTATAAATAACCATGATCATATTAGTTTTTCAATGAAATTGGACATCCTCATTACGTAAAGAATATTTTCCAAATATTTTCACTTAATTTAACCATGAATATAAATATATCATTTGTTTTTTAAAAATGCATATAACTCATTTATAGTTTGTATACATTTATAAATATATACACACCATCATAACATTTTCATGCAACATCATAGCGTGAGTACATCGTAAATAATGTAAACTATGTTGAGTAATATATAATTTTAGAAACTAAATAGGTATATTTAGCCAAACTATGAAAGTATATTTGAAAATTATCCTTTTTGTAACATTTAGATATTCGTTAATTTTTTGAATTTCAAAATCAATATTTTCTAGAGTTATTTAGGTAATTTTTATGAATATAACTTAGGTAAGACATCCATAAGTACCTATAAAATTGACCTTAATTCAATTTAGGTGGAGTAAAAAAAATCTAAGATTTGTTTCAAATGCCCTTATATTTTTTGTTAAAATAGTAATTAAAAAAATTAAATCATTAAAATAATAATTTAATTATTTAAAATTGTTAAATGCAATCTTGGATATCTGTATAGGTACCCATCTGGGTTAATCTCAACATCTAGGATATAGAATTTATTCTACCAAATTAAGGTTGATCTGTATGGTATTTTACTTAAGTTGCACCCATAAAAATTACTTAAATAAATCTAAAAATTATTTTTTTGAAATTAAAAAAATATATGTATATATATCCAAAAATTATAAAAATAATTTACAAATATACATCCATAATTTGATTATATTACAAATATGCTTAATTAGTTTTTGAAATTGCCTATTACTTCTAAATAGTTTGCGTATATTTGAAAATATACTTCTAAATAGTTTGTGTATATTTGAAAATATATGTTGCAACGTAAGTATATTTGCAAATATACACAAATTATGCAGACAAGATACAATTTTCGAAACTAAGTATGCATGTTTATAATTTTAGTTATAGTTAACAATATAAGTTTAGTTGTAAATTACTCTTAAAATAAATTATGAGTAGATTTTGTCCACCTGGGTGCACTTAGGCTTGGTAAGTGCACCCAAGTACATATAATCCATTTTTAATATATTTTTTCATTTTTATAGAATTGTTAATCTAAGCATATTTAACGTATTTATCAATTTTTACTATTTTTGAAGATTTTTAGATAATTTATTTAGATTTTTTAAAATCAACCACATTTTTGATAATTTAAAATTACTAAAATACTATTGATTTTAAAAAATTTATAAATCTCCAGAAAAGTAAAAATTGATATACATATTAAATACATTTATATTAGTAGTTATATAAAAATATTTCAAAAAATATATATAAATAGTTATTTGCACACGGGTACAACAAGCCTAAGTGCACCTGTGTGCACTGATTCAGTATAGTAGATTTCATTGTGTGAATCAAAACATATTCCTATAATATAATGATATCACATTCTGTGTGGGGTCAAAATTGGCCTCCTTTAATTGGAATGTTATTCCATGTAGATGGGTGCAAAAATCTATTTTTTATTTTTTTATTTTTATGAAACTATTAATATAAGTATATTTAACATGCGTATTAAGTTTTTTTCATTTTCGGAGATTTATAAATATTTTTAAAAAATTTTAAAAATAGGTATTTTAGACATTTTAAATAACTAAAGTGCTCTCGTTTTTTAAAAAATTCAAAAAATATTTGCAAATTTCTAAAAATAGTAAAACTTAATATATATATTAAATATACTTAGATTAATGGTTTTATAAAAAAATTTAAAAAAAGAATTTTTTGTACCGGAATGTACCAAAGCTTAATGCAACTGGGTGCACAGAATAAAAACTCTTTTAATTATGGGGCACCTTTGACAAAATGCACCCTAGCATACCCCATAATAAATTGATTTTCGATACTTTTGTTGATGGAGTATTCCATATTTTTTCGCTCGGCTAAAAGATAATACTCTTTTACCGCACAGTTATGGATCATAGGGCGTGATCAGATGGGGTGCATATATACAATTAAAACAGGGTGGATATTAGTCATAGTTCTGAACTCCTGATGACTTGACGGAGGTGTAACGGTACCCATTAACTTCTATTGATATTTTATAGCCAGTGGCGGATGTGGTAACTTTGGTTGGTAGGAGCAAAATTACTACCGGACAAAATTTAATCCTTGTTTATAAAATTAAAAAATATTTTTTTTTATCACACTCTACCGTATAAAAAATAAAAAAATATTTTTAACAACATCTTCGCTCTATAGAGTAATAAGATGATAACCTTTAAGTAAAAAGTGCACAATGTCTATTATCATTAAATTAAAAATAAATATACAGAATTTTTGTAATTAATAGATACTGTTGTCAGATTAAATGGTTATCATTTTATAATCAAATTAATTATATTAATTACTTATAAACAGATGGCCTTGATATCTGACAATATCATGAGTAAAAAGTCACTAAATAAAAATATATAATAGATACAACTTTTTAAAATTAAAGAGGATACAGATTATGCATCACCGAATTTTTAAAATATATTTATATTTCTATATACCAACAATATTTATGCGACCACTATTCATGTTTTTATTTTACACTAGCAATATTTAAGCATATATTTATATTTTTTTTGCATATACAAATTTAAAAAAAAGTCTGCTCAACTGCACATGAAGTTTCCTATTTAGAAAATCAGATAAGCCTTGTAGCAAATTACAATTAATAAATTTAATATAAAATTTTTAAATACAATTTAAACAAAGACGACTATCAATCTATCATTTTAAAAAATTTAAATTTAAAAAAGAGAAAAAATATAGCATACCTTCATAATAGAGATATCGTATATATACCAATTAGACAACAAAAAGAGAGAAAAAACTAAAAGGAGACTTGAATTCAATAGTCGAGTAGTAAAAAAATTTTAAAATAAAAAAATTATAAATGAAGTTATAAAGGCTATAGCATCGAGAAAAGAAAGAGAATATATAAAAGGAAAAATGATAAAAAAAGACCTCAGAATACTATTAATGAAAATTTTAAGTTCTAATAAAGAAATTAAAAGCACACAATTTTTATTTATTACGTGTCAACTATTTCGATTATCAATCATATTATATTTGATTAGCAAATACGATTTTTGAAATTCAAAGAGAATATCACTCTAATTAAGAAAAATGGCAAAACAACTTTACATATAAATTTAATGATGAGTGAAATAAATTCTATTGGAGCAAATAATTAGGGACAATAAATTTCATGTAGGGAAACTTAAGAAAAATATAAGACTCCACATATACAAACTAATTTTTTAAAATTTTAGTACGACAATTCAGGGTACTAATATCGTGCACACGGATACACTTAGTTTTAGTGCATCCGAGTGTTTTAACCTATTTTTTATTTAAAAGTTTATATAAGTGTTAATCTAAATGTATTTAATATGTTTATCAAATTTTACCAGTTACGAAAATTTTAGATATTTTTTTATTTTTGAAAATTAGTAACATTTTTAGTATTTTTAAATTACTAAAAATGTCATTGATTTTTAAAAATAAAACAATATCTACAAATATTCAAAATAGTAAAACTTGGCAAACATCTTAAATGTATGTAGATTAATAGTCGTATAAAAAGTTTTAAAAATTAAAAAATGAATTAAACACACGCTAGTACAGCTGTGTGCGCTTAGCTTCTGCCGGGCAATCCGCCCCTGTTTACGTAGGAAAGTACCAATGTACCGTAGATAATGGTTGGGTATTTGTTTCTTCTTTTAGATGTATATTAGTGCGTATAAAGCTTTCCATCATCCGCATTTAGTTAGGGCCCGGTGCCAATTCACACAACTTGGAGTCTTGGACCACCAACCATGCATGCATGCATTAATTCCCCCGACCCCTAGCCTTTCCTTGCGTAGACGCGTAGTTGCTGCGTGCACCATCAGTTAAAATGCCTATGGATGCAGCAGACTTTGAGTTTATTTTATTTGTATTTTGCCATTTTTTAAATCTTTTGTTACTTGTATGAAACCTCTTTTTATCTATTTTTTTTTTTTTTATCAGGTCTTCACTTTTTGAAGTCTCAGGGAATCGATCCCTGAACCGAATCACAACTGTTTCATGATGAGTTACCGTTGCATCACAATGTTGGACTCTTTAGTTTTAATATCTTAATGGTTAATAAAAATTACTCTATCTATTATATTTAAATTATATTATATTAGCAGGAAAATTCTTTTATTTATTTAGTATTATTATATGCAAGCTCATCTATAAATGTCTGAAATTAATGTAATAAAATAATTTAATACTATTAATCAATATTTAAATAGTATTTTGTGGCGTCATGCCTAGTTGCTGTGTGCACTATTAGTAATAATCAGTATGGACGAAGTAGACTTGAGTCTATTTTACTCATATTTTACTATTTTTTAAATCTTGGGCTATACTTCTATTTTTTATGTAATTCTTTTTATTTTTAATATTTTAATAGTTGATGGAAAATTTATCATTTATTTTTGATATCTTTAATGATTGGTGAAAAATCCATTTCATTTGTTATATTTAATATCATTTATATTATAACATAAACTTTTTCATTTGCTATGTGCACTATTAGTAATAATGAGTATGGATGAAGTAGACTTGAGTTTATTTACTCGTATTTTAATTTTTTTAAATTTTGGGCTATACTTCCATTTTCTATGTAATTCATTTTATTTTTAATATTTTAGTGGTTGATGGAAAATATTTCATTTATTTTTGATATCTTTAATGATGGGTGAAAAATCCATTCTATTTGTTATATTTAATATTATTTATATTATAACATAAACTTTTTCATTTGTTTAATATCATTATAGTATAAACTTTTTTGTTTGTTTAATATCATTGTATATGAGCCACGTCTCATTTTATTAATATTAAAAATTAAGTTTTAAGTAGTATTCAACATCTAAACCATATAAGATGTCAGTATTACGTGAATAAATAATTTTATAAAATATTATTGTATTTTAATATATATGTGAATATATTTAATCGTTTTTCTTAATTTATACACAAATATATCACTATTGAATTTTGCACAAATCATTAACATCCTAAAAATTGAGAAAATTAAGTGAATATGCTTATATGTAACTCGATTACACACACACATATATATATAGAAACAGATTGCTTTTATCTTTACTCATTTTTTCTATTTCCTAAATTCAAGAAGATGATTGTCATATGAATTATTGTGAAACTATATGAGTAATGGGATGCGATTTAAGCCCAGTACACCCAGGTGCATTAACTTCATTTTAACTCATTTTTTTATTTTTTTGAAAATTTTTTATACAAGTGTTTATCTAAGTGTATTTAACATATATATCAATTTTTACCATTTTTGGATTATTTTAGATATTTTTTTATTTTTGATGGTAAAAATTATACATATATTAAATACTCTTAGATTAACACTTATATAAAAAAAATTTCAAAAGAAAGTGGGTTAAAATAGGTTAATTGTATTAAATTGCATCCCTTGAGAAATACCTGCAACTTGGATTCTTGGAAGTTTAGTCAAATTTTACGAGAGTGTTTTTAAAATGATTTTATAGTTAAGAAGCATGCTTACATTATTCAAATTGTGAAAGTACTATATTTCAAAATAATCTTAGACAATAACATTATTTTTAATGAACTTGACTTCCATTGGAAATGGGGGTAATTTGTTTGGGCATTTGTAAAATAGAACTTTTAAATTTGATAATGTTATAAGAGAAGCCCAAAATTTCTTTTATAAGATAATTTTCGATATGAAGTAGGTTAAATACAGTTCCGAAAATGTTTTAAAACTTTATACAGCTACATTAAACTCATTTCATCCAAAAAAATATCTTCGAATTTCGACGAAAGGGTTCTTTGGTAATATTCTCAAACTTTGAAGGTTGAGTTTGTAAATACGCAAAGACAACGGGGGTCTGATTTTGTCACGTCGCGGGAGCTTGCTTTTTAAGAACGCGACGCTCCACCGGAGCATCCTGAGAGCTCAGCTGAAAATATCCCAATTTTCATATGCCATACTTCTCGTTTCTTTGATTTTTTTAGATTTCAAGCCCAAAACCATAAACAGGCACCTTTGAGAGCCCAAATAACCCTTAATTTTGTTGCTTTTGCGTGTCTTCTTCCTCTCCCAACTCGGCCGGCAAATTCCCGTCGTTTTTCTTCTTCTTTTCTACTTTAATAGGCTTGCTGAAGCTGTTCTAGTTCATAAACGAGATTGAACTGAGCTTGAGACAGACCTCTGTCCCCATGGCCTCGATTTCTGCCGACTCCCGTGAAGAGGAAGCACTATTGCGCGGTGTGGAGAAGCCGGCGATAAACCATGCCAGAGATATTCATATTCTGAGCTCCGCATTCCTCCTTGTCTTCCTCGCTTATCATGCTGCGCAGAATTTGCAGAGCACGTTGAATACGGTGGGTGTTTTTTTTTCCAGGGAATTTGCGTTTTTCTACTTTTCATGGAAAACGGGATGCTTTTTTCTTGGTGGAATTTGTAATTGCTTAATGCGATTGTTTTTTCATTAGTTGCAAATTGTTGTCTTGATTGGTTTTCATCCATCATCATCTACAGCACGTATAAATCTACGTACTTTGCATCTGCAGGACTCATTAGTGCTTGTTGAAGGTGTTTATGCTAATGGTTTCGGTTTTTAATCTTATGAACTGATCAGAGTTCCTACAATGCAAGTCTTAATTTTTCAGTTTCTCCTACTTAAATGCAGCTAATTTGTAGTTCAGATGTTCTTTCTTTATCTTCAAATGGGATCTGTAAGTTGTGGCTTTCTGATCTGGGATCTTGGGTTGAGTGGCTTTGGGTTTGATATTTTAGTTGAAGTGTTGTAATTGGCACTGGCCTGGTGCTTAGCCACTAAAGCACTCATGCTGAAGGACTAAGGTTCTGTAACTGCAGTTTCACCGCTTTCAAGTTGGATGTGAATGCTTTGTACTGATGACTTTAAGGGTTTCCTACAAGTTAGTCATTTTTCTTTTAAAATTCAAGTTTTTAATTCATTTTAGTTAGGCATCCTGCATCCACAACTAACTTTTTTGTGTGGAGTATATGCTTACCGTCTGGGATACATGTTGCATATCAGTGTTTTGATTTTTGGATTCTTTAATTTGATTTTTATTAGAAATTTTATCATCTAAGCCTTATGGAAATGCTTGGTGCCGGTATATGATCTTATTTGATCATTCAACAGTCTTTTCATTGTCACTGGAATGCCCAAGCAGATTCTCAGGGCAGCATATTTTCTACTGTGTTAAGTTCTAAGTGGTTGATTTGGGTTTTGCTCTGCAAATGGTATTACAAGATTCTGTCTGTTTTATTAACCAAAATAATTTCCAATCGTAAAATTTTCATGAATTTCAGATGAATGCTTCAGATTTTTTGAGTTAAATTTTTGCTAGATGATAGGTTTCCGGTTATTTCCTTTGGTAAGAAGATGACCATTGGGATCCTGTACTGTAGCTGTAGCTTTTGTTAGCCATTTTTAAGTCAACCATGCCATTTGGTATCTTGGCCCTTGGCATTTTTTAATGATTTCTGGCAGTGTTGCAGGCGAATTGTCTACTTTTCCCCTCATTTATAAAGTTGCCTTCTTGATGATTTGCATGTGCAGTTTCTTCAAGGTGTTTTTACGCTATAAAATGGGATTTTAGTTTGTGTTTTTTACTTTCATTTTATTTGATGGGTATCATCTATGTTCTGCCTTTTTCTTTTTTCCCCTTCCTAAATATTTTAAAGCGGGGGTTGCTTCTTCTTTTCTAAAACCTTGTAACTAGGTGCATTTCTTTATTCCTCAACTAATTTTTCCATGGATGTTTCTGTTTTTAGGAGCAAGGCTTGGGTACTACTTCCATGGGAATATTGTATCTTTCCTTTACTCTGTTTTCATTTGTGGCTTCTCCTTTGGTTAGGCTGCTGGGATCAAAGTATGCTCTGGTTCTCGGCATCACTGGTTATTGGTTCTTCACAGCAGCAAATTTAAAACCATCCTGGTAAATTTCATACCATAGTTCTTGCATCTTACTCTGACTCTCACCTTTTAAACAGCTGGGATAATCATTAATCATGTGGATGGACTTGAAGAACTCTGGCTGTAATTGCTTTATGAAAGGGTTGAACTTGAACTTTGTTTAATGCCACGCTGAAGAAAAATGTATGGAGATCTCTCAACCTCTTAAAATACTGAATCATTTAGTCTTTGTTGGACTGATTAGCACAAAAGCCATAAGTTTAGGCGATGGTTCTGTAACTAATTTACTGTATCTCCTTCTATGCAGGTATACTATGGTGCCTGCCTCTGTGTACCTTGGTTTTGGTGCATCTTTAGTTTGGGTTGGTCAGGTTCGTCTCCTTGTTTGCTCAAATATTTGCAATTTGCAACTCTTTTCCTTAAAATCATTTCTTCAAGAGAAAGATGGTATGATTAATTTTGTGCACCTGATTCTAAATATATCAGGGCACTTATCTTACATCTGCAGCACGAAGCCATGCAAAGGATTCCCATTTGCATGAAGGAGCGGTCATTGGTAACTTCAATGGAGAATTTTGGGGCATGTTTGCCAGTACACAGGTGGTTGGTTAGTTTGTTGCTATTGGGAATGTGATTCTTTTGTTAACACAAATTGACATGTTGAGAGATGTTTGAGAGGCTCAAGAAAAGGATATTTGCATTATCCTTGAGTATTCAGTCACGCAGATGGGCCAATAGTCTGTGCTCCAGGCACTTGATATGATGGCCCTTACAACAGCAGTATCTCTTTCTGATGGAAATTGCCATTATAGTTATAGAACTCCTACCTGTTGGATTATAAATGTGACTTTTTGACATTTTCATGCATTCTCTGATCCATGTGTCAGTGGATTTGGATCAACTTGTAAAGGAACCCGAAGAGCACCTTCATGCCTTTGGACTCCAAATAGAAAAATGGCTTCCAGATTTTTCTTTACATTTGACATTTACTAATTGAATGGCAACAAATTGTGGAATTTCAGATAATTGGCAACTTGATTACTCTGGCATTGTTGAAAAATGGAAAGGTATGTTATACTTGCAATGTAAATTCTTTCTATTGTTCTAGTTTGTTCTGTTTTTTACTTATCTTGGTGCTTGTAGATGTGTGGATTTTTCTTTTTGCTTATTCTGAAAAGAACATATTTTCATTATATATGTATTTGTTTCGTAAATCTGTATCTTCAATTACCAATTACAGCTGCTTTTCATATTTTCTGCTACCTAACATGAGTAGGTTTCAATTTTTTCTTTAGCTTTTTTAGTCTAAAAAAATCGGATAAACATAGAACTCAAGTTGGTTTCCTCTGTTTTTGAGCTTTATTCCAAGTTTTTCCTCTTAGCTTCTATATTCTAAACAATTTCAAATTTTGACTTGTTTTCTTCACTTGGCCATTCCATACAACTGTTGACATTTCAAATGTTACATGGCAGGATGGTGAGTCCGTCAGCGGTACGACATTGTTATTTAGTGTATTCCTTGCAAGTATGACCTTGGGGACGATATTGATGTGCTTGTTACATAGGAGGGATAGTGAAATAGATCTTCAAAAACCATCTCTTAGTTTTAGTTCTTCTGTTGAGTCGCTTATAAAGTTGGTTGTTGCACCTCTATGTGACATGAAGATGTGGTTGATTATCCCACTTTTTGTCTATTCGGGACTACAGCAAGCATTTGTGTGGTAAGGGCTTCTTTCATTCACATTATTTAAATTTTTAGTTAATAAGCAAGATTTTTCACTCCAGATCATCAGCAAATGTGCAGTTTTCTTGTTCACAAATTATGAACAGCTATTACTGGATTTGTCTTGACCATTTGATCCTGAGCATCAATCCATTAGCATCATGGTATTAACTGTTCTGTGAACATGTGGATAACTATTTCTGGATTATCTGTAGTGAATGAAAAAAGTTTCATTTGCATGCTGTAAATAGTTAGCCAGAGAGTGTGTTTCATTAGATGAAGTTCAATCACTTTGTCATGGGTCAATATGGGTAAGTTTGAACTTTCCTCTAATATCCATTGCTTTCTCACACCAGGTCTGAATTCACTAAGCATGTGGTTAAACCAACAATAGGTGAGTCGGGCGTGGGTGGTGCAATGGCTATATATGGAGCTGCAGATGCAATGGTAAGTATGCAAGTGCAATTGGTCAATTAGAATGTTTTCAGATACTTCTGATCGCATAACCTTTTAATTTGTCCTTATTATCATAACCTCGAGGTGCACTTGAAGGGCATTCTTCAATGCCACCTATTCAAGATCGAAATTTTCTTTCAGGTTTCTTTTACCAACCTGTATTCAAGAACTCTATAAAATTATGCAATTCATCTACCAAGATCTTCTTGTTATACACTGTATTTTGTGGCTTTTCAATCACAAAAAAATCCATTTCTGCCGTGAACTTTTGATGACATCTGATACAATAGAAGTATGGGTGGAAGGATTGTCTTAATCCCCATTCATAAGATCTTCTCTACATCTTTGATTTTGCTAGTCCACGTGTTCCCTTGGGAAAAATTTCCGTTGTCCCCCTTTTCTCTGCCAGTTTCATATAATTTTGATTTGAATTTCATTCTATCATCCCCTGTTTCTCTGCTAGTTTCATGTAATTTTGATTTGATCTAAATGCATTCTATCACTTCTGATAGGCTTTTAAAACTCTTTGTGCCAGTGTTCATTGGTTGCTGGAAAATATACATCTGGTCTCCCTTCAATCACTCTGATTGTCTCTGGTGGTGCTTTTCTCCAAATCCTTGTACTTATTTGTCTTTTACTGAAATACAGGTAAGAAGTTTACCATTTCACTTTGTGTTACAAAGGTTCTACATGAGCTATGGTCATTTAGGCCTAGTACTGAATTTGAAACCCAGAATTGGTATTTCTTATAAAAACACACATGCAGAATGCAACAGGGCCTTGCTTTTAAATTAAGGTTTATTAATTTTGGGGATGTTTTGTTTAAAATAAATAGTTAAGAATGCATGTGCATTTTTTAGTGTGAACTTATGAATATAGTATCCAAATTGATGAACTTATGGAAACAGATTATACATATTGGTTACTTAGTTACAAGAGATTATGTAATAATTATTGTTAAATTATTACGGTGGTGATTATTTAAATAGGTACTGCTTTTTATTTTGAATCATATATTTATTTTTATGTATCATATTCATTTGTAATATTGTGTAATTTGTTTTCAAATTTGATGCTATATAATTCTGATATGTGTTTCTGTTTTCAATTAAATAAACGTGAACTTTCTAGAACTTCAAACCAAAATGATGCATGAGATAGGAATATATAATGGACTTTGGCCATTCAAACAAGGCCCACTTAAGGTAGGGTACTAAATGAATATCACTTTTGCTTTTGTTTTTGCAACTATTAGGCTCAATTTGTAAATAATTAGTTATTTTATTCAATGAAGAAAAAAACCATGAATCCAGTGATTTTGACGTGGAAATTTGAGCCATAATGGCTTGTTTGGTAGAGGGAGTGTAATGTTTACCTAAGAAGAAAATAAATTATGGGTGTGTTTGGCAATGCTAAAAAAATGTTAAGCTAAAAGTTTTTAATCTAAAATTTTTCACTCTCCATATCATTTTTTAATTATTTTTCTCGTTTTTCTATACAACTACCCTACTTTTCAATCATTTAGACACAACTAGCCTATCTATTTTAATTTTATTCTCTCTATCAATCACATAATTTTTTTTTTAATTTAACAAATTTTATATTAAAAACTTTTCATCCAAAAGTTTCATTACTTCTCAAACACACCCTATGACAAACGTTAGGATCAACCACGAAAAGCTGATGCCTTATGAAGGAAAACTAATTTTGGTCCATTGCTAGCTAGCCAGACTGCCCTTTGGAAGAAATGGAAAAGAGTGTCTCTATTTGTCTTGTTTTCTTTACTGTCGCAATACTCAAACGTGACAATTAATGTGCTATTTTCAATGATAATTTGGGGTCTTAGCTAATTTCAGATGAATATCTCACCACCATATCTTTTATGCCCGGTGAATACATTCAATTTATCAGCGATAAATACAAGTTGGCTTATCCATTTAAAATTTCATTGTCATGCATTGCCAAAAGCCAATACTGAAAATGTTGCTAGTGTTACTGATGATATTGGTAAAAATGGCTAAACTATATGTCACATTACCTGAATTTGTTGTGTAGTGCGGCTATCTCATATATTTTTCTGCAATAACGGAAGTTAAATCCACTAAATATGACTTCACTGAGGCATTCGAAAATGGTTATGCAACTGCATTATGTAAATGGTGGGCAACATCATCAGTTATGGGGGAAGAAGCCTGTCTCTCCTTGCAATGATGTTGTCAAAGCTTGAAATTTGCAAGACTCTATTTTGTCTTGAATTCATAGGTAATAATGTAGACAATGATGGCAATGGGGATGCATATCAGGCTAAATTCCCCATTTCTTCATCCACCCATCGTGGACCATCTGTTTGCTCAGCAGAAATTTCTGTCATTGGATAGAATTGTTAGTTTTATTTGAGAAAGGTCCCTGCACGACATTGTAGATAGATGCAAAAGTTTTAAAAAACCCAAACCTCATTTGAGTCTGCAGCTCCACGCACAGTCTCCTTGCTTGTCTGCCACCATCGATGCCCATTGCTGTCACTTTGTTGCCACAGATCTCTCCCCTTTCCCCTCTTGCCTCTCCCTTTTCTCATATTTCGTCTACATTGCTGAAGCCCGATGTCTTATAAAGCACCCAGAATCTATATAAAAAAATAATAAAAAAAAATCTCCAAATCAAGTGTTGAACATGGTTGGAAATTATTGCCAGAAAATGCCAACTTCAAATCCTAGCCTTCACTTACGGGTGATGGGCGATCAAAAACAATGTCAAGCCATAGACATGGCTGGATCCAAAAAAGATGGGGCAGCAGAGCTTTGGGCGAAACAATTTTTTTAAAAAAGAAAAGGAAGAAGAAGAAGATTCATAGGAGTGGAGCATGCAGGATTGGATGGTCGGATAGAGGCAACCATTGGATCTTTCTGTCAGAGGCTGGCATTCAAGAAGAATAAGGTTCTGTTGTGGAAGGCAGTCAGCAGTAAGGTGATGGGTCGCAGCCAAATTTGACAATTCTGGCAATGAACTGGTGATGCAAAAATCTAGTAGATCCAGCCAGTAACTTAGCTTGGAGCCCTTTCAAAAATTGGGCATCAACTTGTAATCCACAATTGCCCAAAATCCAACTGCTGGTGGCCATGGCTACAGTGCAGATTGCTGCCGATCAGACAGCTGGGGCAGAGCCATCACTTGTTGGAATTTTGCAGCAATGGCGACTGGGCGCTATAATGGGTCATGGGTTCTACCAGAACCTATTTGTCTTCTGAGTGGCAGTTTGCTGAAATTGATCATGATTTTGCTAGAGAAAATGAGAAATTGTGTGCGCTTTTCCTAGAGAAAATGATCTCTCTTCATTGAAATCATCAAGATCTTACCAAACTTAGGGAAGAAGACACTGGCATTAGAGGGCTTTTGTGATTTTAGGAGGCTATATGGGCAACTTAGCGGCGACGGTCTGTGAGTGGTTGACATGGCAGGTAGAAGAGAGGGAAGCAAGAGGAGAAGGATGTGAGCATCCTATTGCTGAAACGGAAGGTGGCAGTGACTTCCCTCTCAGCTTCCATGGCAAGGGTTCATGGAGGAAGATCATGTGCGAGAAGCCAGGCATGGGCAAATGGGAGGGGCTATGTTTGGAAATTTCTTTCCAATGTTCAAATGCTACGCAGGGACTATTCTCAAATAAGACCAAAAATTCTATCTGATGGTTGAAATTTCTGCAGCACAATCGAACGGCCCACGATGGGCAGACGAAGAAATGAGGAACTTAGCCCAGACGCATGTGATCAGTGTCCTGGCAATTGTATACTTTTTGCCATGTGACCAAATTTTACTGACTTGCACCACGTTTGAACGCTAGCTTGGCTTTCCTATTTGATAAAATTTATGACATCACTGCTAAGATGAAATGGTTTTGCCCCTGCAGAAATTAAATGTATGGGCTTATCCATCGTGTGAAGTTGCTTGTTCTCTACTTCTCTTTGTGCAGTTTCAGCAAAAAAATTTAGTGTTTCAAGGTTATTGGAATTGTTTCAAATACTAACATCCTTCTTTTGTTTTAATTAAGCTATACTAGTGGTGTACTCGTATATGTCTACCCACTTCTTTTGTCCTTTGTATGGGGCATGGGCAATGGGGTGCTCAATACACAGATCAATGCAATTCTTGGAATGCTGTTCAGACATGACATGGTAATTTCCCAAATACCTTTTAATTATTTTCTTCGGTTGTTGTTTCTTCAAGTTATCTTTCTGTCAAAGGATTTCACATCCTTTGACCTGTTGTGTGGTTTCTCAACTGATGTTTGCTTTAGCCTTAGCATGTATCATTTGCATCAACTTCCTCTCAAGTCACACATTTTCAATGCATCTTATTCTTTTCAATTCTGTTTCATTAGAAGTTAATAAAACTTCACTGGCAATTGGCCTTAGTCCAATGCCGGATGTTGCTGTATTTTACAGAAGCACACACACTGTTTATGCAGTACGGTGGAAACAGATGGACAATTCATCTCCTTCGTCCTTATAGTTCCTGATTGGAGATTGAATGTATCGGGCATTTGTTTTGGTAAATGTTTTAGGGGGACCTAGTATGCTTTGGTCGATTGCTCAAATCATTTTCTTGACTGTTTGGCTTTCGGGATACAATGCACCCTGAACTGAAGTTCTAATTTGTTCTATGGGTGTTTTTTGACCACTCTGGAAAATTGCACAGCCCATTTGTCATCCTTTATGTGGGGCAGCCAGCAGCAATGCTAATACTAATGCTAATTGACTGTTGAGCAGGAGGCAGCATTCGCACAATTGAAGGCGTGGCAGAGTGGTGCGATAGCTGTTGTCTACTTCATCAGCCCTTACATCGAATTTCATGCTACGCTGTTGGCAATGTTGGTTGCACTCTGCGCCTCAGTTGCTGTATTTCTATTCCTAACTGTTCAGGTAGAGAGAGCTTTCTCTTCTGTATCTTGATGGCGGCAGTCCATTTAGTCACAACCAAGATTCAAAATCTTGTCATCCTGGTTTCCCTGATGGGTGTTATCAGATGGTCGTGAGGCTGGATGCCTTTTATTTGTGTTATTTATCTCCTTGTGCTCACTAGAAAAGTGGGCAAACTCGGATTTCCAAAATCTTGCAATTTGATTCCATGTTTCTTGTACAAGTACTGGAGTGCAGAGCCAGTTAATGTGGTTGTATGTATCACTGCTGTGGAGATTTGAGTGGTTTATTTCTCAGGTTAGCAAAATAGGAGTATGGTGTGTCGACGTGTGGTTTGGCGCATGAATAAATGATATTGCAGGTGTAACTTCCTGTGTTCTTTCATGGCGGTTCTCCTCCCGCCAAATCTCCTCCGAAATAACGGAAAGAAGATTCGCTCACCCATCCACCCATGGGAGACAGAGAACCGTCTGCTTCGTTTTTTGATGGCATATCGTTACAAAGACTCCCTCCTTCCCTTGGGGTTTTGAGTCCGGATACTTGGCTCACATTGGTGGGTTGTGTTCGGTTTCACGTCTGTTTCGTTTTCTGAGTACAGTAGGAAAGGCAGGAAACCATACAAATTAATATAATTGTTTCTGGATTTCGAATATATATATCATTTTTCTAAAACAATCTCTATATCACATGTAAATGAGCCATGACAAAAATTATAATTGAAACTTTTTCCCATAATAGGTATATTTATACTCATTTATGGTCCTAAATATTTCTTATTCATTTATCTATTGATTTAATACGTTATTTTATTTTAGCTACAATTCAAAAATAATTGTAAAGAATATAACTTGCGGATTTATATTTGAAATCAACCTTTTTAAGGCAGTCATAGCTTTGTAAAATACATTAGACAAGTCTTATAATTCTTGAATTCATACATTTTTAAATTTGTTGAATTTTGATGTTTTTTGATTAAGGGTGTGGGGAAGTGATTTACAGTGTAAAAGTCTTTGAATTAGGAGAAAATAATTTAATATGATAAAAGTAACAATAAAGACTAAAGAGAATAAGAGTGCGTTTAGGAAGTGATAAAATTTGTAGATGAAAGTTTTTGAAATAAGAGAATGATGTCATATGACAGAAGTAATAATGAAGAGTAAAGGTAATAAAGTTAAAAGAAAAATAATCTTGTCAATGTGGGCCAAGCAAATGTTTCTTTAGCCCACTTCAAAAAATTCATTCACCATGTATTTTTATTTTTTTTCTTTATACGCTTGTTTATCTAAGTGTATTAATATATAAATTAAGTTTTATCATTTTTGGATATATGTATATATTTTTTCGAGATTTTTAAAGATAAGGGTATTTTTAATACACGTAAAAGAGTGATTCTATTAGCTTGAGCTACGCAAATGTCTTGCTTAGACCACTTTAAAAAATCCATTTATAACAACTTTTTTCTTGCCTTTTTTTTATACACTTATTTATGTGTTTATGTAAATGTGTTTAATATATGAACCAAGTTTTACTATTTTTTGATATGTGTTTATTTTTTTTTAATTTTCAAAGATAAGAGTATTTTAAATATATATAAAATACTTTTATATTTGAAAATTTAAAATATATATATATATATATACATGTCCAAAAATGGTAAAACTTGGTAACAACTAAAATGGTCTTGGTAAAAACTTGGGAGTCTCTAGAGTCAGCCAAAATGCTGTCTGGCAACAACCTGCTAGAGGAGCCCTTGGTTCTAACATGGAGAAGACCACCTGTAGGTAAGTTCAAGATTAATGTGGACGGGAGGAGAGCTTCGGTGAGAAGTTGTATGGGTTTTGGTGCAATCTTAAGGATCACGAAAGGAAAGTTTTTGGCAGCTATAGGATGGAAAGCCATGGGACTATTGCATGCAATCAATATGGAAGCTAGAGCTGTTTTAAGGGGCGTCAAATGGGCTGCCGAATTGGGCATTCAAGACGTGGTATTGGAAACTGACTCACTCATTTTAAGAAACCTTTTCCGGTTGGGGTGATGATTCAAGATATCAAATGTTCAGCTGATGATTTTGGTTCTGTCTGTTTCCAACGTGTGCTTAGAACTGGCAATACTTGCGCCCATGCTATTGCTAATTTTACAGCTATATCTTGTAAATCTCAGTGGTCTTGGTGGAGAAACCTACCAAAGGAAATTCCTTGTAAATCCAATTTGCTTGGACATTTTGTATAGTCATCCTTGATGAATACAAACATGCTTATTTTCAAAAAAAATACATATAAATACGTAGATGTATAAAGACCTCAAAAATATATATGCACATATTTAAAATGGTAAAAATAGGTTTTATGTTAAATACACTTATATGAACAAGTGTATGAAAAAAATAAAGAAATTATTATAAATAGATTTTTTGAGGTAAGCTAGGTGGAACGTTTGCTTAGCTCAGGCTAATAAGATCATTCTTTGTACAGATATACTCATAGATGTTTAAAAATCTCAAAAAAATATACACACATATTTAAAAATGGTTAAACTCGGTTTATATTATCAAATACATGTAGATAAACAAGTTTATAAAAAAAGTGTCATAACTACGTTTTTCTAAGATAGGCTAAGCGGGACATTTGTTTAGCCTAGGCTAATAGGATCATTTCTCAAAATTAAAATATTTAAGTTAGTTGTATGAGTAATTTCGTGGAAATGATTCAAAAGAAGAGTAGTTGTATCAAAAGATATGAAGAATAATTAAAAATAGAGTAATTGTGGAGAAAAATAGTTTTAAATTGAAAAATTTTAGTTTGAAAATTTTTTGGTATAAACATAACTTTTCTTAAAATTAAAATAGATAGGTCAATTGTATACGTAGTTGTATAGAAATAATTAAACAGTAAGACGGTTGTAGATGAAGATGTAATAAAATATTAAAAATAAAATAGTTGTGAAGAATAAAAAGTTTTAGATGAAAAAATGTTAATTCAAAAAGTTTTTGTATTAAGGTGCTTTTGAGAAGTGATGAAATTTTTAGATAAAAAGTGGTTAGTATAAAAGTTTTTAAAAGTTGAAAAAATAATATGATATGATAGTGGGAATGATAAAGAGTAAAGATAATAAAATTAAAACAGATTAGTTAATTATATGTGTAATTGTGTAAAAATGTTTTTGAAAAGTAAAATAATTTGTATAAAAAATGTAAATAAATAATTAGAAAAGAAGTTGTTAGGAGATTGCCTGTTGTGGGGTGGGATAAGAAACTCACAGGCTAATAATTATTTCTGTCAATAATTATAATTTTTTTTACTTCTACTTCTATATTTTATTCATTTTTTAATAATTTTTTTCATAAAACCTATTTATTCTAACTTTACCATTATCATTTTCTATCAACCACATAATTTTTAAAATATTTCATTTCTCATATTCCGCCTCATCCACGGTCCCCACAAAATTTAAGTCTCCAAACATCCTGTAGAGTAGTTGCGGAGAAAATATATATGTGTTTGTGTGTTTTTTCATGATACACTCCGCTATAAAATGTTCCCTATTCATAGTAAAATGTTATGAAAATTTATATAATTATTTATCTATATAACAATAATAGTTTAGACGGTTTAGATGTTGAAAATAACACTTTAAAACTTGATATTTATATTAAACTATTTTATTATATTGATTTTGTACCATTTTACGATGTGACATATACACATATTGGATTTTGGTGAAAATTGGTATACTAATAAAGTGAATAATTCTAAATATAATGGGTAAAATAGATTTTTTATTCATGATCAAATGAGCCCTACAGTGGTGACACTGCACTTATAAAATGCACTTGATTATTTTCTTGTGTATATATGGGTGTGTTTGGCAATTGATATAAAATGTTAAGTTAAAATTTTTCCATCTAAAACTTTTCACTCTATACAATTATTATATTTTTTTAATTATTTTTTTCACACTTTATCGTATAACTACCTTACTTTTTAATATTTTTACACAATTATCCACATAACTAATATATCTTTTTTAACTTTATTCTCTTTATTACTTATCATTATCCCTATCAGATCACATTATTTGACAACTTTTATTCTTCACAACTTTTCATCAAAAGTTTTATTCATTACCAAACATACCCTATATATTTTAACAGTTGAGAATGAAAAGTTTCATAGTGAAAAGTTCCGGCTGCAGATGTATGCACCCGGGTATATACAACTATTTTTTTTATTTTTTTCAAATTTTCTTTACAAAATGGTTAATATAAGTGTATTTTACGTATGTATCATTTTTTACCAATTTTGGAATTTTTAAATATTTTTTTAGATTTTTAAAAATTAGTGACAAAAAATTTAAAAGTTTAAAAAAATGATAGAATTGATACATACGTTAAATATACATAAATTCACAGCTTCAAGAAAAAAATTTCAAAAAAAAAAAGTAGGTGCAAAAGTTGCAGTACACCGGGTCCATTAGGTTGCAGCCCGAAGAGTTCGGGCCAGAAAGTACTTCGGTAGTGATCGTGTTTGATTATTTTGAAGGGGGATTGTACGGCTTATAGCATAAGAATTTAAAAGGCGTTGATCACATGGATCTGCGCACAATCAAGAACCATTATCCACATAATCGTGCATTTTCCTTTATTTTTCTGGGCGCGCTCCCTTGGATGAACCGATGAAGTTGCATTGCATTCAGGTTTTATACTGCAAGAACTGCACCGCTGACATCTTGCATCTGCAAACTCTAAATTTACCAATCCTTCTTCATCAACTCAGCATGCATTTTTTTTCAATTCAAAAGACAGCAGTGGACGTTTTCCCCATATTTTTCGATGATTTCAAGCTACGGAGTCAAAAAATAACATCATTCAAGAATCCAAGTATACCCGAGTTTTGTTGCTTTTGCGTGTCGTCTTCTACCCCCAACTCCGGCCACCAAATACCCGTCTATTTTCTTCTCCTGATCTACTTCGATCGCCTGGTTAAAAACTCTTCTGGTTCGGAAATACGATTTGATTGGGTTTGAGACAGCATTCTGTTCCCATGGACACGATTTCTGTCAACTCCCGCGGAGAGGAAGCACCATTACTTGGTGAAGAGAAGCCGACGATAAACCATGCCAGAGATATTCATCTTCTGAGCTGCGCATTCCTTTTTGTTTTCCTTGCATATAGTGCTGCGCAGAATCTGGAGAGCACATTGAATACGGTGAGCGCCTGTTGTTTTAGGGGATTTGCGTTTTTCTACTCGTCTACGGCAATTCGATTGCTTTTTTTTTTTTCCCTCCCTTTTTGAATATTGTATTTGCTTACTGCAAATTGTTGTCTTGATGGGTTTGTCATTCACCGTCATCCAAATCGTGTGTACACTAAATCCTCTACTTTGTTTTTGCTGGCTGGACATGTTTCTGCTGACGGTTTCGGTTTTTATCTTATGAACTGATCAGAGTTCCTATTTTGGTAGTTCAGATTGTTTGTTCTTTATTTTGAAATGGGATCTGTAACTTGTTGGTTTCTCTCTTTTGGGATTTTGATTTGAGTGGCTCTGGGTTTGGTATTTTAGTTGAAGTGTCGCAAGTCAGGTCAACCAATTTGGCAATGGCCTGGTGCTTCGTTGCTAAAAGAGTCGTGCTCTCTATGGTTCTGTAACTTCGGTTTCACCAATTCGACGTTGGATTTTAATATTTTGTACTGATAACTTGGTGGTTTCTTCTTAGTCAAAGTTTCAGGAAAAATGGTTACAACGTTGTCATTTTTCTCTTTAAAATTCAAGTTTGTAATTCATTTTAGCTAGGCTTCAGCAGGTAGCTTTCTTTTGTAAGTAGAAGTATATTCTTAAGTTTATTAGTAATTTTAGATAGGTTTCCACAAGTAACTTTCTTTTGTGGAACGGTACATTCATTCCGGTCAGGGTAAATTTACGTTCCATGCTGGCAATTTGGGTGCTTTGCTTTCATTTTTGTTAGAAATCTTTATCATCCAAGCCCCATTTAAATACGTGAAGCCAGTATCTGGTCATATTCCATTTTCCAACAATCACCGTTGCAATACTCAAGTAGAATTGCTTGGCTGCATACTGCCAGCTTTGCTTTAGTTCTAAATTGCTTGCTTGGGTTTTTCTTTTCAAATGGCATTGTAAGATATCTGTCTGTGTTGTTAAACACCTTTTGCAACACCCAGCAGCAAAAATTTCATGAATTTCAGATTACTGCTACAGGTATTTTAGTTGAAACTGTGGTTGATGATGAGTTTCTGGTTATTTCCTTTTTTTAATCAAAATGGCAACTTGGATCATATACTATATCTGTAGTTTTTGTTTTACCATTTTTTATCTTGGCAGTTTTAAAGGGTTTCAGGTAGTTTTGTCTTTTGATAGTTTGTTTTAGGCTACTTGTCTCTTCTTCTTGTTTATGCAATTGCTTCTTGATAATTTACATGTGCAGTTTCCTGCTGTTTTACACTACAAATGGCATTGTAATTAGTATTTTTGCTTCCATTTTTTTTAATGGTTGTTTCTATATTCTGTTTTTCCCAGTAAATCCTAAATATATTGTACTAGAGGTCCTAATTTCTTCTTTTCTCTGCAACCTAGTAACAAGGCATATTTCTTTTGTCCTCTCAACTAATTTTGCAATCAATGTTTCTGTCTTTAGGAGCAAGCCTTGGGTTCTACTTCCATGGGAATATTGTATCTTTCCTTTACTCTATTTTCGTTTGTGGCTTCTCCCTTGGTTAGGCTACTGGGATCAAAGTATGCGCTGGTTGTTGGCACCACTGGTTATTGGTTGTTCATGGCGGCAAATTTAAGACCATCTTGGTAAATTCCATACCATAGTTCTCGTGTATCATGTCAGGATGTGATCTTGTTAGACCCGCCTAAAAATCTATTTTTAAAATTTTTTTAGTTTTTTTATAAAATTTTTTCCTAAGGGTATTTTGTTCATATGTCATGTTTTACCATTTTTGAAGATGTGTAAGTATTTTTTTAATTTCAAAATCTGGGCAGCTGCTGAAAATGACTAAAATGCCCTTGACTTTGAAATTTTAAAAAAATAGATACACATTAGCAAAAATGGTAGAACTTGGAATTTGGATTAGATGCACTTAGGAAAACATTGTTATAAAAAACTAAACTAAATAAAAAAAAATAGATTTTTAGGCCGACCCAAAATTGGCCTAAAATGATCAGGGCCTATGATGCTTGACTCTCATCTTTTAATTGATTGAGATATACATTGATGATGTGTATGGGCTCAAAAGGACTCTGATTATAATTGCTTTACGAAAAGGTGGAAGTTGGCCATTGTTCAATGGAGCAATGAAGAAATATGAGGAGACCAGGATGTGATTGTCAAGGTTCCTGCTTTCAAGATGTGATAAAATCCTTCTGGTGCTGTTTAATCTGTACTCCTTGCTGCACTGATAAGCATGACGGCAGATGTTTAGGCTTAATGCTGAAGTTGGTGCCTCCTTTATAATGGAGTGTCTGGATTTTTCATTTTCATTTTCATTTGCTTCCTTCAGAACAAAACCCAATATGGATAAGCTACTGATTAATTCTATGAAATCATGTTCTACGCGAAGAATTATGGAGACACATTTCTGCAAGAGTGCCATTAAGAATGCATTCTGACCCAGAAATGCCTTGCAGATAGGTCTCTTGTAATACTTGAGTTGTAGCACCTTGTGGCATGATTGTGACATGATTGTGACTTGTTTTTAGTTTTATGGAAGAAAGCTGTTAAGTGCTCCATTGTCTACCTTATGGACACATCATACAAGTGCAAAAAGAGTTTAGCACTCCATTTCATAAGCTTTTAATGCTTTCATTGCAAAAAACTGTAACTTACCAAAAACTATACCAGTTATAGACATATGTGGATGATCTGGTTTAGACCAGCTGTTTATCTTCCTGAATGTGCAACTGCAACTCGTTTGATCAGTCAAAATTGATATTTATCGATTGTAATCTTTATAGTGGGCCTACTTTATTTGTCCCTTTGATTTACCAAATGTGCTATGACTTGAGCTAGGTTATATGAGGGCATTCATGTCTCTAAATAGCATTCTCCTGTTCCAGAAATCCATTTTGTGAGGTAGGACAGATTATCCGATTTTCTTGTGAGTATGCTGATGGAAGCAGCCTGAATGGGCTTCATTCGGCCGTTGAGATCTCTTCAATTACATACTGCATCCAGGATTGTGCATGACATATGCACTTCCTCCTAAAGAGTCCCAAGATGTTTTTTGAAGATCCACATTTTTCAAAATGTTGATAATTTGTTTGCAAAATAATCTTTCTTCATGGGAAGCGTCAACTGGGCTTGTGTAAAAGCTTTATACTCCTTTACAGCAGTTGTTGTTGCTTAGCTGCACTATGTCCTACATTATTCAGCTAATTAAATCACTGCTTTTGGAACTAATTTTCATGTACCTTCTTCTACTATGCAGGTACACAATGGTTCCTGCTTCCGTGTACCTTGGTTTTGCTGCCTCTTTAATTTGGGTTGGTCAGGTGCTTGCTAATGTTTGATCAATGCTTTGCAATTTTTGTTACTTTTTTTTTTTTCGAAATCACTTCTGCAACAGGAAGATGGAATGAATAATCAATTTGCTTCATTCTGAAAATATCAGGGAACCTACCTAACTTCTGCAGCACGAAGCCATGCAAAGGATTCCAACTTGCATGAAGGAACCATCCTTGGAAACTTCAATGGAGAATTTTGGGGCTTCTTTGCCAGTACCCAGGTGAATGATTAGTTTGATGCTAGGGGGGCTGTAGTTCTTTCATGAGGGGGAACAGACATGCTGAGAGAAGTTTGTGCAACCTGACAAGATGTTTAAATTATCCTTGAGCATTTCAATAGAGCAGATGGGCCAATAGTCTGCAAGCCAGGCACTTGATATGATAGTGCTTGCCACAGTCTGTCCTTCTGATGGCAATTTCCATCTTTTATAATTATAGAATCCCCATCCCTGTTGGAATTAATTTTCATGCTTTTTGTGTGTAATGACATCAACAATTTGGATGCACTTGTGATGAGAGCTGAGAATGCCCATGTCTTTGGACCCAAAATCAGAAAAATAGCTTCCAGTTTTTTCTTTCCTTTTGACATGACCTAACCGTGTGATAAAAAAATTGTCAATTTCAGATAATTGGCAACTTGGTCACACTGGCACTATTGAAAAATGGAAAGGTATGTTATATTCGCGTTGCAAACTCTTTTGGCTACTCTAGTTAATTCTGTTTATTCCTTATTTTGGCACTTATAGGATGCATGATTTTTTCGTAGTGTTTCTTCCAAAAAGATTGTGTTAGTTTGTCATATCCTGTTTCTGCATTTGATATTTCATGTTTGGACAATCTGCATTGCACTATGACCTATTAGAGCTACCTTTGGTGTTTTGTCCTGCTTTTCTTATGTACAAACTCCATGAGCAGGTAATGATTTTTTTCTTTTGGTATATTTTTTTCTAAAAATATCTGAGAAACATAAAAAATTGAACTTAGAAACCAGGCTACCAGGGTAGTTTCCCCTTTGTCCTGCTATTTGAATTTTCCCTTTTAAAATTTCCTTTCAGTCCATTTATGGCCACAAAACTGACAGTTGACATTTTCACATGTAACATGGCAGGATGATGAGACTGTTAGTGGAACAACATTGTTATTTACAGTATTCCTTGGGAGCATGACCTTGGGAACCATATTGATGTGCTTCTTACATAGAAGGGATAGCGAAGGAGATGTTCAAAAACTATCAGTTGGTTTTAGTGCTTCTGTCGAATCACTATTGAAGTTGGTTGTGGCACCTCTATGTGATGTGACAATGTTGTGCATTATCCCTCTTTTCGTCTATTCAGGACTACAGCAAGCATTTATGTGGTAAGGGCCACTTTTATGCATATTATTTAAATTTCTGGTTCATATGCAAGAGTTACAACAGATCACGTGTAAATATGTAGTTTTCTTGTTGGCATATTGTGAACAGCTATTTCTGGAATTTGTCTGGAGCACCTGGTCCAGAGCATTAGCTTATTAACATTGGAGCATTAACTGTTCTGTTGATAACTATTTCTGGTATCCATAGTGTGAGAAAAAATTTTATTTGCATCCTGGATGTATTTAGTCATTACTTTGCAGATGGTGGGTCCCATTAGACCAAATTGGATCACAGTGTCATGGGCCCACATTCGAAATTTAGTGACTTTAATACATGCTCTCTTCTCTGATGTCCACTACCTTTCTCACGCCAGGGCTGAATTCACTAAGCACGTCATTAAACCAGCATTAGGTGAGGCAGGTGTAGGTGGTGCAATGACTATATACGGAGTTGCAGATGCAATTGTAAGTACAGAAGTGCAATAGGTCAATTTGTATATATTTCATCGATTTCTTTTTTTTTTTTTTTTTTTTGAATGAACAGACCTGAATATTTCATCGATTTCTGATTGCATAACCATGTAATGGATCTTGGTATAATCATATTACATCATTCACAACTCTACTAGAGAGCCCACCAGCTGGGACCTTAAGGTACGGTTGAAGAAATATCCTTTGATGATTGAAGAACTAAATCCTTTCTCAAGTAACAAGATTAATATCATGTAGTTTATCTACTACAATCTTCTTGTTAGGGACTTTTTTTTTGTGGCTTTTCAAAAATTCAATCACAAAACAGTTCTATCCATATCTTATATTTTGAAAGCCAAAATTTCCTTCATCCCCTCTTGACTTTGCTAGTTACATGTGATTTTAATTTTATCCAAATTCATTCTATCACTTTTGATAGGACATCATAACTTTTTGTTCCAGTGTTCATTGGTTGCTGGGAAATATACATCCGGTCTCCCTTCAATCACTCTGATAGTCTCTGGTGGTGCTTTTCTCCAAATGCTTGTTCTGTTTTGTCTTTTGTTAAAACACAGGTAAGATGTTTACAATTTCAATCTATTTTACAGAAGTTCCTACATTGACCTCATACTACATTTGAAACCCAAAATTGGTATTTCTTATAAAAACACTGATGCGCTTAAATTATGGTTTATTATTTTTAGGGATGTTTTGTTTGAAACAAATAGCTGGGGATGCATGGGCATTCTTTGGCATAATTTTATGAAAATATATTACATAGATCCATCAATTAAATTATGGTTTATTATTTTATGTACTTTATATTGATTTCTGATTCACAGCTATATAATTGTCATATGTATTTGTTTTTTGATTAAATCTTAATATTCAAAGGAGCTTTTTCTAAAACATCAGTCCAAAATGAAGCATGGGATATAATGGACCTTGGCCTTAAAAATAATGCCCACCTCAAAGTGATACGTAAATTAATAATCACTTTTGCTTCAAATAATTGGTTTCTTTTATTCAGTGCAGCAGAAAGCCATAGACCTGAGTGATTTTGACATGGAAATTAGAACCCTAATGCTTGTTCGGATAGAGGGAATGTAATATTCACCAAGGGGAGAAGAAAATAAATAGTGAAAAGGTAGGTTATTAAGGGAAATTGGAGGAAAAGGAATTCGTTCTCCTTTGCTACCCATCCAAACAGCCCCCCAAGAAGAATTCGAAAAAAATGTCTCTATTTTATCCTGTTTTCTTTATTTTCAGACTATAATTCGTGATGATGAGTGTGCTATTCTTTATAACAATTTGGGGTCTTGATTGACCTCATCTCACCATGTCTGTCTTGCAGTGCTTCTATTGATGTATCGGAGTAATACAATTAATTTATTGGTGATAAATACTAATTGGCCCGTCTATTTTGATTTTCCATTTTCAAGCATCTCCAATTGTTGGAAATGTTGCCGATATGTAGGTGATGTTGGAACTAGAAATAGCTAGAATTACAGGTGACATTGCTCAATTTTTTGCATAGTGAGACTATATGCAATAGCGGGATCAACTGCATTTCATAATGGGTATGGCGGTAACATCATCAGACACAGATAGAAGCCTGTATTGGCTTGCAGTGATGCTGTCATGGCTTGTAATTTGCAAGAGTATATTTTGTCTTGAGTTTAAATTAGTAAGGTTGGCAATGATGGCAATGGCTAGACTTTATGCCTATGTTACCATTTTCTACTAATTTGCACTGTTAAACACTAGTGGCTTTCCTATTAGGGCATCACTGTTAAGATAAAACGGTTGGCTCACCCTTGCAGAAAGACACTAAGGATCTGTTAGGCATTTGGTAATTAAAAAGAAAAAGCTCTCCCGCCTCTTCATACATACCTTTTAATATGATCTGGTGCCTTACCTATTTCAGTACCCTACTTTTTCTATTCTAACTTTTACATTTCAATAATTTCTTCACATTTTCTAATACAGCTACCCTATCTATTTTATTTTTATCCTTTTTACTTTTATCATCACCCCTATCACATTACATTATTGTCTTACTTTTTTAACATTTTTCCCTACAAAAATTTCTCCTTTTTTTATTTAACAATTCAGAATGAACAAGCTATTCATTTCCTAAGTTGCTTGTTCTCTTTTTGCAGCTTCAGTCAAAAGTTTTTTCAAGTTTATTGGAACTTTTCTGATTTTTGACCTTTTTTTATTATTTTAATTTTAAGCTTAACTAGCAGCATACTTGGATACATCTTCCTAGTTCTTATGGCCTTCATATGGGGTATGGGCAATGGAGTGTTCAATACACAGATCAATGCAATTCTTGGAGTGCTGTTCAGACGTGACATGGTAATGCCTGTAAACCTTGTCAATCCTCTTTGTTGATATGCACTCTTCTAGCTACTTTCTTTCAAAGTGTTGCAAATCCTTTGCCAAAGCTGGCTTTAGCCTTGAACATTTGCATCAGCTTCCCCTCAAGTCATGCATGTTATGCATCTTATTCTTTTTAATTCTATTGTATTAGGAATTAAATAAAGCTTCTTGTTGACAATTAGCCTCACTCCAATGCCATATAATGTTATATTTACAGAAACCTGGGCATAGAAATGCTGGTCATTTGGTAGACTGGAAACATGTCAACAATCCATCTGTTGGTAACTTGGTCCTCGTGGGTTTGGACTTTGGATGGAATGGAAACATTGCAGCCATTTTATGGACATTTTTTTGGTGAATTGTGCTTCAAAACCACATTGGAAGCAGTCCATTTACTAAAATGAGAGCTCGTGAAACATGTTAGTCGATAGCAACTATTGAAATGGTGCAGGATGACCTAGTGTGCTTTTGCTTTGGTCAGTGACTCAAAAATTTATTTTGCGATGCTTTGGCTTTCAGGTAGATACAATGCAAAACCCTAGGCCTGTAAATTGTTAGCCCTGATTGATTCCATGGCCATTTATTTTTTTCTGCCTTGACCAAAAGAGAGTCTGACTGCAACCACTCTGGAAATTGCACAGCCTGCTTGACATCCTTTGTTTGGGGCATCAAACTGCAATGTTAGTACTAACAAATTGTCGGGCAGGAGGCAGCATTTGCACAATTGAAGGCATGGCAGAGTGGTGCGATAGCTGTTGTGTTCTTTGTCAGCCCTCACATTGGATTTCATACGATGCTGTTGTCAATGTTGGTTGCACTATGCATCTCAGTCGCTGCATTTCTATTCCTGACTCTTCAGCTAGAGAAGGCTTTCTCTTCTGCATCTTGACGGTGGCAGTCCATCAAAGCAAATTGTGAGATCTTGTTACCAAGGTTTTCTCTGTGGGTGTTATCAAAAGGTCCTAAGACTGGATATGCCGTTTATGTGTCGGTTTTCTTCTAAACTTTGAAATGTTTACTTGTGCTAGGTTGGCCCAATTGGATTTGAAGAAGTTCATCCTACATAGTGTCAGTACAGGAGTGAGCCTCTCACTCCTTTTGCAGATACGGAGAATCTTGTTGCATTTTTCTGTGCTTTACGTTTCAATTTGGTAATGCAATGTGTTATTGTCAAATGTTTTTCAATTTGGCGCTTGAATGTGTAACCTTCTTCTCTTGGATAAGCTTGTTGTTTAGCTACATTAAAGCGTTTTACAGCCAATCAATCTATGGGAACCAGCGAACATCCTTGATTTGAGAAGCCATCCAAGAACCAACCTCCTGTTTTTATCTTAAAAACCAAGTGAAACTTATATTCCACTAATCATAACCGAAACCGTGAAGCTTGTTGTCATATTATCTCCGATGGTTGCGATCAACGGGGAATGCAAAGACTGTTGTCCGCTGCTGCTTGAATAAACTGCAACCTCGGCAGGTTTGGATTTCTAAAATTTTAGGATAAATTCCGAATCTGGCTACAAATTATACCCAAATATGCAGTTGTCTGAATAAAGGTTCTAAATACGACCTTCAGTTCTTTTCCAAATATGACCCTGTGGTTAGTTTGGCCGCTTTTTTTTTTTTACCTAAATGCCCCTTGCAAAAATCTAACCCAACATAAAGAGTGATCTCTATTACATTTTGGGGTAAAGTTGTGCTTTGATAACCTTGCAGAAAGGACCTGTTATTGGATTTGGTTTTAGGTTTTTAATAGCTTTTTTAGTTTTAAAAAAGGTAAAATTGAATTGCACGATCATATTCAATCCTATAAATGTCTGATCCTATCCATAACTACAGGTATAGTCCATGTTATTAAAAGCGGACCACACCGGATGGGACAGTTCAAACTTTGGGCGGCTGGTTCAACCGCAAGACTGTTCAATCAATCAAGAAAACCGGCAATCTTGGCAATTGGTGATATGATATATATTTACACAGTTACAAAGTAATTTCAAATATCAAAATATCACTTTTTTAAATTGCGGATTTGTTTGATTCATACATCTTTTATGATTTAAAAAAGGTTTAATTTAAAATATACCTACTCCATTTGTCCTTAATTACAAATATATCAACTAAGTTTGAAAGATTTTACATATATCCACTAAGTATTCTATTAATTTCAGATATACTTAATATAACGTTTAGAAAAGTTTAGTAATTTAAAGTCTCATAATATGACGTTTAGAAAAGTTAATCCAGCTTCTATTTCTATTGTTGTCATATTCAGCTTCGTTTTACTAGCTTGTCTTTCAAATTGCATGAGCTTCCATCCAATCACCCAACTTCCGTCTTAATTAAATCCTATTATTATTAAATTATAAGGGATATTTTAGACCTTTCTTATGATATATAATAGTGATTTTAAGTTGTGCACGACAGAATGATTATAAATGAAATTTTGTACTTATTTAGTGCGTAATTTAAAACTTTTGAAATTTAGTAGACATGTTTATAATAATTAAGGGCAAATGAATGAAGTGAGCATGCTAAAAATCAACCCTTTAAAAATATTTTCTTCGTACGCACTCTTTGCTTTAGCTGGCGGAACGTTTACCGGTATCAAGTGCTTCAGTTATGGCCGTTCTCCTACCGCCAAAACTCTCCCACAAATACCAAGAAAATTAGGATCCCTTCGCGCGCAGGAAAGAATCGCATCACAAGCTCTCACCAGCGATCCCTTCCCTGAGATCGAACGCACCAACAGATGGGTGGATGGATGGATGGATACATGTGTGCATGGTGCGGGTTGTGGGTCCCACCATTTCCCACCCACGTTAGTTTTTGCCCTTTTTTTTTAATTATTTTTATTTCCGTTTGCAATTAACTAATTTCGTCTTCCTTGTCTCTCTTCGCGCGAATCTCGAGTGGCTGACCTTCCCCAGTTGGAAAAGTGGTTGAGATTAGGTAGATTCCTTTCCTTCCTTCCTCATCAATAATCCCTCTCCTCCCTCTCGCTGTTCTTGAACTTCCACCGCACTACTACTCACCCGCAGCGCATGTTAGCTACTGTAACCTGAATATATGATCCTCACGACTTTCCTCCGCCATATGGTGGAGCGCCGCCCACTGCTGATCTACGCCGCCACCTGGACTGCCGTCCTCACAGCCACCGTCGCCCTCGCCTCTTTCGCTCCAGAGATGGCCTTCGTCCACGCCATTTCCCCGGCCTCCGCCTTATCTCGGGCCTGCCGTCAACACGGCGCCGTTAGGATTCCCTTAGAGGGGCCGGGCGAAGTCCTCTGCTTCCCGGCCCACCACATCCGGCGGTCGAAGATGGATCTGCTGGTGCCCCCCGCGTTCGCAGCTGCGGTGGTGGCTTTGTCGGCGTGCTTGGTTCGAGCCGTCGGGCTGTGGGAAGACGACAGAGAGGAGGACTCGTTCTAACGTGCGCGCACTTGGAGCTAGCGTAACTGTCGCAACCACCGCTCACCTGAATCATGTTTTCATCCTGCCTGTCTTTTTCTACCCCAATCTTTTTTTCTTTTTTTCCTTTTTGTAGTTTACGTTTTCATTGCCAGCTATTATTTATTCGCCAACTCCCATGTGTGAGAGTGAGGGCTTGGGTTGGCCGGGCCCACTCCACATCGTACTGTGCTGACAAAGCCATCCAAGGGAGCGGAACCCGTTGCTCAAGGAATTTTCGCACGCGTTGGACGTACGTGCTTGCTATTTTATCTCCTCCCTCAATATTTCCTCCGCATGATGCATAACGAATCGCATGCATATCAGCAAGCCAGCAGCATGACGTGCAGCCCGCTCGGAAAAGATGGGGACCCACGCACAAGCAGATTTTAGAGCGTTCAAGAACAAAGAACAAAGAATAGAAGACAGGAAAATAGAGTTACTTTTTTGTGAAACTCCATTTCAATCTATTTGTTTTCATCTTCGTGATTAATAAAAAATTCATTTCATCCATTTTATGTAGTGTTGTTTAGATTTTCTTAGAAATCTTATCATTTTTGTAGCATATATACGTAGAATTGATGAAATAAAATACTTTAATACTAAATGTTAATTTTAAAATTATCTTTTTAACATTTAAACCATCTAAAATATGAAGAACTGGTCATATAAAGTACTATAGTATTATAATACATATGTAAATGGCTCTCAGAATTTTTTATAATTACCTATGTGTAAATTACTTTAAGAATTTTTTATAATTACCTATGATTATACATTTTTAAGCAAATATGGCTATATACATATTTGATTTGAATGAAATTTAATATTGTAATTAAACTGATAATGCTAAATATAATAGATGTAGTATACTATCATCAATCAAAACATATGGAATTACATAAATCTACTTCTATATATAGAGTGGATTTGATTAACACTATACTAATCAATTTTAAAATAAATAAAAGAGGGTCACAAGTAAGTATAAGTTTAGAGTGTCTAAACTTATTAAGATCCTTATCTTACACACGCACTAATTTCTGATTTAAAATAATGTCAGCTAGTATTAATAATTATTTATTTATTTATCTATTTATTTAAAAAATGGAATAAATTACATAAAATGACGCAAATGAAGTCCATGTAAACCGGTTCAACATTTGCTTAGATGTTAACCTGTTCTAAGTCAACGCTGCCTAATACGTATTTGGTGGGACATTCAATTCATTAAATTTTCTTTTTGTTAAAAAAAAATCTTGTTGGGGGCATCAAAAGAGTCAATTTTTGTTGTGAGTGTGTGTGTATATATATATATCTCGTGACAACTTATAGTACATTTAAGCACATTCGTGACTCTCATATGATGGAGAAAAATTTTCAATAACACTTTACATATGGGAGAAACTGTAAATACTTCCATCAAATAAAAGAAATAAAAAAACTCTCACACAATCTAAATAAGAATGAGTAGAATTAACTCATGACCAAGCAACAATTGGCCAACATGGTGGCATCAATAGAGTGGATTTGATTGAAGTACAATCGGCAATCTGGGGACAAAATTAATAACGGAGTCAGTGAATTTTAAATAAATAATAGAGTTGACGGATGATTTAAAATATTATTGCAGCAAATAATATAGAATAAAATTCCTTTATGAGATCAAATTGGATCAAAGTCAAATTGACTCTCCTGATGAGACCAGGGGAAAAAAATGTCTTACGGTGTGCATATAACACCTTCCAGCTACTGCATGAGATTGATGTATGATAGATAAAAAAAAAAAAAAAGGAGGTTAAAAAAATATCAATAATCAAGCAAAAATTAACCATATGAAACGAAAATGAAATGGTGTTAATTAATTATACAATGATATAAAATAATTAGGCTTTCGAATGAACATTATAAACAATTACGAAAGATAGACAGGAATATATATCAAGACATGCAACGAAATTCATTTTTAATTGGGACTCATTGGTTGACTATCATGAACTAGGGGTTTGTTCTGGTGACTATTTGTAAAGAAAATTAGTTGCCTATGATAATCTTTTGCAACCCATGTTCGTCAGTATTTGCAACCGAGTTCATTTGATTTTTAATTGACTTAGCACAAATGAATACATGCACAGACCACTTGCAGTAGCCAATTTCTTGCAGTAAAAACAGCCATTTGACATTAAAAAAAAAAAAAAGAAAGAAGAGAGAACGAATAAATAACGGAAAGCTTATGATTTGTTATAAACAAATGTCACTTGTTCTAAATCATTTTCCATATATATATATATATATATATTGTATGAATTAATGTGTAATTGACTCCATAAATATCCATAAAACCTACGGAAGTACAAGATTATTTTATGTGCTATTCTTGTATTGGAGACTCTGCTTGCTCAGCAGGCCAACACAGAATTACTGTCACACGGCAATTTCAACCCAAACTTAAAGCAATAAGCCAGTGTACTCTTTTGTCTAGTATCTCTAAAGTTGTAAAATTCTCGATCATGTGGATTGAAACTAGAAGAGGACAGATATGGTCAGTTGTTATTGGATTAGTTTGGAGCGAATTCAGGTCTACCTGATCCAAATATGAATTTATCCTATATATTTGGAAAATTTCCACCCAACTGTGCCTCCCGTTTAACTAATTTCTAGCCAAGCTTCCTTCTACTCCATTCCTAATTAGGTCATTACTTTTGGGTTGGTTTAGGCTTGTTTCCTTCGAACAATTATTTTAATACAATGATGAGTTATTAATTTTCCAGTTGATTGAAATTAATTAACGTAACATTAATATCAGCATCAGCTCATGTTCAATTCCTGTATGCCTAAGAAAAGGCTTTTCGTGAGCATGGATTCATAAAAAGCTGTATCGGTCATCTTTTTATATATTTTTTATGCAATGATATTTTATTAACATTGATTTTGATTATTTCACATCATTACCAGAAATAAAAGAATACAATAATTGAAGGTTATTCATATGAATTTGGAGGCATCTTTTCTTATGTACGACGACTGAAGAGGTGGGTTGAAATATATATATATATATGTATATATAT
>JAXCLR010000001.1:71827136-71846155 GCA_035584095.1 Annona squamosa
GCCTACACATATTAAAATATAAAAATAATTTATAGAATCATTTATCAATATAAAAATCATACTTTAAACGGTTTAGATATTAGAAATATAACTTTAAATTTGATATTTGTGTAAGATTATTTTCTTATATTGATTTGGTATCATTTTAAGATAGGGCACGTATACGGATTTGGATGAAAATTGGCATGCTATCAAAATAATTAGTTTTAAATACAATGAGTAAGGTTAATGTTAATTTTAATACACGTGGAGTCTATTTTTGGTTAGACTGCACCTGTAATAACGGTGCAGTTCATCTGCACTCCATTAACTTCCTATATATATGCATCCTTATTTACGTGGAAATTTAGCATTATTTGTAAGTTTCATTGTCACATGTAACATATAATATTAAGTGGACGTGCAATGGAGGATTTTTAATACCCAGCTGGCACTTCTTCATTATTGAAATATTATTGTAGAAGATTATTTTCAAAGAACTGAAGGATTGCTTATTTTCTGCGGTGATATTTGCCTTATCACAATTACCTCAAAAAAAAAAAAAACAAAAAAAAGTTGAATACGGTTAATCCAAAAGTCGGTGAGAATCCGACATCTTTTTCCAGGCTAGATTCGTCCTTGGCAGAGAAGGATGCCCTGCCTATAGCCAACACAATTTTGCTTAGGGTTAGACTAGAATTTCTCAATTTTGGGTGGAAAAGGTTGGGTTCCCATCAGTTTTAAGTTTGAGCTGAGGAAATTCAATCCAAACTGAATCCTAACCTTGAGTTTTCAAGTGCTTGCTAAAATTTTATTTCGATGAATATAGGTGCAAACATTTATATTTAAGGTTTATATGAATCCCTTACATGCATCTACACGTTTATATTTAACTATAACTTAATCTTGTAAGTATAAACATTTGAGAAATGAAAGAGTATTCAAATAGGTTTAATCGAAGCCTTCTCCCATTCAAGTCCAAAGTTACCTGATCATAACCATGTGGATAATACAGTAAAATCACTTCATTAATAGGACTGAAATATCCTCTCATGTGAAACAGACACTATTATATAATGATATCAACCACTCATCATACTATCATCTTCATTAGGTGTTGGAGGAGATTGGCTCTATTTCAGCGCTGCTCTGCTGAGTCAATCAACTTGGTGCTGAAATCCCACAGCTTCTTAGCTAAACCTTCATCTCTGGCTAATAGGCTTGTTTTGAATTCATTGCAGTCAACGAAGTACTTCCCTGTTTGACCCTTGAGACTTGGATGAAGAGCCACATACAATGTTGTAGCTGCTCCCTGAAAATGTTCATCATAATTATTGTTATTCTAATGCTACTTTGGAAGTTCTTTCTAATGGTTATTCAATCTGAATATGAGTAGCAATCAAAAGGACTAACAGTAACAATTCTAAACCTTACCTGCTACAGAAAGGTAGAACTCTTACAAGATTTTCAATGAACTATCCCAATCACTGTTTCATATGTTTTCAAAATAACTAGCATTCATCAACTCCACTAGGCCTCTTGTCTAGATTTAAGCTATACTCTAGTCTGTGCAAGCCAGAAACCAATTGAAGCTCTCCATAACGAAAATATAGTCAGTGTCTATCCTCTAGACATCCTATAATTATGTATAAATTATACTCTCTATATGCACTGCTTGGAAAATGAAGGGGTAGAAACAAGCAGGCACATGTATGAAAAAACCAGGAAACATAAATTGTTTGTCATTATCCAATTGACAAGAGAGCAGCAGTTGGTAGTAAGCAGGTGCTTAGATTAATTACGCACCACTACCTTCATTGTATATGGGTTCCCTGTGGAACGGGCCATTCATGAATATAAAGCCAAACTTTGAAGTTAAACTAGTGGTTCCATGTCATGACAATAGCCATCAAATATTGAAGACTAGAGCGCTAATTCCATTAAGCATGTTATCATATACCTGTGGTACATTTTTCCAGAATATGTATGTCAGTACCTTCAACACCCCTGCACAGAGTAGCAACTGTTAGACAATAGAAGCTGCTTTTATGTTTTCACAACTAAATCACCTGCAGAAAGAAAGGAATCTAATGATTTCTTAGCTGTGACCTCATCCATTTTCATGATTATTGACCAAATACTTGCTTTGGTGCCCATTTCAGATTCCCACAAAATCCCAGTTAGAAGTTCTGTAACAATTATCCGATTACTTGACAAGGTTATCTAATTTCAACTAAAATCAGATTTTTCCAGTTCAGTAACATACTCATTAGAAGGAAAGAGTGTCTCATAAGATTGGTCATTATCAGCCCTGGGTGGACAGCATTTACAGTGATATTTGCACCTTCCTCCTGGTTTTCAGTGCATGGAAAAAAAAAAGATTCAGTAATAGGCATTCTCTTACATTTTCAAAATGAAAGGTACCAATGAAATTTGATGAATAAAAGGGAGAAAACTGCTTATCAAATTCAGGGTAAATAACAAAAAATAAGCAGTAACCAAACACAACTAAAATGATTGACCATCTGAAAGATCCACTTGGCTTGGGGTATGATCCCATCAATGTCATCTCTGTGTCCGCGACTGAACATGGTCCCAAGTATAGCTCTCATAGACTACAGGAATGATTCTCTAAAAAGGAGCATCAGTCACCTTTAAACGCCGAGCCAGCTCACTCGAATGCAATATGTTTGCCAACTTCGATTGACCATATGCCTTTTTGTCAGAATATCTGATAAATGAAAACAAAATTTAATTCTCGAAATCCTACTATCTACAACAGCAATGTATGAAGTCAATAAATCTAGTAAAATAGGTTCTTCTGAAACACTACTTTCAGAGGTAGAAACTCATACCCAAATTCATCATTGAGTCTGTCAAACCGAATCCCTTCTTCATATGTATGAATATGTGCTATAGATGACAAGTTCACTATCCTTCCCTCAATCCCAGAAACTCTTGCAGTGTGTTTCATTTTTTCAAGTAGAAGGTTTGTCAAAAGGAAATGACCTGACATGAAGAGATGAACAGATTTATTTTCCAATTATTTCAATCCGAAATGAGGCATGTTCTAAAACTGATTCGAACATAAATTATATGAGCAAGATCACTTTGGCCCATGGATTAACTGTGCCCAACATTTCACCTTGCATTTGATGTAGACATGCAATTGTCTCTCTTTCATAACCATTGTAAAGCATGGAGCAAACAACTATGCTTCTGATAATGGACAGATATCAGGTTCTTCTGAAGCTTTTTGGAGTATAAATGATCAACAGCATAGACCACCACCCAAAAGATAACGTAAGAGAAAAATAGCAAATCGTACAAGTTCTCCTTCTTGCAAGTCGTTCCAGCTGTTGAACTTGACTTTTCTATCTAAATTGATTTAATTTGATACATTCATATAAATAGAGTTCGTCCATCAGTTGTGCCTACCAAGATAATTTGTTGCAAACTGCATCTCTATCCCATCTGCTGAGAGTTGGTAAGGGCAAAACATAACACCAGCATTGTTTCTGAAAATAAGAGAATTATTGGCTTAGAAAACCCTGAGACAGTAATCTGACCCACACAAGACACATCAAATTCTGAAACATTTAAAACGTTGGCTTAGAAAACCCTAAGTCAGATGACTGACCCAAACAAGACACATCATATTCTGAAACACTTAAAAAATTGATAATGCAAATACAGTAAGTGATTTTCATGATATGCATGAGAAAATAATTGTAAAACAGAGTTCGGGTGCATTCGGCCACACTTAGAACATAACTTCAAATTAACATGATGAAGTCAAGCGGTCAGATTTCAATCGTTTTGCACATGCCCAAAAATGCAACAGTGTTTCTCTTCCAATTTCATCAAAAAATTGTCAGTGTTCCTTTCGGGCTGCTTCACTGAGATGTAGCAGATATCGATCATTTTCTGATCAACACAATAGTTTGAAGAGCACCGAAATGCAACCGAACAAAAGAATAATAAGTGAAAAATGGTACCTTAAGATGATCATGGAAAGGGAAAAGGGATTACATTAACAAGTTAAGTGGAAGATCCATTGCGATGAAAGCATCTGCAAATGCCCTGACAGATTTTAAGGATGAAAGATCAAGCTTTAATATGTCTATGCGTGCAACTGGGTTATCCTTGAGAATGAGCTGTTTTGCATCATTTGCAGCTTCAAGATTTCTTGCAGCAATAATAACATGGGCTCCATGGAGAGCCAAGACCCTTACTGTCTCGGTGCCAATCCCACTTGCTCCCCCTGGATGATAATTCATTTCCATTAATGATTTGGACCATCTAACTGAAACAGAAAGTTCATTTTGAATTTGAATAGCACCATTAATCAACCATCAAGAGACCTGAACTTTTCCTTCATTTCAAGAAATGCGAGAAAACCCCATCCATCATCACAGGCTAGCATAAGAAAAGATATACGAATCATTTAGCCATGTTCACATCAAATAGGAAAATGCTACAGACTTGGGATCTTCCATCATATAAAAAAAAATGTCGTGCTATTAGTATAAAACTCATTTTTCCACAGTTTTCCTGACACCATGAAAGTAAAATTATCCCATTTCTTCAGTAGAATAAACTCTTTGGCTTTATCTGTATCTGAAGTTTAATCATTCGGTTTGGAAGCCAAATCCAAAGAATCATTTATCCGTAACTGGCAATTTCAAATTCTGAAGGATTCCTCCTTTTTTTTTTCTTTTTTTTTTTTTGACTTTGGCATAGGAACATGGAGCAGAATGGATCAATTTCAGGCAAGGATGGCAAAAGTGGTTTACATATTCTGAACACCTAAAAGAGAAAAAGTAAAGATGAAAAACAAATACATTAGAAAAAAGAACTTTTGGGGGGGAAAATCAAGAAATGGAAAGTAGGCCAAAACAAAATCAGCTGCAGCAGGAGCAGCAGTTGGAGAAAAAGGATAAGGAAATTACAAAGAAAAACAGAGCGAGAATAAACGTAAGAAACCATAAAATCCCAGAAAAAAATTAAGAAGGGAACCGAAACATGGAAAGCCAAGACGTGCGTGTGAGTGAGCGAGCGAGCAAGAGAGAGAGAGAGAGAACCTGTAACAATAGCAGTAAGATTGGAAGCATCAATGCCCTCAGTAACCTGTTCAGCAGTAGAAGCAGATCCAAAACCACTTGGACCAGGCTTTCCGGTCACCAAAGAAAGGAGCCCCATCACTCCCAACACCACCCCACAATCCCAAGCACTAACTCTGTGACACGAAACGAAGCAAGAACATGGAATGAAACGAAAAGGAAAAAAAAACACCCAGGAAACCCAAAGAACAGGGGAAGAAAAGCGCAGAAGATGGCAGAAAGAAAGAAACAAAGATGAGCAGTTGAGAACAAGAAACAAAACGAAAAGAAGAAAAAAGAAACAAAGAGAGGTTGAGAACTAAGCAAGTCTAATGCAGTTATAAAGAAGCATGAAAAGCAGGACTGAGGAACAAAATTTTACAGTTGGCTAGTAGTTAGTAAATAGGTTGCCGGTGGAGATATGGCGGCCAATTGAATGCTGGAGAGGCCCACGCCCACGAAAGTGGACACCCAACCAATTATCCACTCTCTCTCTCTCTCTCTCTCTCTCTCAATGCTCCTATCCGTCAAGGACACAGCGGCTACCTTCATTACCTCCACAGAAACGAATTGAATACAGAAATGAATGTCAGTGTGATGGGTGTGAGGTGTTTGGTGCGGAGAATTTCTTTGTTTTTTTCCCTTTCTTTTTTTATCTTTCACGTCGTCAGAGCGGGTGTGCATGCACCCATTCGATCAGGACTTCCGGAAGCAAGAAAGAAAGATGGGTTCGTGGGAGGAGAGTCTCAGGAGCTTTTAAACTTTTTCCATCATCCCGACACACAAGCGCAATCCTCAACATTGACGCGATTTGGGTGGGATGGACGAAAAGGCAGTTTTAATTTCCCTTCTTGCATTATCTCATCCTTTGTACGTTCCCCACCCATTCAAAATATATACTTCTGGAAAATAAACCACACTAGCTATAAATACAGTGAAAAGTAAAAGTTTTGGTTAACTAAACAGAACCCGCGCGACCGCGACCGCAGGCTTGCTGCTAACTCCTTTCACTTGAACTGCTGTGACGTGAGTGTTGAGTGGAGGCGTCGTTCCTTCTCTAATATAACTTGGAGCATTCTCATCCTGGAAAAAATAGAAAATTATAAGAACTATCTCTTACAATAGATGTTAAGATAAATGTCAATTATACACCAAAATAATAATAATAATAATAATGATGATGATGATGAATAACATGCAATATTTACAGTATCGATCGAATTGAAATCATTCAAGTCAGTACAGGGACAGTGGTGATGAATAACATGCAATATTTACAGTATCGATCGAATTGAAATCATTCAAGTCAGTACAGGGACAGGGACAGATTGAAATCATTCCAGTCAGTACTGGGACAGATTCATGTAATCACACCCCCAGAACCCTAATTTAAATAGCATTTATTTATTCATTATATCCCTCTTATATGGTTAAGTTTTAGTTTTGAAAGTTTTATATGTAGGTTTGTTTTATATGTGGGTGTGTTTCATTACCACTAAAACTTTTTAATTTAAAATTTTTCACTTATTATTATTATTATTATTATTATTTAGTTATTTTTTCTCGTCTTCCTTTATAACTATCCAGACTTTTAATTATTTTTATATAACTATTCAACCAACTATCCTACTTTTTAATTATTTTTATATAACTACCCAATCAACTATCTTATATATTTTAAATTTATTTTCTCTATTCCTCATTATTACCTATATTGTAACCTATCACTTTTTCTAATTTAAAAACTTCTATAGTAAAAACTTTTAATTTAAAAGTTTCGTTACTTCTCAAACACATTTATATGGGACAGGTTGAACTCGAACTCAGTCTTCCAAATCCAAATTTAAATAATGTTTTAACTTGTAGTTTAAAATCTTAAATCGAAGATCTCGTTGGTAAATAGAAGTAGGGCCGGAGATCAAGCAAACTCACGTCAAATTTTTTATTTTATATCTAATGTGAAATATATTATATATGTAATATCTTAACAATATTTTTTTATATTTATATATTTTAAATTATTTATGTTTATCTCTGAATACATGTTCGTCATATCGTAATTATATTATATATAAATTATATTATTTTCGTTTTCATCTATCATTATATTTATATTGTAATTTTTTTATCTTACTATGAAAGATTAAATTTTCTTCTAAAAATATATTATATATTATTATATTTTAAAAAAATAGTTAAACTATGTATTATTATTAATTTTTATATGAATTGTTGTAATTGTATATTCCTATAAATTTAAAATTATAATTCTTACCAACTGTGGGCAGCGCAGTTGGTTAGAGCTGTGGGCGTGCATACATGCTGCCCAGGTTCGAATGTGCAAGCTGTCAAGTGGGAGTTTGATCTCCCTTTATGTGCTGGCCTGAGAGCTGGTGTCTCCCTTTGGGGCAGAGTGAGAGCAGTTGTCTCCTTGATTCTTTAGTGGAGCTGTGTCTACAGATTTCTTTAGCGGAGTTGTGTATCTCCGTATTTGTAAGAATGTCTCAGAAGTACAATGTAATATGTGTTGAGATGTGTGTCAATATAACAATAAAAAAAATTATAATTCTTAAATTAAAAAGTTTCTTAACTCAAAATTCAACCCAGACTTAATTTTTACAGATAAGGTTAAAGTTTAAGTTTAATAAGTAAAGATAGGGTGAAGGTCAATGCAAACAGGCTGGCAAATTAATGAAAGCATAATTTTCAACGTTAGATTGTATCTAGGATTCCTCATCCCAATTATTTTTTAAACCATTAATATATTTTAATTAATTTTACAAAAAAGGTTCAAAAATGAGGGTTATTAACAAAATAAAAAATTTTGGGCATAAATTTTAAACTTTAAAAATTTAGGGGGCATTTGAAAATATTCCTATTCTTTTTTTTATTTATAGTATACGCAAATTGTGACATCTAATATTGAAAATCAAGCACTTTCACAACCTTCATAGTAGAGGGACATTTCATAAATACTCACACATTTAGGGGGACAGCTATAAACACCCCTATTACCAGGGGAAGAAATGGTAATATATCTACACTTAGTAGGGTTTGAACCCAAGTATTTTGGCAACAATGCTGACAAACTTGACCAATAAGGTAAACACCTAGTGGACGACATTATATTCATAAGTCAACATTTTGAGTGCTTTAGAATGTGTAGAATGGATTTTTTTTAATATTTTCCTACTCGTAGGATAGGATAGTTTCAAATAAAAAATTGTGGTTTAGTGAAGATAGAATATGTTCTAGGGTAGGATAGTTTCAAATAAAAATTTTCAATTTAATTGAGATAAAATATGTTCTAAAGTCTAAGCACATGAAAATATCCAGAATTAATAATATGTATTCAATAATATTTTACGGGATAAATTCAAATTAGTAACATGCATTCAATAATCTTTCATGAATTATATTATATATCTAAAGATATAGAATTATCTTTTTATAAATATAAAAACTTATGATATCATTTATAAATATAAAAGTTTGTGTAATTTATCTATTATTTAGTATATTTAATCAATACATTTTGAAATTATATTATTATCATATTAATTGAAGATATTAAATAATATTTATAGTATAATTATAACATTTGTATTTAGTATAAAATATCATTTTAAAGAATGTCAACCCGACCTTAAAAAAATAGGATAAGATAAACTTTTAACTGACTTGACAAAATAGAATAGAGTAGGTATTTTTGAAAATTAGGATAAGTTTATTGTTATATTTCTCCTATCATTTTTTTCCTTCTATATTGGAGATTTTTCCAATTAGATTTTCACATCTTATATTACGTGTGAACTTGCTGTTATTTACTATTGTCGTACTTTTTTTACCAATATTTCTATATTAATTTGTATCCAAACCGAATTATTTCCTAATAAGTTGTATCAAACAATGATTTCCAATTCATCAAACCCCATCTATGGGTATAATTATGAGTGCAACCTACGCCGGTTGAGGCCTTGAAAACCGAATGATTATAGCCTTCTAGCGTCTGTTGCAGCCTGGTTGCGTGGTAAGTTGCATGCAATGGTAACCGTTTTAATTATTAATTCTCATAAATTTATTCAAAGGGCCAACATATTACTTCCAGTAGCTTTTTTTGTGTAAACATTTGCCACTTTACCCAAAATCAAAAATGCTTTTTTACCCCTAACTTGGTTTAGTGAAATCTAAAATTAAAATAATTTAACAATACATATAAACGTGTTGAAACTTTTACATTAGGTTTGACGGGTAATCATTTTAAAATATAGTTACTGTAAGTATGAAGTTCCATGCTTATCTTTACTTTTCTAATTTTAAAATATAGTTTTTTAAATCTAAATGATCTATCATATTTAAAGTATCATGAGCAAGATGAATGACTTAAAATTAACTGATGGGAGCAATTGGGTTGGGGGGGTGTGGGGTCGGGTGGTTGTTGAAGCATTCATGAGCTTGAGTTGAGATAATTAATGAAACAATAAGATATTGTATAAAAAGGTAGGATTCCATAATGGAACAATCGGTTCAGTTAAATTCGAACATAGGCAATTTTTTATTTTATTTTATTTTATAAGAATTCGAACCGAGGCATTGACCGCTAAGCATTTTCAATTTTATGGTATTTATGCAAAATGGAAAACATTTGCATTGAATCGCTGAACGAAAATAATTTCGTACTCCGATCCAATTGCTTGGTTCGACTTACTATACACGATTCAATTTGATCCATTCATTATGTTTAAAATTATTTATTTAATTAGAAATATTATTGTCATTTTTAAAAAAAAAATTATTCTTAAAAAGATAAATGACTTCCACCCTTTAAAATGTTTGCTTTTTTATGATGTTGTTTAAAGTGATGATTATATGCTAACCAAATAAATACCATGAAATGGATTAGATTTTAAAGATGAAGTGATTAAATTATTTTTATAATAATAAACAAAAGATTTCTTAAAAATCTCGTTCAATTGGCTTGGCATAATTTGTAAATCAATTAAATTTAAATCACGTGTCAAGCACGTGAAAATTTTAAAAATTGCGTTAGGCGATCTATGCAATAGAATATATTTTAAACTGGTCAAATAATGAAATTTCATTGGATGGATGATAAAAATAATTAATTTATTGGCCATAAGGTATGATGAATATTGCTAATTAATCAACCCCCGTGAATTGAAGTATCCGAAGAAGTTTATATAAGCATCATCATGGTTCTAGAATTATTGTAGGTGGCAGAGTGCAAGTGTCAAACTCATAATTACTAATATACCCTTAATATTTTATAAATTTCTTTTATACTCATAATATTTCACAGCAAAGTGCATGTGTCAAACTCATAATTACTAATATACTCATAATATTTTATAAATTCCTTTTATACTCATAATATTTTACCTTAAATTCCTCCCATACCCAAACCATTAAAACTACAATTATCTTTCCCATTGAAAAAATGATTTTTTCATTTTAAATTTTTAATTAAAATAAATCAACCTTAATATAACTTTCAAGTTATTTAATATCTTATATTAATAATTTACTACTATCAATTGAGTCATGTTAAGGTTAAATCATCTCAATTAAAAATTTTTAAATGGGGAAAATCGTCTTTTCAATGGGGTAGATAATTGTGGTTTTAACGGCATGAGTATAAGAGAAATTTAAAAGAAATGTTATGGGTATAAAAGAAATTTATGAAATATTGTGAACATATTATGAATTATGTGTAATTGTTATAAATATAAAAGGAATATTAAAAAAATGAAAAATGAAAAACGTCAAAGCCATGGTCACTTGATATGTCTACAGACCTAGCTAGGATATCATGACAATATTTATTAAATGCCTCGATCGCTAACGAAGGAAAGACAGAGGGAACGACGGACGGTGGTTCAGTGCACTCGGGTGTACTATACCCATTTTTTTGTTTTTTTTTTTTTTTGAACCTTTTTTTATGAAAATGTTAATATAAGTATATTTAACATGTATACAAATTTTAACCATTTTAAAATATTTTTTTCGAATTTTTTAAAATCAGTGGCATTTTTAGTAATTTAAAATTACTAAAATGTCACTGATTTTAAAAAATTCAAAAAAAATATCTAAAAATCTCGAAAAATTATAAAAATTTATACACATGTTAAATACACTTAGATTAACAGTCGTGTAAAAAAAAAATTTTTTTTAAAAAAAGAGTGAAATATACCCGAGTGCATTGAAACAGGGTCCGGGAACGACAATGGTCCTTTTCGTGATCGAGTACGAGTACGATGGCCTTCGTGGGTGCATGGCTGCCGTTTCTTACACGATCGGGCTTTTAAATTTTTTCCAAGAAAAGTATACTAGGAAGGTGGCACTTCAACTTCGGTGCCATCATATCATTCCGTACCATTTTCCAAAGGATTTTTTTATAAAAGGTGTGTTCGGTAACTAACAAAAGTTGTCTAAGTTAAACCTTTTCAAACTAAAATTTTTCACTCTTTATAAATATCATATTTTTTAATCATTTTTTCACATTTTTATATACAACTATCCTACTTTTCAATCATTTCTACACAACTACCAACACGACTAACCTATATATTTCAACTTTATCCTATTTATTCATCATCATTACCTCTATTATATCACATCATTTGACAATTTCTCATCTCTGCAACTTTTCATCAAAAGTTTTATCCATTCCAAAACACACCCAAAATTATTAATCGAAGAGAGTGTTTGGCAATAACAATAAATTTTCACCTAAAACTTTTCATTCTCTACAATTCTTCTATTTTTTAATTATTTTTTTATATCTTCCTAAATAAACCATCCTACTTTTCAATCATTTCTGCACAATTACCTATACAACTAACCTATCTACTTTAACTTTATCGTCTTTATTCCTCATCATTACTCCTATCATGTCACATCATTTGACAACTTTTATTCTTCAAAACTTTGAAAAGTTTTACCCATTCTCAAATACACCCTAAATATATTCAATCTATAAATCAAATTTTATCTTTAAAAATTATAAGGATTTTCATTAGTTATTATAAACTATTGAAAATCACTAAAATACCTTCATGTTTAAAAATCTAAAAAAATATGGACAAGTCTCTAAAAATAATAAAATTTAACTTATAGATTAAATATATCATTAACAGTTTTTATAAAAATTTGAAAAAAAATCAAATACATATTTTTTTTAGACCGGTCTGATATTGTCTCCTCTCATAGTCGTTCTGCAGCTTCCTAGCTAATTAGCATGGACTTGCTTGGAATAAAATCCAATGAAAAAATAATAAATTAAAATGCTGTCGGCAACGTAAGAAAACTGACGTATTAACTATATATAAAGGTAAAAATTCAGTTTAAGTTAAAAATAATTAAAATATAGATGATGATTTTAAAAGGTAAGCATTTTATTAAAAGTATATGTCGTTTAATTTTCATGCATGGAATTGAATCACGTACTTCAAATCCAACACTCACCCATCTCCGAAGTTCTTCTTGATGCCTACATTTATAACCCACATTTATATGTCCTCGTTGCTGGATAAGTTTATAAATGTGAATATGCACAGCTCTCACTCAGTCAAATTTTAAATGAGAAAAGTGATTCTATTAGCAAATGTATAAATTAGTCTATCTTTAAAAAAAAAACTTATTTATAATTTTTTTGCTTTTTTCTTCATATATTTGTTTATCTAAGTATATTTAACATATAAATTATTTTGAATATGTGTATTTTTTTTAATATCTTTAAAGATAAAGACATTTAAACACATATATACACATCGATTTTTAAAATTTTTTAAAACATACGTGCATATCCTGAAATGGTAAAACTTTGTACATATGTTAAATATATTTAAATAAACAATTGTATAAAGATAAAAGCAAAAAAAATGTTGAAATAGGTTTTTAAGATCGGCTAGCCCAGGCTAACAGGATTATTACTCTTTAAATAATCTCAAACTCGGACCAATCGGTCGATCTCTATATTCATGTTATTTATGATGGGTTTGAATATTAATCTGCGGATGAATTAACTAATTATATTTTTTTCAATTAGACATATTGGTCATTTACAACTATATATATAAAAGAAATTTTCAAGTAAAATTTTCAAGTGCAACACCACCGCACAGTAATTAAGCATGATGATAAAATTAAAATTTACTCTATCCATTGTATTTAAAATAATTTATTTTATTATCATATCAATTTTCATCGCAATCGAATATGTCCATGGACCTTATCTAAAAATAATACAAATTTAATGTAATAAAATAGTTTGATGTAAATAATAACTTTAAAGTAGTTTTTTCAACGTGTAAAGTATTTGCTATAAAATTTATTTATAAATAAATAATTGTATAAATTTTCATTATATTTAGAACCCAAAAATAGACAAATATACTGATGTTTTGATGCAGTGGCGCTGCACCGAAAAGCTCTCTCTCTCTCCCCTCTTGAATCATCCATTTTGCAATATGGTTCCACAAGCACTCAAAAGGAACTTCCAACCGGCTCATTTATTGACGGGGGTTACTAAGATGATTTGATGTATCCATTCCCTTCATTATATTTTCAAAAAATATATATTTAATAACAAATCAAATTATTCTTTCTACAGAAGAATTATGTAGCTAGGCTAGCTAGTAAATTTCAATTTTTTTTATAATAGATATAAGCTGGCATGTTAAAATTATTTTTTTCTGTGACCATATAATTTTTTAAAAAATTAAATCGCGTTCTTATTTTTTTTTATAATAAGCATGTTACTATTAGATATGTAGTTATAGATATAATTAATGAGGATCACACCAAATCATTTTTGCGGGATCCATATGAAGTTAGGAACCAGTTCCAATACCATTGACATTTTTGGGAACCGGTTTCAAGGGATCTCAAGCGCTAGACCTGAAAGAAAACACAAAAATATACCAGACTTTGACGTACAGCGGTACAAGCTTTAATCTACTGAAATTAGTACCCGTTTTCAGACGAAAACAAACAAACACTCGCACACGGAAAAAAAAAAAAAAAAGGATCGATCCATCCATCCAAGTCCGGAAAATCCTGTAAAGATTTTTCTCTTCTTTCCTTCTTTTCTTTCTTTCTTTCTTATTACTTTACCTCACAACTTCTCGAGCTTGTTGTCTGGGAATTTCTTTCTTTCTTATTACTTTACCTCACAACTTCTCGAGCTTGTTGTCTGGGAATTATTATGGTTGATGCCTGCATGCCAGGAAAAAAAAAAAAAAAGTTGGTGACCCCTTCCTCCCACGCATTAATTCATTTTTTGTGTAATCTCCCGTTAATTTACTAAGGAACGGCCAATTGATCAAAACCATTGAAAGGGTAGTTTAATTAGAAGTACACACACGTGCTAATTTAAGTTGCCAAATAATTATTGTACTTACTATAAGAAAAGTTAGCATGCCTGTTTGGAAGCATTCAAGCAACTTAAATGAGATGGAGATTTAACATGAGATTGTTATAATGTGCAACGTGAATAAGGAAAGTTGCGTTGAAAATATAAAAAATTATACTTCTAATAAAAAACTATTTGAAAAACGGAAAATTTTATCCCATACATATCGCATTCAATCACTGGTAACTAAATTTATATTTTGCCATTTGTGTTGCATTTGTGGACATTATTTGCATCTAAATGAAAACACTTACATATAAGGTACAAATTTTGTTTTCCATTAAGTTACATATAAACCACACTCCTCTTAGGATTCAAATCCTTAATGACAGGCGCAAGCTAAGATGTGAACCACTAGGCTATGCCTTACTTCATATACTTTGCTATACATTTTTTATACGAGTTGACATCTCAACAACCTTGTAATATTGTTTTTTATTATTATTTCTATGTTCTAATTATTTTACATATATTTTCATACAAATGATTATTAATTTTACTTTATTTTCTTTGCTCTAACTATTCCTGTCATATTATATTAGTTTTTTACTTTTAAAGAATCTCTCCTGTCCCCACTTCTTCATTTATATCCAAATATGCAGCCAATATGCAGCAATTTTTTTGTTGTACGTGACAATATATGCAGCACGGTTCTAAGTGGACGTTTGGTAATATATAAAATTGTGGGATAATGGGAAATTGTGAGAAATAAAAAAGAAAATATTTTAATAAATGTGTGATTGATAGGAAATGATTGAGGATATAGTTTGAATAAATAGATTTATTGTATGTAGTTTGTAGGAAAAATGATTGGAATGTTGAGGTAAAAATGAAAGAATTAGTGTAATTGACAGAACAATGATTGGCCTTGAGAAATCAAATCCTATGGTTTTCCACACTTGCACGTTAACAAACATGCCCTGAGAAAAGATGTGATCTCTGCATAAGTTATGATTTTTTTTAATGAAACAAAAGTTATGATCACGTGCAACCTATTGTAATTGCCATCCAAATTAGAATCAGCTACTTTTATGGTTTTAGAAAATAATTTTGGAATATAAATTAGTATCTATTGAGTCATTTTACGAAAAATCATACACTTTGAAAATCTACATCTAAAAATTTTGAAAATGACATATTAAATTAGTATTTATTATTTTGAATATTTTAAAAATTATGTATTAATTCTTAGATACAATAAACATTTAAAATTCTACTTCTATGTAACTTCATTCTTTTTTTCTACTTTGATGATTAATGAAAAATTTACTCCATACATTATATTTAGTATTATTTATATTATCATAAAAATTCAATCTACATGTATAGCCTCAACCACAAATGTATAACATAATAAAGTATTTAAAGTTATAATTTCAACATTTGAACCATCTAAAATATCATTATGTGTCAATAAATTATTCTATATAGTGTTATTGTATTCTAATGCATAATCCATACAAATGAAATCTATCCTTTTTTTTTTAACAAATGTGATCCATGCACAGTTTTTACTTGGATGAAACTTGGTTTTTAGCTAAACGAATGATGATAAATGAATTTTACGTAAATAATTAAGGTAGGAAAAGTGGATGGAGTTACATCCACTTCTATGTACACTAGTGGGGCTTAAGTTTTTAACCAAAGTGTTTTTTGCTTTATAAATATGTATATACTAATATAAATTTTTAACCAAAGTGTTTTTTGCTTAAGTTTTTAACCAAAGTGGTTTTTTTTTCTTTATAAATATGCTCTAAGTAGTTCAGAATATAAGAAAATATTTTTAAGACGTAAAAAGTGAGTGATTGTATTTTTTATAGAAACTAAAATCGGTTGTATATGATCAGATCACTTACATCACGTGCCAGTATTTATTAGTAAAGTAGGTAGTCTTCACATTGATAGCCAAATGAAGGCACATGAATCCAAATTCATGGTATTTGCGGCCAAAATAACAACTTCATTTTTAAGAAAAAATATTGTAGTGTAAAAAAAAAAGTGTATTACAAATGCATATTTTTTCTGATGCATCCGAATACACCCTAAATGGAAAATTTCATTCCACTCATTAAAATTTCATTCCCCCCCAACCCCCCCAATTTTGGAAAATAATTTGTGGGACGAGTATTCTTAAATTTATATGTCTAACTCAATATGGATTGATACGATGGCCATTGAAAATTTTGTTCGTTGACTTAATTGGGTTACTGCAAGCCGAAAAGGCGACTTCACCTACATTTTGGTCCTCTGAATTAATTGAGGTGGAATTAGTCACATGGATTATAAATGGTGTCTCCTTTCGCCATCATTTGATCATTCAATTGGATAGGAATGTGATGAGATATTCTACTTTTTTCCATTTTCAAATCAATTTTTCATGTTCTAATACATAATAAATTTATTTTTATTTTAATATTATTTTCCCATTGTCAATATAATTTTTCATTTTTCAGTATACAATTACCCTTTTTCATTCAATCTATTCATCCAAGACTCGTCTTATCTCATCAAATTGGATCATATTGCACAAATATTTCTTGGAACTCATAATAGTCACACCAAGGCAAGTGGCTTCATTCGGTTGATCCAATGGATATGCCCAGCTTTCTAAATCCCTTTACTACATGTTCATAGATGGCATTACTACAAAAATATTAGCCTGCTCAGCGCGTGCCTTACGGAACCATTGCAGCACTGGGTCGTGGATTTGAATCCAAATGCGATTTCGGCCTGAAAAAGAAAAAAAATTATTAGTAGGAGCTGTAGTCTTTCGTTCGGTTATTTGTGGGAGCAGTAGTCTTACAGTTGGTTATTGAAAGTTGTATTTTCCAATTATTTGGTGGAGCAGTATCTCTAGATTTGTAAGAATGTCTCAGAACTTCAGTGTAATATGTGTTGAGATGTATGTAAATATATTCCAATCAAAAAAAAAATATTAGCCTGCTTCAACCATAATTTTCTTGCAAAAAAAATTTTGATTTTTGAGGTAAAATTTTCTTGCCAAGGAAAGTCTAGGATGAAAATTTTTTGTGTAAAAATTTTTAAATCAGAAGAAAATGATTTGATATGATGGTGTAACATTTCACATCTGTTATGATAAAAGAGGGAGCTTAAACTATAAGTGAAAATTCTAGTTGAATGGTCTAGGCGGCTTTTGAGGTGAGTACAGAATGATAAAACAGTGTGGGCGCAAGGCTTAAAGCAAACAATACCTACAACTATTGGTCAGGACGTGACAAAATAGTATCGCAGCCAACTCCCAAGATCCTGCTGGTGTATCTAGCGGGAACTTATCCGACGGTTAGGATAAATGAAGGAACTTAAGTTATAAGTGAAGGTTATGGTCGAATGTTCGAGATTCCTTTTAAGGTAAGCCTGAAGGACAAAACTGTACTAGCCCAGCACGGCTCAAAGTGAACAATATCTATGACTGTTGGCTAAGGCATGACAGATAGGGATAATGATAAGAAGTAGATAAAATAAAGTTAAAATAGTTAGGTAAATTATATAATTAATTGTGTAGAAATGATTGAAAGGAAGGCAATTGTATACAAAGATGCAAAAAAGATTAAAAATATGATAATTGTATATAGTAAAAAGCTTTAGTTTGTAAAGCTTTTGTGTTAAACAAACATGCCCCTCAATTGATAAAAAAAAAAAGAAACTTGATTGTCAATCATTTGCGGCATTATGTCAAATAACAATCGCTAAGAAGGATTTTGGTTACTAATAGTTCATATTTTTTATATGTAAACAACTAAAACATCACCATAATTGAAGGAAAAAATTTTACAATAAAATCATCATTATAAGCAAGGAAAATTTTACTTACCTATAAAAGCATTATCATAAGCAAGAAAATTTTTCCTTCTATATGTGTTTTCCTTGCTAAGAAAGAATTTTACGACATTATCTAGTGCACTAAGCTTCGGTGCACTAAGGTGCAAAATTCATTTTTTATTATTTTTATAAAAAATTTGTAAAATTATTAATCCAAGGTATTTAACCTATGTATTAAATTTCAACAATTGCGGAGATTTGTATATATATTTTTTCAATTTTTATAAAAGGATAATTTAGACATTTTAAATGGCTAAAATTCTTTATTTTAAAAAATCCAAAAAATATCTACAAATCTTTAAAAATGATAACACTTAATGCATAGGTTAATTAGACTTAGATTAACAATTTTATAAAAATAATAAAAAATGAATTTTACACCCAGTTATATGGAATCAAAAGCAAAAATTCTTTGTTTCTAATAAAGGTTGCCAAAAATATATTTTTCTTGTATCTAAGTATTATTATAAAAAAAATTTCTTTCCTATGAGACCATCACCATAAGCATATATATATATATATATATGGGAGCTGTTCCGGTGCAGCGTCACTGCACCGGAACAGCCGTGCAGTTGCCACAAAATAGGGCCCACATGATCATGAAATCATGATCTACTCCACCCATTATATTTAGAATAATGTATTCTATTACCATACCAATTTTC
>JAXCLR010000001.1:71849533-71859751 GCA_035584095.1 Annona squamosa
ATACATATGTTAAATAAACCTATATTAACAGCTTCATGAAAAAAATTTTAAAAAAAAATAAAAAAAATAGGTGCAGTACACCCGGGTGCATTAAGGTTGAATGCACGCGGGTGCACTGGATTGGGCTCTGCCAAATAACCCCTAAATGTATGAAACCAATGTAATGAAAGAGTTTAATGCCAATTTTAAAATGATATTTTCAATATCTAAATAATTTAAATTATCATTATTATGTGGATAAATAATTTTATAAAATATTATTACATTCTAAGATATATAAATAAATTTAAGCGTTTTCGCTAATTTACATACAGATATATCTATTTTGAGTAAATGTGACCCACATGTATATTTGAATTAGATAAAACTTGATCTCCTATCAAAACAAATTATATATATTACAATGAATGAATTTAATTTTCTATCAAATATCAACATATTGAAATTGAAGTTGCATAAAACCACTTATATGTAACATGATTAATATTTAATATTAAATCATTTTATCACGTCGATTTTACATATTTATAAATTAGATTTATACATAATGATACTAAACAAATAAAGCAATTCTCATGATAATATAACTAATACTAAATATAATAAATGTAATATGTTCGTAGATGGTGGTGGTAATCTAATTCTTGATGCATAAGCAAACTCGAATCAATTTCAGCGGTGTTGGAAACAATGCTGTGATCACAAACTCACTAAAACTTAAGGGAATAAATATCGTTTGATTTGCACCTCATTCGTTCACATACAATAATTACAAAAACATTTGACTAACGAAACTCAAGTTGCCATGACATGAGACCTAGCTTTTGCTTGTTAAAAGTTGTTGCTTTTGCTCGTTAAAAGTTGTTGCTTTTGCTCTTCTGCCAATCCTCACTGCGCTCATGAAGAATGCACAAAGATCATCTCGACGAGGAAATCACATTTGTTCCATTAAATATATCTTCAGGCACTGGAACCGAGTCAGATCACACCTAGAGAGAGAAGAAATAGTGGACGTTTGGTAATGTGGTTTTTGGTGGAATTTAAGGATGGGGTGGAAAGTGAAAAAAAGAATATTCTGGAAATTATGTGATTAATATAAAATGATAAAGCAAAAGTTGGAAAGAAAAATAAATAGATTACAGGAAGTAAAGTTGGAAAAATAGGATTGTTAGGTGGTTAAAGAATGAGAACAGCCGTACGTTCCTGGCCGTTCCCACACAAGGGCATTACCAATCGTCCCCTTAAGGTGGTCAGCAATGAGACAAGGTGTGCACATCAAACCAACAATCTGTTACTAGAGAAGACGCAAAATTTAAAAGAAAGGGGCACAACCTTTTGACTCGGAGAAGGCACAAACTCGCCGCCTTGGTTTCTACTGGCAGCTCCCTAAATGCTCTGATTGCAATTAGTGGCAGCTAGAAAGTTGGCAAGATCTGCGGTCATACATACCAAAATTAGCAGAAAAAAGCTCCCCAATTACTAGCAATGGAAGTCTGTGCATGCTCCAAAAGATGTACTTTGGCATTAGATCAAATGACTCATTGCATGATATCTGCAAATGAGGTTCCAGCCTTAGGAAAATGGAACCAGGAACTGACCATTCTAACCAGTAAACCAGACAATCGATCTCATAAATTTTCCCTGGGGAAGGCTTAAATGATATTACAATCAAATCTAGCAATACTGATTTTCAATATACTTATTAGAGTCATCTAAGTAATTTGAGCTGGCAATCAACAGGATCAAAGGTCTGTTTGGCCCCGCATTTTGAAATTAGAGACAGGATAAGGCCTGCACAACTCTCATCCACTTCTAGTCAGTCTGGCTCCGCTTTTAATTTCTGCCCAAAATTTTTGGTTAAAAGTTGCGCAAAATCCAGATTAAGCACATAACGTAAAAGCCTGAAATCCTTTATGAAGGAAAAAAAAAAAAAAAAAGCCTGAAATCCAAACTTTTTGAGAAACGTGGAGCTGTGCAGATATCATTCACACGGACAAATAGGCTCCAAGTTAAACCAATCAGCTACTAGACCAAATCCCTGTTTGATTTTGATACCATTGGTTTGATAGACAAAACGTGGAGCTGTGCAGTTATCATTCGGCCCAGACAAATAGGCTCCAAGTCAAAGCAATCAGCTACTAGACCAAATCCCTGTTTGATTTTGATACCATTGGTTTGATAGACAAAGCAAGGAACCAAGAACAGACACGAATGAAAACTTTTTTATTTTTTATTTTTTATTTTTAAATAACAAAGCATGGATGTCATAAAATCTGGGAAATTTGTTATATTCACATTTAACTAACAAGTGCAAAAAACTTAAATTAGATGAGACAACAAGTGCACACCCATGCTATTTTTAGACCCACAGGGATTTTATCAAGATAATTGTAAATATTTTGACAAATAAATAATATCAAGTATATTGCTCTACTTCAATTTATTTTTTTAAAAAAAAAAATCATGATCTATGATAATTTGAGGAGGTTTTAGTATAAACCTGTTTCCCTAAAGTATTAATCAGAAGAAAATGGATGATGCACAATCCATACAGCTAATCGGCACAGCTGGGAAACAGATATATGATTTATATTGAGATTTGTGATCCGACAATGTACAGATGGCGCCATCCTTGCTGTTCATGAGTTCATTGGGACGCACATGACCATCCACAAATCAGTTTGACACACAAACTGGTGGGGTCCAAATGTAAATAGAAGCAAAAGTTCAGCATTCCAATCAATGACGCATTAATTGTGGTAGGTCTGATGAAGGGACAGGCCTAAATTTTGGTGGCTGCACAATGTATTGACCAACTTAAAAGCCTGCCAGATTCTGTGAAGATCATCTGCATTTGAGGGCTGTCTCACTAATATGCAGCTTGGAACTTGCAGATACCATGTCCGGGCACATGTAAATGTGACTTCTGAGCAACTAAATCACCAAAACCATCTGAAACCCATACAACCGCAAACATCACAAGAAATTTACCTGTTAAGGAGGAAGTAATACTATTGACCGCCAAGAGAGAGCCTCCACATAGATCCCTTCATCTCTTATCATGTGTAAGTAATGCTCTAAAATGTGCATATTTTCATCAATCTTTTCATCAGATACTGTATCCTCCACCAGCTTTGCAGCAGCATATTGAGACAATTGGAAATTCTCCACCACCTTCTGAAGTTTCTTTGCTGCTTCTCCCTCACCAAGCATCACAAGTGCATGTATAAGAGATTTAAGCTCACGTTGTACTCCAACACTTAAAGACATGCCTTTCAAGTGCTCTACTAGAGCAATCTCCTCACCAGGACTGCTTACATGTGAATAACACATGGGAAAGAATGAGAGCCATACAGAAGAAAACTGTAAAACAAAAGCCTACTAATCGAGGATGATAACAGCACACCTTCCAGCACGAATTCTTCCTCCCTTGTTCCTTTGGCGTCTTGAACCTCTGGACTTGCTAGTGGAACCTGAGCTCACAGAAGCACCAGAGAATTTTGTTGTCCTGGCAAAATGTAAATGCGCTGATAAAAACAAATAACACAAATAGCATAAAAACACATGTTCCAATCACCAACAACTACGGGATAAGGTGCCTTTGTCAAGTAGCATGTGTATCCTTATTTACTGATAAAGCAAACACTAGCGTAGATAAACAGCACGTGCATTGTTAACAAATCATGCCAGTGGATGACAGGATGGGACTGTTATGGCAAACCTATTAGGATTGTGTTTGGGAAGTGAGGAAAAAAAGGCAGCAAAGTTTCTGGTGGAAAATCTTTTAAAAATGGGAGAGAGTGATTTGAAATGATAAGGGTAATAATAAGTAAAGAGAATAAAGTTAAAATGGATAGGGTAGTTGTATGAAAAGATAAAAAGAAATAATTAAAATACTCAATAGTTGTATAGAAAGATATGAAAAAATAATTGGAAAATAGGATAGAAGTGGTGGGAAAAATGTTTTGAGTCAAAAACTTTATGATTTTTTTTTTTTGGTTGTTTGCAAATGCACCCTAGATGTGATTTAAATGCATGTGTTGATTTGACATGATCTCCACATTGAGGAAAGATGCACTTTTTGGGATACCACATGAATTTTGTACATAGGTATTTTTGTAGACCAATTATGGCACATAAGAATGATCACATGGGAGTTATGTATTTTCTTATGCAGCACTGGAATTTGTTGGATGATTGGTTCTGTGAATCCATTTGAAGGTCAGTAACAAGAATTCCTTTTTCCTACAACAATCGAATGTAAAAGAAAAGACACGAAGGACTAGCCAAGGATTGAACAGCAATAAAGAGGTATACCCGCTAGTGTAGGCACTCATGCCACTAAAAGTGCTGCTGGTTTCAGACACATTATCATCATCAATGTCACTCATTGACTTGTCCTCCATTTGGAGCTTTGCAGCAAGAAGCAATCTTCTCTGGCGGACAGCTAAGTAACGGCTCAGGTATTTTCCTACTTTCTCCAGTCCTTCCTCATACTCAGACATCAATGTTTTGGCACACTCCAAAGCTAAATTCCTTATTTCAGAGATCAATTCCTCTCTCCCATGCAAAAGTCCAATCCTCAGGGCCTCCTCCCACTCCCGTGCAGTTATAAAATATCCAATACCAGTAGAAACATCTCCACAATATTCTATAGCAATTCTTGCAGCCTCTGCTGGTTTCCCAAGTGCTTGAAGTTCTTCACAAAGCTCATTGGCAATTTGCAGAATCTCTTCCTTTCCAAGTTCAAGAAGCCCGGCTACCGAAAACACACCTTTCCAATGACCACAAGCACGATATGCCTTTAAGGCCTTCCGTAGAGAGGAACAACACAAATACGCTGTGGCAGCATCATCAAAGCATTTTTCACTGAAAAGATGATCACCCCATGCCTCCAGTACTTGACTTTTCTTATGATCGTCAGCATAGAGCTGAAGGCCCAGTGGAAAAAGCTGAGGGTTACTCTTCATAAGGTTCATGCACTCTTCATGATGAGCTTCACCAGCTGAAAAGATGTGCTTCAATGCACTCTCGTACCTGTGCAGCCTGAGATCAATTTTATACTGCATAATTACAGGTGGGATGCATTCCAATCCTTGGAGAAATGGAAGAAATTCTTTTGGGTCCTTCTGCGAGTGCAAGGCAACAATGGCTGCAAGATTTAGGTCATAAAGGCCTAATGCAGCTGCGTAAACTCCCTCAGAGTCGGATAACCAGAGGAGATGCTTCAGAGCTTCTTCAGCAGAAGGGTAAGACTTTCTCCGGGAAGTATCAACTCCTGATAGTTCCATTTCACGAATGACTTTTATCCTTTTCAGCGCTTCCTCTAAAGCAGGAGGTTGACTGCGAGCTAAAGTGGTCAATATACAGAGTTCTCTTGCTGGACTTTCAGCACTCTTCTCTTCAAGTGCCTTCCTGATTGCTAAAAGGACAGAAGACACCTTACTCCTTTCATCAAGCCTCGATACTTTGCTCTGGTTGGGACAAGGAAGTGCAATAACGTTCTTGTAGAGTGTCTCAATCACATTTTCATTTTTTATGGAGCAAATGAATTCTGTGATGTGACCCAGATTATCCACTTGCCTGACAAATTCATCTGCACATTGAAGGAAAGCTTGCCAACCACAGTAATCAATAATAACATTAAAATCTATCCGATGTCGTCTCACCATAAGAATTGCATCTTTGAAACGTGTCTGAACCAAAGCATTTACTATCGAAAAAAGGACAAGTTTTCTAGGATAGATGCATTCCAAGTTACCCCTACTGGTTTGTAAAATGACTGCAGCCTCATCACCATGAATAACAGAAACCAACTTAGCACCTCTTTCCCATATATAGATTGAGTCTCCATGATCTTCCCGGCTTTTCTTTAAGCCACCCTGATTCCAGTTATCAAAATTCATATCTTGGTTCTGAAGCAGTATGTCATTGATATGTACAATGAACAAAATATCCTGCTTGGTGGTAAGAATCAAGTGTGTCGTTGCTTGCTGCTTAACTCCAGTAGTGTTGGAGTACAAGGCAAAGCTGCTGCAATTATAGCACAAAACCCTTCCACTGACATGCAGCTTGCCACTACCATCCAGCCCAAAAATCAATGACTTCAACCTGTCATCATCAAAAACAGGAACTGCACTCATCCAAGGGCAAGATGATGAAAAGCCCATTTCAGAGCCAAGCTCCTGGAGACATGGAATTCCTGTAGTCACTTCAATATCTGACATCAAAGAATATTCTGCAATTGATCCTCCAAAAAACTGAACAAAAGCAGAAAACTTCCGGACAGGATTAGCTGCTATGCCAATCACTGGCTTTTCAAGAGGCAAGCACTTGGAAATCTTAGCATGCCAGCCTGAAGCAGCCACTGAACCTGGGATGGAATTCTCAGAATGTAAAAGTTCAATCTCTTGAAAATAATAACCACTATAATTTTTCACCATTTTTTCCTGATAGGAAAAATCACTCTCTGATATGCCTTTATGATGAGAAACACAAAGCAAAATGTGTGACTCCAACCAAACAAGGTGTCTTAAAGTCCCGAGTTCGATATTGGAATGACAGGCTTCAACTCTCAGTTCTTTGCTTTCAAACTGTTCCCAAGTTTCAATCGGGGGAAGCTCTACAACACACAAATAGCCATCGGACAAACTTGCAGCAAGAAGATTTTTGGAGTTGTTTGAAAAGAAGGATACGTTCTGAACAGCATTTGGAAATTTCAGGCGGAATAAAGACATTGGAGGAGGCACTAAGGACAGGCCAAGGGGAGTTACTAGTATATAAGAATTATCAATGACCAGTGCTGTTGAATTCTCCATGACAGCTGTTGTCCAGACAAAGTTATAACTAATGATCTTGCCAGCTAATGTCCAACAGATCAATTGCAATGGTCTTGTTGGATCCCAAATGAACTTCACTGCATCCTTCTTTGAGTGTCTTATTTCTTGTTTCAAGTACCAGTGATTGTTACTAAATGACCAAATTTTAATAGCATCATATTCTTCACATTCAACAACAGCAGCAAGAAGATCTGAAACACAATTCCATTTGAGGATTTCAACCATTGCATCAATTGGTTCATCAATGCTAAATGCACTTCTCTCTAGGCCATTCCTTTCAAAGAAAACAATTGAAGGGCACTTCTTGTCAGCCCTTCTATCATAAACAACTGCTACTTTTGCTCCACTAGGCATCCAATCTAAGGATGCTCCCATGAAAGCCTTGGATTCTGAAGCAGCATGCAGGGAACCAGAATCCCTTTCCCAAATTCTAAGCTTTTGTGGGGAAGAAGAATTATGTACTCTGCTTAGAGTAGCAAAATATTTCGCATCACCTCTCCAAGAAATAGAACATTCAAACTGGTAATTAGAAGATCCATTTGTAGCATCCACAGGGATAGGCTGAAACCAGTCCAATCAGATCAAATTAAGTTGGAAATTCAAGCATGGATGGTCTCGAAAATCTAAACCAGTAAATGCAGCTCTGGGATAAGAGTACACGAATTCCAAGGTGTCAGAGTGCAGCAGGCTTGCAAATCTGAGATATGATGATAGAAACATTTGCTTGCAAAATCATTTCAAAATATGAAGTCATAATCAAAGCAGAAAAAACACGAGCAAATCCCTAATACAAGGGCTGAAGAAATTGCACAAAACATTAGTGGTCTTATGCGTCAGAACATGAAAAGAGCACTATAGATCCATTCTATAGCATGAATGGGTCCCATATTCTGGTTAGCCAGACTGTTAAGATGATCAGACAAAGCATGCACCAGTGCACAAAAGATATTAGTGGCTAAAAACAACAGCTTTTAGAGGGATATTCCAAGAAATTATCCATACACAGAGAAGTTCATGATCTTATTCTGATGGACTGCCAACAGTGAACTTCCACTGTGGTCTCTTGGCAAAAAACAGTCCAGTTGCTGATAGTAAGACAAATTCTAAATTATTAGGGGGAAATTGTATGGAAAAACTTTTTGACAAATAAAAAGTATCTGAGCAAATGCAATGACTCACATCATTCCATACACTAGAAGTAAAAAGTAAGGAATATAACCGAGAAGGAAAAGGACTTACATACATTATCAAGTTCAGGAATCATGGTCTCATAAAGCACTTCCCAGTCATGAGTCATGACTAATATCTGCCCAAGACCAGCTGTCACAGCAAGAAGAGCTCCATCTGGACTAGATGCAATACTCTTAACACCACCCTCCACCCTGCCAACAACTTCAGCAGTATTGCCATCCACGTTGTGCAGCAATAAATGGCCATTTAAAGTTCCCATAATAACTGCCTCCTTTTCCATTAGGTAATCCATTGATGTAATGCAATCCCCAGGTTCTAAGTCTATTAGCTGAGCCTCAGGAGATAGTTGATACATGCTCCATGGCCCGTCTGTCTGCATACACACCATTTATCAATGTGAATGTTCATCACAAGAATAAGTATAGAGATCAAATAAGACATAGAATTAGGCCAGAAGATAACGAACTGAAACAGAATGCACAGAAAAACTACCCTTGAAAAGTTTTTAACCTACAGTGATTCATCATCATCAGAAGCTAGTTGCCACCCATGCAAGGTCAGCTGCATGGAACCTATTGCGCCATTCCTTATGATCATGAACTATGTTTTCAGTAATCCCTAACATTTTCATTTCTTTAATTACTTCTATGTTTTTTTTTTTTTTTTGGAATCTTTCTCTCACCCTCTTATCTTCTATTGGAACAAACTCGACTCTCCTAATTGACATCATTTCAAGCCTCCAATAACGTGCCCAAACCTCCTTAGCTTACTTTCCTCATTTTATTACCTATTGGCTTTGCCTTTAGGTTATCTTGGATTACAATATTTCTAAATTTGTCTTTTCTTATTATAGCCCCCCATCCACTCTAACATTCTCAATTTTGCTAACTCATTCTATGTACATGTTGTTCTTTAAATGCTGAACATTTTGCCCCATATAGCATAGCTAGTTGGTCTAATCAATGTCTTATAAAATTTCCATTCAAATATAATTGGAAGCATTCCATCATTTCTTCCATCCTACTTGGATTCTATTCATAATGTCTTTCTCAATTTTTGGAATTTCTTGAACTACTGATTCTAGATACTCGAAGTCACCAGTTCTTAGTACTAATTCGTCTGAAATCTTAATTGATTCCTCAACCAGGTGTTCATTATTATTAGAGTTGCATTTCATATATTTAGTTTTTATTCAACTAATTCTAAAAGCATTAAATTTAGATCCTCTCTCCACTTATTTAATTTCAAATTTACTCCTCCTGTTTCATCTATTATGTCTATATCATATGCAAATAACATATACTAAGATATTTTTCTCTCATAAATATCTAGTAAGTTCATCTATAACAAAAGTGAAAAGGGTAAGGGCTTGCCGCTACGCCTAATCCTTGATGCAAAACCTATTGCAATTGGAACCTGTATCTCCACTTGTACTTCCCACATTTATTATACTCCCCTCATACATGTCTTTAATAACATCAATATATTAGTAATTCCTTTCTTTTCTAACACCTTTCACATTAATTTTCTTGGGACCCTGTCATATGCTTTTTCTAAATCATTTTTCTTCTCTCTATACTTCTCAAATAGTGTCTAAGTACGAACTTAAAAAATGAACGTGAAGAAGAAACTTGATAAAAATATATCTGATTTTTCATGTCAACAAGATCAAGTAATTGGATAAAAACATCACTGATTTTTTCTTTTTGATTTGAGTATTCATCATTTCTTCACCACAACACTTTATATGAAAATATAGAATTGGTAATGAGATGATATGGAAAACATCACTTAACGATATCGCAGCAAAGATATTGCTTATACATCGACAAAAGCAACTGAGTTTGTCCATGAAGGTTTGTAAAATTTAAAGAAACACCGTCTAAATTAGCATGCATAGGAAGTTTCCATTCTGTGTAAGCTATGTGGAGTAACATAAATTATCGTAGTCGGCTTTATTTTTTCACAACTTATGAAAAGTAGAAAAAAATCTGCCAGAAAAGGAAATGAAATTTAATCAATACTATATAGAATGAGAATCTGTCTTCCCATTATACCATCCATTCAGAGAGCCTGTCCATTGGATAGCCTACCAATCCACTTTTGATGTTTAATATCCCATTCAAAATATATACATACATACATACATCCATACATGCATGCATGCATACATATATACATATATATA
>JAXCLR010000001.1:71859851-71901036 GCA_035584095.1 Annona squamosa
TATATATATATTAAGATAAAGAAATAAACATCCATTAACTTTTATCCTCCTACTTGCCGCACTGTGCATTTGATGTAATACAAGCTCTCTCAGCACTCGATAGTTGGTTCATATCATTCTCCCAAAACCAAGACATGTCAAAATGAAGGGAGTAATAGATAAACTCTTTCCTTTTTCATGAACTTCTTTTATAAATATCTCCATTACGTTCCTAACTTCAGGCTTAGTGTCTTGACCCCCAATTTGTTGTCTCTTTGTTCTACAAACCTCTGCTGATAGCCTAATACTGATTCTCTTTGACAAAGGAACCAACTTTTTGATGGGCCAGGTCACTTACCCAACGCATCCTTGAAGAAAAACAAATCATTGTGAGTTCAGAGAACATGGCGATTGACTGGGTGAGTAGCTAGTACTCATTGAAGTTGTACATCCATGAACCAAGTTCTCATACTGCATACTGTGGAGCTGAAAATTTGGCAACTGTGCATTTGGCCTAACAATCCAACCTACTTTGAAATTCCAATGTTTAACATAACAAAAGTACAGACAGAAAAAGGAAAAGAATCAGCAAGGTGACTTTTTCGCTGTGTGACTGCCATCACTAGCGTCATCTTAACCATTGGATATACCACCATATAGACCGTTAAAAAGTCCGGCCAAAAGCCCTTACCCAAGCTAAAATCACTGCGTCTAAGAGATTCGTAAAGCAGAGTGCTTGAGAAAACATAAATAAAGCCTCATGTTTAATTTCCAAGAACTCCTACAACATGAAATAATCTCCCAAACTAGAACCAAATGCGCCAACAGAAAAAAGTATTCCATGAGTTAAGAAACAGCAACTGCTGCAAAAGCAAAAGGAGAGCCTGATGAAAGTTTCCAACAGCGAAGAAAACTAAGAAAATCATAGAATCAACGGTAAAATAAAAATTAAAAAAAAAAAAAACTGTTTTTCCCTTTTTCATCTTTTCGACTATTTTTCATTTAAGTCCCTTACTTGCAATGAAGGAAGTTGAAGAGCGTATAAGAAATTCTCTGAAGAGCCGAAGAAAACTCTATTCCGCTCGATATCGACGGCAGAAAAGAGAATGGACTCTTGCTGGGATTGAAGCTCGAGATCGACCTCGACGTCGGTTAGCAGCTTGAGATTCTTCATTTCGATCCTCCAGGTAGGCAGAAAGGCAGTAGGGTTTTAGGAAGAAAGACAAAGGCAGTAGGGTTTTAGGAAGAAAGACAAGAGTCGAAGCAGGAGCAGTGTCGCACTTCCTTGGTGGTGTTTCAGTTCCAGGAGAGACACTTTGCTGTTCGAGGAGAGATTCGGAGGCTTCGATTCGTTGAGCCAAATTTTCCATTTTATGTTTATTATAAAATATATTATATACATAATATTTGAACAAATTTCTTTATATTTACGTATTTATGTTATTTATATTTATATTTAAATATATATTTGGCATATCATAATTATATTATAAATAAAATATATTAATTTCATTTATATTTATCTTTTACTTCTATCATTTACTTTTACATCCATTAATTTCATTCTTTTATTTTTTTTATATTATTTTTCTAATATATTGCTATTTTTCAGAATCTATAGTTTGACTATTTATTATTACGTTTACTAACACAATTTATTATTATTATTATTATTATTATTATTATTATTATTATTATTATTATTATATATTATATATTAATATAAAATTTTAAATTTATCACTCTTAAATAAAATGTAAATTTATAAGCATAAATTCTAACTCGAAATTCACTTTGAATTCAATTTTCAAAAATAAGATTAAAATTTATATTTTATAAATAGTATTAAAGTTAAGGTTAATTTTTATAATTAGGATTAGAATTAAGGTTAGAGTAAACCTAAGTTTTTTAAGTACGAATTGCACATCTAAACTTGAGGGAGCATTCGAGATCTGGGAGGATAGGAAGAGTAGGGCATGTTTGCTAACCTCACTTTTTTAGTCCCATCATTTTTTTTATTTCAAATTTACTAAGATATATTATATTATTAATATAATTTTTAAAATATTTTTTCCACTTTCTACATCATTTGAAATTCCCACCCAAATTCTCACCCAAAACGGCATAGGCAAAAGCAATGGGATGGTGAATAAGTTAGATAAAACTTTTTTATATTTGAAAAATTATAAAACTTTTTGATAAAAAAATTTGTATACGAAATTTTTTAAGATAAGGGAAAATAGAATAAAGTTTAAATAAAAGATTAGTTTTAGAGTAGTTGTGTAAAAAAATTGAAAAATAGAATAATTATATAAGAAAATGAGAATAAATAATTTTAAAGTATGATTACCATAAAGAATGAAAAATTTAAATTTAGAGATTTTGATTTAAAAACTTTTGGGTATAAACAAACACACACTTAATCTTTTATGTTTAAAAAAAATTTTACTTTTTATATGGAATATTTTATTTTCTATTTTCAATATTAATTTTTTATTCCCCAATAAAACAACCATTTTTAATTTATGGTTTAGCGATAAATTATCCTTAACTCGAAGTCGAAACTGATAATTCATTCATTCATACATTAATATCAAACTATTTATTTATGCAAGTGTTGTTGTATAAGTGTATTTGTTTGGAGCAAAAAAATGTCAACAAAAACTTTTCAAGCCAAAACTTTTCAATCTTTATAACTACTTTATTTTTAATTATTTTTTCATATTTTTATACAAATTATTATATTTTTTAATCATTAGGTGCATTTGGTAACGGTTAAAAAATGTCAAGTTAAAACTTTTCAATCTAAAACTTTTTATTTCTACAACTATCATATTTTTTTATTATTTTTTCACATTTTCCTATACAACTACTCTACTTTTCAATCATTTATACACAACTACCCAAATAACTAACTTATCTATTTTAACTTTATTATCTTTACTACTCATCATTACCTCTATCATATCATATCATTTTACAACTTTTACTTTTCAAAACTTTTCATCAAAGGTTTTACCCATTCTCAAACACACCTATTGTTACATAATTATCCATACAACTAGCCTATCTATTTTAATTTTATTATCTTTACTCATGATCATTACTCCTATAATTTCTTATTATTTTTTATCAATTTGACAACTTTTATTATAAAAATTTTTCATCAAATGTTTTACTCCCAACCAAGCACACCTTATACTGAGAATTGAAACAAATAAAAAGTAAAAATTAAAAAATTGAATCATTATTTTCTAATAATAAGAAAAATATTTAAAAAATAAATTATTCTGTTCCATCTTTATCCCATCCAAGTGCACGTCAATATACGAAACATCAGTTTCCATGAATCCATTCCCCTGAGCCAACCCCGTGAATTTGAACCTTGGGATTTTGAGGCCATCTCTCATTTTCTGAAGTCACGCATAATCGTGCACATCAAATACAAATATTAGACACTCTTTCAAAATATATATATATATATATATATATATATATATAAATATTAGACGCGTCTGAGAGGAAAGCAGCATTCTGCCACTAACGTTGATTTCATTATTAGTTAATGAAAACTTTAATCATCTCAACATATGATAATTGATTTTCTTTTATCATCATCACGTACTTTGAGCTAATTACTTTCAAAATATTTTATTTCAAATGGCTTGAAACCGATACCACAGAATCATTTCGGTCGCCAATGCGAGTTATGATCTTAACACCCGGTCCAAGGTCTTTTTAAAGTCGAAGTAGTTGGAACGAGTTGTGATCTTAACACTCGGTCCGAGGTCTTTTTAAAGTTGAACTAGTTGTAAATAGTTATGCTAAATCACATTGTGTACAATTTTTATACTAATTCATATTTAATCGATGTTGTTTGATATATGCGACAATAGATGAGTTTAGTTACGGTGAATGTGACGAATACTTTTTAATCCTTTATTAGCATAATTGATGGATGAGATTGTTAGAAGAAGATTTTAGTGATGATAGTATAAAGTTCAGAGCTTTTATGGTTATATATAATTATAATATATATACATAGTCCAAACGAGAGATTATTGTATTTTAGACACACATATATAGTAATTTATATATGTGCTATTATAAAGAGTGGCTCAATTTTTAGAACGATCCTATAAAGTTTGATGGGCTCACATCATTTAATAAAGTACGAGTTTCTCGTGTTTAGAAACCTTATTATTTATACAAATGATTGTAATTCTCGAGTCATGCACTTTTAAAGTTTTTTTTCCTTTTTCTTTTATTGAAAGATGAGCACCTATCCTGCCAACCTTTGAGAGTGAGAACAACCAGAGGTAGAGAGGATAGAATTATCATCATATAGCATTTCCAAAAAATTATCTTTATAAAGTTTTTCCTAAAGTTTTTGTTTAGACAAAAAATGAGATGATACAAAATCAGCCAAAATGTGAGCAACAGAATTCCCAACCCGTAAGACGTGTTGAAAAGACAGAGAGTTAGCCTGAAGGACAACTTGACGGATAAGGGAGAGAATTGCTCCCACCGGAGCCCTGATAGAACGATCACCCACCAGGAACTCAATAAGAGTCAATGAGTCAGATTCCATCTGAAGGTCAGCGAAATGACCATCCAAGGCCCACTTCGACCCCAGCCACAATGCAGTAGCCTCCATGATCAACGGGTCAAAAAGTTCTTGCCGTCTCCATCCCTTCACGGCAATGAAAGAGCCATGAGAGTCTCTAATAACCCCTGCCATCCCAGTACAGTTGTTGTGGATATTTCTTCACCCATCAATGTTGACCTTGAAGGTGCTGGCCCCAGGCTTAGTCCATCTGGCAACCAGGGATTTGTCGAAAAAGGTTGACTCCCTTAGATCCATCTCGGTCCCATACTGATGCATGAAGTTAATGCACCAGTCCCTAACATCAGAACACATTGGTGGGGTGCCATCCGCCCATAGTTGGTTACACAAGTACCAGATACGCCAACAGTACAGGAGGAACAGGGAAAAACATCCATGCAATTTGTGGTGATGAAAGCCCTCAAAATATCTGGAATGGAGGTGCCAATTACAGAAAGAAGCAGATCACCCACAATATTTTGATAGACCGGTTGGGTAGCATTGCGGTTGATAAACAGATGAAATATATCTTCCAGAGCCCCCCTTGCAGAACAAGAATGAGGTGTCCAATGTGAAACCGCACCGCTGTAAATTAAGAAGGGTGGGGAGAGCATCTAAAAGCAGTCTCCAACAAAAGATAAGAATTTTACTTGGGAGTTTAACTTTCCATATGAATTTGAATATCTGCCAATCACGATCATCACCGGCATCGCCATCAACCAAAGGCCCCTTAGGTATCTGTGAGAGCAGCCTGTATGCAGATTTCACAGAAAAATGGTCGTCCGGTTCCGGTTCCCAAAAACATAGATCCTCCTTGCCCACATTCGGAGGTGGGTTTAAAGATATGATGTCATGACTAGCCTCCCCAACCGCTTGCAGAATAAGGGTTTCCTCTCATTGCCCGTACAATTCATTTTGAAAGAAACAAACCTTCGTGTCATCAGGGATATGAGCCGGTGAGGGCCCGACCTTTTGAATTGGAGAAGAAAGCCACCTGTCTTGAAAGAACCTCACCTGGTGCCCAAAGCTAACCTGCCACCGACACCCCCGAAGGATCACATCCCTAGCTTTAAGGATACTCTTCCAGGTGAACGAATCTAATGGCTTCGCCGTGCATGCCCAAAGATTTCCATGACTAAAGTATTTGGCCTTCAGAGCAGAATAACATAGAGAATCCGTGTTTGAGACAACCTCCACACCTGTTTGGATAGCAGTGCATGGTTGAAAGAGATCAGGTGACGGAAGCCCATACCCCCTGCAGCCTTGGACTTGCACATATCTTTCCATGAAACCTAGCTCATTTTATGTTTCCCATCACTCTCACCCCACCAGAATTTGCTCAGCATGCTTTCCATTTCATTACAGAAGCTTTTAGGGAGGAGGAAAATACTCATAACATAACTGGGGATAGCTTGTGCAACTGCTTTTATAAAAATCTCCTTACCTCCCCACGATAGAAGTCGCCCCTTCCACCCCTAAATCTTCCGCCATACACGGTCCTTTAGATCCTTAAACATAGCCTTCTTCGATCTCTCTAGCCAAATAGACAACCCCAAATAAGAGTGAAAATCCAAAGCACATGATCCAAACACCCTAATGATAGACCTCCTCACAACAGAGTTTGTATTGGAGCTAAAGAAGAGCATTGTTTCATTAATGTTTACAATTTGTCCCGAGCATTCACTATACGTTCTCAGAATGGAGAGAAGATGTCGCACCTGAGAGTCAGAAGCCCCTATAAAGATTAGAGCGTCATTAGCAAAGAAAAGATGAGATAGAGTAGGTCTCCTGGGGCAGAGTCTGATACCATATAGTGACCTGTGGAGATGAGCATGAGCAAGAAAAAGAGAGAAACCTTCTGCGCAAATAAGAAAAAGATATGGAGAGAATGGGTCTCCCTGTCGCAAACCTCTATGTGGGGTGAGGAGAGAGGTTTTGTGCCTATTAACCAGAATTCGGTAGAGAACAAATTGCATACATAGGCACATCCAATTTATCCACATAGGACTAAAGTTCATGACTCCCATCATTTCGCTCAGAAAATTCCATTCTACCCGATCATAGGCTTTAGACATATCCAATTTAACTGTCGATTCTCTCTTGTTTCCCCCTCTTCTCAACCGAAAGGAATGAATGACTTCATAAGCAATCAACATATTGTCAGTAATGAGGCAGCCCGGGACAAACGCGCTCTGTTGAGGGGAGATCACTTCATTTAGGCAGCTTTTCAGACGATTAGCCAATACCTTTGCCAAAATTTTATAGGCCACATTACAAAGACTGATGGAGCGAAAATCCCTAAGTTTTTCAGTGCCCGCCTTTTTTCGGAATTAAGACAATGTTGGTGTGGTTGAGTGCTTGGAGTTATTGGCACTAATGCGGCGGAGTTCGATCTTCCATAAAGGCTTTGCACATGGAGAAGACGTCGTGCCTAACGGTACGCCAATGTGTGCGATAGAAGCCAGCAGGAAGACCATCGGGACCAGGAGCTTTGGAAGATTCATGGCTTTTAAAGTAGTTAACACCTCCACCATGGACATGAGTCTCGTGAGAGATGCTTGTGACTCAGTTGATATCTTCCTTGTAGCACCCGTGATGCGGTGCAAATCAGAGGGGCCCGAAGAAGAAAAAACCCCCCCGAAAGTAGGATAGGGTGAGATCCAGCAACCCCTGTGTGTCGGTGATCCGCGTACCCCCACCATCAGTAAGAGCTTCAATGAAGTTATATCTTCTGCGATTGGACACCACATAGTGAAAAAAAGAGGTATTTCGATCACCATTTTGAAGCCAATGAACCTTGGCTCTTTGCTTCCAGAGCAATTCCTCATCTTCCAGTAGAACATGGATTTGATGTCGAACGCGTTGAATAGCAGTATCCCTTTGATCAGAGGGGTTCTGGGAGTTTAGAGAATGCAGTTCCACTTGCTTCCGATTTATGAGCTTGCCAAGCTGTCCTCTTTTATTTCTGCTCCACCTAGTCAATGCCACGGAACAATTCTGGATCTTCCTCAACAATATCTCACAAGGAAAGGAACTAGTTCTGTGCATTGCTGTCCAAGTGTGATGAACAATATCATGTATGTCTTTGTCTCTAGCCCAAAAAAGCTCATACTTAAAGTCACATTTGGGTTTGCACTTATGCTGCATGGAGTTGAGAATGAGGAGGATGGGATGGTGATCAGACGAGGCGAAGGATAGGTGATAGAGTTTTGCAAACGGGAATATGGTTAGCCATTGTGGGGAGGCCAGACCACGGTCCAAGCGTGCTTCAACTCTTTGGGTTCCCTTTTTGTTATTTCGCCATGTCATAGGGGGCCAACAAACCCCAAGTCAATTAAATTGCATGCATCCATAGTGTCTCGAAAGGAATCCATCTGATGCTCCGATCTTGTCTTGCAGCTTCTATATTCGGATGGGCCCACCACCTCATTGAAGTCCCCCATGATGAGCTAGGGAGCATTGGATTGACCGTGGAGAACAGAAAGAAGGTTCCAAGTTTCCACCCTCTTACGAACCTCGGGGTGACCGTAAAAGCCCACAAACCTCCACCCCTGGATATTGGCGTCAATATGGTGTTTAGAAAAGCTTCTGATTATGACTTGTGATTCATCATTCCACATAAGACAAAGTCCCCCCCTTCTATCCTCAAAATCAACCGATAAACAGCATTCAAACTTCAGTTTCCGTCTTACCCAGTCCATTTCCTTGCTAGATCGCTTGGTCTCACAAAGGAAGACCACCGTGGGAGCTTTACGCTTAACAAGATCAAGCAAATACCGAATTGCCCGTGGATTCCCAAGCCCACGACAATTCCAGGCCAAGAAAGTCATTACTGGTGGTGGGGTCGAGGGGTGTCCTCAGCCTCCACTGGTACTTCCTCAAGTATCTTGCATTCTTTAAAGGCCATTCCACAGGAGAGATTTCCTCCCCCATCTCTTCTCTGAAAGGTCGCTTTGTTATGGCTGGTGTGTCGTGGTATGTAGAGTCAGCTTCCCCTACAGTCTTGGACAGCTCACATGCTCGACGTTTCCATTGGCTTGTTGATCCCCGGCCTAACACTGGGGAATGAGCAGGTTCATCCATAGCCATCATTGGTTCCATCTTTCTCAACTCGCATACCATCCGCGTCCCATGACCAGGCACAAGCTGCCCATCTTGTGGCTTGTCTTGGACTTCTGTCAACAAAGGTGTGAGAGAAATGGTGGCAGCAACGTTGGCCTCAGGTTGAGACTCATTCTTTTGTTGTCCCATTAACATTGTATGTCCTGCCTCCACATGACATTTGGAGTGAGAGCAATCAACATGGGGCGAGCTTCCAAAGACTGCATTGCTTATGGAGAAGGTTCCATTGCCGAGTGTCATCTTAGGCTGTGCATCCTTTTACAGGATAAGCAAAAGGTTCCATTGCCGAGTGTCATCTTAAGTTGTGCATCCTTTTACAGATTCACTATCCTGAGCAGGAGAACCATGACTGTAGTTATAGGTGGAGCGTCCATTAGAAACGTCCAGCATAGCCGTGTGGTGAGGCATGGACAACTCTGTCGTGGGTGGTTGAGACCTGAACGATGCTGCCGCTAGTTCCCCATATAGACGTGGAACCCCCTACTACCCCTTCCCCCTTCCCAACGACCCGGAAAGGTGATGAAAACCCGCCCTTATGTAGTTCCCATATGGAAAATCCTCCTCCTTCATGTTGTTAAGAAGACCGTGGTGAAGTCCGCACTCCTTGAAGATATGACCGATTTTGCCACAAGCATAACAGAAAGTGGGTAGTTTCTCATATTGAAAAGGTAGCCATTGCCTATCCGAGTTATCAATTTGGATGAAGATTCCCCTTCTCAGAGGCTTCATTAGGTCCACCATTACTTGAACTTTGATGAGGTGATCCGTGTGTTCTACCTGGATGCATTGTTCAAATGAATTGCCCATTGCTCTCCCTAAAGACATTTTGTCGAGCAGAAACGGTGCGTTGTTTATTTGAATCCAAAAAGGCGATGTGGCCATCATCACTGCGCCCAACGAAATGGGCTGGAGCAGCTCCTTCAGAACCACCAATTGCCAATCATATGTCCATGGTCTGCCCTTTAACACATTTTTACGATCCTCTGTTATTTCAAAGTGCAGTAGGAATAGGTTGTCTTCAACCTGCGTGATCATCACCCTCCCTACCGTTGGCCAGACCTTCCTCATGGTGGCTTTAAAAACTTCCCTGTTGTATTGCTTACGCGTCCAGATTGAGCAGAGAGCCGCTGATTTATCACCGGAGACTATTTTCCGACAAGATTGATCATTATCAAGCTTTAGAGTTTGCATCTCTTCTCCCAAGAGATCAACCATCCTTCCTTACTGCCCCTTCTCTGCTCAAGGTACCCACCCCTTCTCCTCGTTCGATCCTGTGGTCACAACACCCCTCAGATCATGAGTGAGGATTGGTCGCCGTCGCCAGACAAGAGAAAACGGGCTTAACTTTTACCTACAAACTTTTGAAGTTTTTTTTTTCCTAACATCCCATCATTGGAAAAAAGCAAGTAGTCTTTTCCAGCTCATACGGATTTAAGCATGTTTCTATTTATTATTTACTTTTTTTGGTGATTTAGCATGGAAGATCCTGAGGTAATTAATGATTTTCATCAATAAGATTTTCTAACATATATTTTTTTATTTTTAACATTTTTATAACAATATTTTAAGCTTATAATTGTCATATTGGGGTTAAAATGACTTAAATTCCTTAAAAATGATAAAATTTTAAAAAATGAGTAAATACAAACCCCGAATTTGCAAAATTTGATATATAAATTATAATTTAGAAAAAAAATCAAAAATATGCCCTTGCGTCAAACATTATTGTGAGATAAGACCATAAAGTCATCAATATATATAGAGATATTTTTATGCAGGTGCTTACCTAAATATTTCTCATGTATATATATATGTACACACACATACATACAGATGATTTTGTGTAGACGAAGTTCGTTGAAAAATGATCCCTACATATATTAAAATGTAATAGTATTTTATATAGTCATTTTTCATTAAAAATATACTTTTACTAGTTTGGATGTTGAAAATGCAATTTTAAAATTGATATCTATATTAAATTATTTTATTATGTTGATTTTATACTATTTTAAGACGGAGCCCATATACATGTTTAATTTGAATGAAAATTGATCTGCTATTAAAGTAAATAATTCTAAATATAAAAAATAAAATGAATATTGATTTCATGATAAAATGGGGCTAATTTGCAACAGACTGCAGCGTTGTCTGATCATATATACAAAGATTCAGACTCACCCGAGTAGTCAACTCATCGCATTGAATCCGAACTCTGACGTGGATTAATCTAAATTCTAAACAAAAAATTTCAAAATTGAGCTACGAGATTACATGAAATTTTTTACAATAAAAAAGACTAGTACTGTTATAAAACTTTTGATGAAAAGTTGTAGAGATAAGAAGTTGTCCAATGATGTGATATAATAGGGGTAATGATAAGGAATAAATAGGATAAAGTTGAAATAGATAGGTTTGTTATGTTGGTAGTTGTGTAAAAATGATTGAAAAGTAGGGTAGTTGTATAAAAAAATGTGAAAAAATAATTAAAAAATAGGATAATTGTGTAGAGTGAAAAGTTTTAGAATGAAAAGTTTTAAATTGACAACTTTTTAATGTTGCCAAACACACCCACAGTTAATCATCGTCCCGATGCAGCTTGCAACCGTTGATGGATGGATGGATGGATGGGAATAGACGGCAGTGATGTTACCCAGGGGAGACAGATGTTCAAACAGCAGCGGTGCGCGGGAAAAGCGTTGCACGAAATCCGCGCGCAGCGTTCCCATCTCCTCCACCGCAGGAAAACCACCTGTTTTTAGCTCCTCACCCTCGCAGAACCGGCCTCCTCGTCCCCCTTCCCCTCCACGCTTTCCGTAAAATGAGAAAGAGACAACATCCTCGCAACAAGGCCAGAAGAAGCAGAAGCAGCAGCAGAAGGAAGATAGAAGAAGAAGAGGAAAGATAAAATTAAAAAAATTTCCCTCTCTTTCTCTCTTCCTTTTGTCCGCCATGGCTTCCGCTTCCCGACGCCTGCGAGATCTCCAGTCCCGACATCCCGGCAACAGGACCTGCGTTGACTGCTCCCAGAAGAACCCGCAGTGGGCCTCCGTCTCCTACGGCATCTTCATGTGCCTCGAGTGCTCCGGCAAGCATCGCGGCCTCGGCGTCCACATCAGCTTCGTCCGCTCTGTCACCATGGATTCCTGGTCCGAGCCCCAGCTCCGGAAGATGGAGGCCGGTAGCAACGAAGCCCTCAATTCCTTCCTTGCTCAGTATGGCGTCCCCAAGGAGACCGACGTCGTCGTCAAGTACCATACCAACGCTGCCGCTGTCTACCGCGACAAGATCCTGGCCGTCGCCGAGGGCCGCCCTTGGCGGGACCCGCCCCTCGTCAAGGAGTCTCTTGCTGCGGTTGCGCTTCAGGCCCCGCAGCGGCGATCCCCCCAGGCACACGGAGCTGGCAGGGGCGCCGGCACCGGGAATTTTGCAGATGATGTTGGGTGGGATAGCTGGGGTGACGACGACGGCTTCCGGCCTATGGATCCGAGGCGGAATCAGTCGGTGGGGGATTTCATGGCTTTTAGCGACGGTGACGGCGGGAGTGCCAAACGTCCACCGGTGAAGTCACGATCGACGGATGATATGGTGATGGCAGCCCATATGGAGTCGTCAGGCATGAGTAAGGAGAGCTACATTGCTAGGAAGTTGGCAGAGAACAGCGCGAAGCCGGAGGGTATCCCGCCTTCAAAAGGGGGTAAGTATGTGGGGTTTGGGTCAGCGCCTCCGCCTGCGGCTCGGCAGCAGAACAATTATCAGGGGGATGTGATTAGGGATACAATGTCAGCGTTTTCCGAGGTGAGCATTTTCCTTTTCGAGAAAATGGTGTCGCTAAACCTGCTAGATGGGCCTGGGCCTTTTGGTATCCATGCATTCACAGAGTCAACACCGTATCGTATGCCATAGGCAGAACCATCGGTCATTGGTATGCAACATATTTGCCAGGTCACCTCCCCCCCACCAAAACCCAAAGAAAATAAAAAAAACGTAAAATCTCATTTGATTACCTTGTTACTTCGGTTCTGAACATGACTTTCACATTGCAAGTTTTTGTCTTTCTCCTCTTCCCATGGCTTTTTGGGCCTTTCCCTTCCTCCCCGAAGACTTAAAATAACCCGTTCGCCCAGAGACTGCAGTTTTACGCAGGCTTCCATTACACATAACCAAATTATTCCAATTTATTACATCTCGGGGCCACCAGTAGATTTCTCGAATACGTCCATTTTGTAAAAACTTTCGTCTTTCCAGCCTTCTGGTTAAAAAGTCGTATATGCTTATCCTATTCGTGTATCTATGTACTCTCGGTACATAAATCGTTGTTGAATGGAATCTTCTCATTCAACCTAACTGTTGCTTGTTGACGTATTTGGTATGCTGCCTTACCTCTGTCTCCAATTCTGCTACCTACCTAAGTTTACAGAAAACTGCCTTTTTCAATCTTTTAACTATCATGAATTATCTATTTCATATACTGGAAACAGTCAGTTTCACGGGCCACTTAATTAACAGTACCGAGTAAATCACTTATTTTTAGTCCTACTGTTCGTAAAGTTGCATGAGCATAGATGCAGTCGATATGTAGATGAATTTTCCTTTTTCCGTGATTCCCTGTTAAATAACGTGCTCCGCGAGACCTTCCGTATCATAACACCATGAGTTGAAAAACTTGCTTTATCAAAAGCCGTCTTGATAGTTGATACAAGGGGTTGCATCATGTATGTTAGGTGGATGTTATCATCATTTACCGTGCTGAAGTTTTTGGGAATTGGTATTTCATGAAACATAATTGATTTGAATATGATGGTGCCCCAGGCATAATCTATCTAATTAGAACTAAAATGCAAGTGTCTAATTAGATTTTCAAAGAGTAAAACTTTTGAATTTTCTTTTTGTTCGGCCAATGTCCATTCTACACTTCAAGGCATCTCACCTTGGTTCCACTAATCAACAAACAGAATCGCAACCCTCATGGTTGTTCGGAGCTTGCTACGAACTCGTACACTTGTTTCTCTGAGCTTACTAGAAATTTAATATCCCATAATTCCAAGGGCAATCCTCTTTCTAGCAAAAACCCAAACAAACACTAGAATTCACAAAGATCCACCTCTTGTTAGGTTTGTCTGTATGAAGTTAAAGCATATGCGTAAAACAAATTAGAATTTACCGTCTAAATCTGATGCAGGAACCCCTATTCACATGTAGATGATGACGTTAAGTACTTCGTAGACTTTAAATGCTTGAAGAGAGTAGTTTTTGTTGGTAGTTTTCGTACATTAGACCTTCTTGCATTATACTCCAACAACTTCTACGGGTATCTTGGAGGAGATATATGGTTGTTGGAGATGAAGACTATCTGTTTGGAGAATTTTCAGATGTCCAGAAATCCAGCTGTTATATAATGTTCACCTCAACAAGGCCCCGTGTGAACCCCTGTCTGAACATCTATTGGTGGACAGGGCCCTGTCAGCCCAAATGCTCCCTTGTGCGACCCTTTCATTGGTCCTAATGGGTGCCTCCTTCCTAAGTGATCAACGAGCCCTTTCTGTCCATGGTTGATCCCTTGTGAGTTTCCCTGTTTCTCTAATCCTTATCGAAAGCTTGTTAGCCCCAACAGCTGGTCATGAACACATTTAATTGTAACCGAAACTACACTTCTCGAGTTTGGAGTTTGGAGTCTGGAGGTAACAGTGACGGTTTACGATATTTTGAAAGGTGTTTCATTCTTGCAAATGCTGATGAAAATATATGATTTGAAAATTTCGATATCTTATCAATAAGAATCATCATCTAGTGAACATGCTTTCAACATGACTTTCTGGTACGATCCACTAGTTGGAGGCCATATTCATGGTGTCTATTGCCGGAGAAGAAAACAAGAACTAAAACAGGAACGGAAACTAAGCTACGAATTGAAGAATTGAAAGAATTAAAGGAATTGAAAAGAATAGAAACGAATTGAGATCTTACCTCAATTACAATGGCCTCTCCTATTTAATTGCTGTTTACCACGCGTGGTTTGGGAGAGCAGCACTCTTACACTTATGTGCATACCATTCATAAGGCTGTTTCCATTTTTTTGGCTTACTATGGTGAGGATGATATTATAATGATGATTTGGAGTACAACGTCTTTAAGCATGTCTCAGGACATCACAGTTTTGAATTCCTAATTTTGAGCAGTGTGGTGCGCATTCTCTAAATTTCTAGTTGATAGCTTGCAGTTCGTTTTGTCCATGTTATTTGTTCATACAATTGGGGTTTTCTGTGGTCCCCTAATTAGGCATTTTATTACCTTCTAATGTAGATTAAGAGGACAGTTGCAAGCATCTGGTGATTGTGGCTAAAGTAGGCATAATCTTGTGATATATCTATTTGAGGGTTATTTGCTTATGTTTTGATGAAATTATATCTGATATAAAGTAACTTTATTCTTTGCAAGGAAATTTGAGTCTTGGTTCTATCCTTTATAAACGCTCCTAAGTTAGTAGTCCATCAAGAAATGACCATCACATAAACAAACAACAGTAAAATCATTGTGAATTCATTAGATACTCCCAGAAATTTGCAATGAAAAAAAAAGTGTCATGAAAAATGTTCGATTATTTGAAATTGATGATTTTTATTTTCATCAATTTATGAGTTTTTGAAAGTATTCTTGAATTTATAATGATTTTGATTTCATTGATTTCACAATCATTTCCTGCTGGAGCTGGACTGTAAGTCTGTAACATGAAGGGTATTCGTAAAGATAGAACAAACCTCAAGGATATGGTTTTGTGTCAGGTGCAATTTCGTCAAACTCAGGGTTTACCTATTTGCATGTGACTCTATATATGAGATTGATACTTCGATGATGATGTTCATGAAAGCTACAAAATGGTGTCTTTTAAATTGGTTTTCAAACTCTTTTCAAAGGATTCTAAATATCTTCTTTCTAGTCTTTTCCTATTCACGCAACTGAGGGTACGTTTGGTATGGAGTTTTGAGTAAAATTTGGGGAAAAAAAGGTTTTCGGAAAAATTTTAAAATGCGAGAGTAATATGATATAATAGGGGTAATGATTGGAATGCAAGGCGGTTAGATATGTAAAGATGTGAAAAATGATTAAAATATAGATGTAATAATCGGAAAATTGAGCAGTTAGGTAGTTAGATGTAAAATCATATGAGAAGGTGTGCAGGAAGGAGCGGAGAAGTTTTTTACCCACTTTTTCAGCGTACCAAGCATAACCTAAATGTAAATCTTTGTTTATTTTATATATGTCATACTATTTGGTTATTTAGCTGCAAATTTGATGAATATTCAATGGGATTGAGGTATTAATGGTAGTATTCTTCTTAAGTATTGTTCTTACGATCAGTTTTCTTCAGGGATTTGGCCGGCTGTCCATTGTCGCAGCTACTGCTGCACAATCCGCGGCTATTGCAGTTCAAGCAGGCACAAGAGAGCTAACGTCCAAGGTAAATATATTTTTCATTTGCAGAATTACTAAGTGAAGATGATAAAAGCAAATCAATTAAGATAGATTGTTCCTATATATATAGAGAGAGAGAATAATCAAGTGCAGCGTCGCTGAAATGGGCCCCACATGATCATGAAATCATGATCTACTCCATCCATTGTATTTAGAATAATGTATTCTATAACTATACCAATTTTCATCCCAATCGGATACTTTAAAGTTGTTATTTACATTAAACTATTTTATTACGTTGGATTTGTACTATTTTCAGATGGGGCCCATATACATATCTGATTGGGATGAAAATTGGTATGGTAATAGAATACATTATTCTAAACACAATGGGTGGAGTAGATCATGATTTCATGATCATGTGGGCTCCATTTTGGGGCCACTGCACGGCTGTTCCGGTGCAGTGACGCTGCACCGGAACAGCTCTCTATCTTTCTCTCTCTATATATATAAGGACAGATTGTTGTAGATTTGACTAAACCAACTACCATATATGAGATGTGCAAGCTTTCTGGGAAAAGGACGAGGTCACAAGAATGCCTTAGATTGCTTGTAGAGGACAGGACATGACAGAAATGTGTTAGGAGCTTTTGGCTCCGACATTAAGTTGATTTCGAACAAAGAACTCTCCAAATTAAATATATAACTACCAAAATTCTAAATATGCATAAAAGGCGTTAAATCCTATTGATTGTTCTAGACTTAAAACAAATGTGTAATCATCTACTTTGAAAGTGCTGTATGAAGTGGCATCTATTTGACGGTAATCATGGGCCTCATTTTACAGGTAAGAGATGGTAGCTATGATTATCGAGTGAATGAAACAGTGAATGCTGTGGCCACAAAGACGACAGAAATTGGACAGAGAACATGGGGGATGGTGAGAGATGTCATGGCCATGGCTTCAAACAAGGTTGAGGAATATAGCAAGGAGTCATGGGAGAGGAATGATGGTCATACAGATTGTGGGAATGAGAATAAAGGCTTGAGTACACCCGCTGGGCATTCTGCGAGCAGGCCGTGCGACAACTCCACGACTACTTCTACTTCCTGGGACGATTGGGATGCTAAGGACAGTAAAAACGCGCAGGGAGGTGACACGCAGAGCAAGGACAGCTGGTCAGGCTGGGATGATGATGGCGATGACAACTACCACTACATCCAATCATCAAAGAAGAGTTCTAATCAGAGTGGGAAATCAGGTGGCTCATGGTAATATCAGCTAGCTTCAATTGAATTTGTCTGTTCCAATTAATATACACACATATTTTCTTTTTGTTTATTTTGCCCCTGGTTTGAGAGGTGTGTGCGTCATCTTTGTTTTGTGCCATCCCATCAAGGAGGTTTTCTAATTATCAGTTGGCCGCATGGGTTATCAATCAACGTCTTTGGTCCAAGGCCCACTACTAGTACAATATGGCCTGTAATCATTCTCAATGGAGCAGCATTTTGTTGGCCGGATTTGCGGCTAATGAGAAATGTCATTGCATACCGCTGTGTATATTTCATCCTTTGGTGGGCCACCTGGATTGCCGAGCCATGCGGTCCACTTGCGTAAACTGAAAACCGGAATGTATTATAATCCCATCCTGGCACAAGGGATCTTATGTAATTGCTCTCCATTTTCTTCACCACGGGAAGCGTCAAATGGGGGGTAGCTTCTACATTGTATATCAGGGCCAGATTGCCTAAGTAAATAAAAAAAACTGTGCCGCCTGTAAGAATCAAAATGTTTGCCATTTCCGGATCTTCCTTATCTTTTTCGTGTTTGTAATCTGTACCATGTTTCGGCAGTGACTTATGGTCATTTCTCATAGTTTACAAGGGCGACAATTGTAAAAAAATCATTAATCACAGACAACAAAGCTGCTAGGCTTTATGGTTATTTCACATAGTTCACAAGGGTTACATCACCCGCTTTTTCCGACTCCCCTGTGACCCGAGAATGATCAAGATTGAGTGGCTAGGCAATATATACAGATGCATATAGATACAGGGCTAAAAAAAAAAGCTTGGTTTATTTAAATTTCCATGAAGGTGGAATAAATACATATGGAGGAGAAATGGGATCTCTTTATTTCTTTTGTAATCATGATTCATGATCATACCAAGTCGGCCACAGCTTCGCTGTCGATCACCTTCGAAACAGGCATCACATTCTCATGGATCACGTCGTGCTGCTGAACCACGAGCACCGAAGCAACCACGCCGTGGCCGCAAGAAGCCAAGATGTCGCCGATGGGTCCCAGCTCTGCATGCTCAGCCACACGCTCTGCTAGCTCTGCCACCATCGCCGACGGGAACCTCCCTCTCCCCACCACGATCAGTTCGTATTGCCTGCTCCTCCCAACCTCCAACACCCTCTCCACGATGTTCTTCCCTGCCTGCCTCTCCTCATAATCTGCCATGCCTTCCCTCCTCCGCCTGAATTCCCCCACCGCCAAATCATCCAGCTCCTAATTCATTCATACATACATACATAACGTAAGAAATCGATTTGTTAATTTGTGTGGAGAACTAAAATTATAGTTAAAAAAAAAAAAAAACTACTTGATCACCTTCTCCCTCTGAAGATCAATGGCAGCCGTAGAGAAGCTGTAGTTATCGTCGGAACTCTTCTCAGGAGATGGTCTGAGCTTGACTCCATTAGCGATGGCAGCGTCGTTGGCGCAGACGAACCTCACGACGTGGGCCCTCACTCCTGGATGCTCTGCCATCCTGCCCACCAGCTCCAATGCCTCCCTATCGTCAGGCCCGCCGAAGAAGAGCACGCAGACGCAATGCGCAACATCTGCCGGCTTGTTCTGCTGTTCCCCTCCCAAACCACGATCCACCAGCAGCCCCACCGAGCACGGCGCCTCCTTCAGCACCCTCTGGTTCACCCCCCTCCAACCATAACCCGCGTTCTCCATCACCACCTCCTCCTCTGCCATTCTCCCGCTCCCCCTACTCTTTGCCTGCTTATGGAATGGGAGGATCACCATCGCTGCCTGCTTCTCCTCCGCCACGCTGCAAACATCCTCGTGCATGCTCGCCAGGGCCGAGACGCCTGTCATCGGCCGGACCTTCACCCTCCCCAGCTGCCCGTAGGCCTCGAAAGCCACCGTCACGCCACCGTCGTTGGTCTCCTTTCGCAGCGGGTTGCGGAAGGGAAGGCCGTTCTTGCGGGCCCGGAAGGCCATGGCGATCGAAGAAGATCGCTCGGTGAGCTCGACGAGGTGCATGATATAGAGTTTGAGCGGAGATTTGGAGGTGCCGCGGATGGTCTCTATGAGGTTGATGATGGAGGGTATGTTGTGGGGTCCATGAATGCACGAGAGAATGCGTAGCTCTTTGCTGCTGCCGGCGCCGATGTCTGGGGAAGAGTTCTGAAGCTTGCGAAGTTTGTAGCCGGGGCGGCGGGCTGGTTTATAGATGGCCATGACAATTGGAGTGGTGATGAAGGTGGTTAAAAGAGCCATCAGAACAAGGATGGCGAACATCTCGTCGTTCAGAACCTGTAACCGAATATGCCCATATAACCATCCGATTTCATACATCAACTTGATTTGGTTACAGTCAATCTAAAATGTGAATACTTTTATCGTGTCTACTATATTTTAAATGGGTACATTAATTATCAGATAATTAATGTCTTTATGTTTAGTTTATTAGCTCAATAAGTACAAGAAGTTAATGCGATTAAAAGGATGTTCAGTATTTTTCAAAGCTAGTTAATTATACAAAATTATTTGTAGAATTTCGTTGGACTTCCTTCCAATTCTATTTAAGGCATATTCGTTTACAACAAAAACTTTTTAACTTAAAATTTTTTATTTTTCATAACTATCACATTTTTAATTATTTTTCATATCTTTTTATATAACTCACATACTTTTTAATCATTTTCTACATAAATATTCATACCAAGAATTTATTTATTTTTAGCTTTATTCTCTTTATTTTTCATTATTACTCTTGTTATATCACATAATTTTTTACCGATTTAAAAACTTTTATATTAAAATTTTTAACACACTCTTAGTTTGAACTTTTGTGACATTAACAAATCCAAATAATCATATATAACATAAAAATTTTAAGACGTGTCTTCATATTCAGATTTTCTATAATAATATTTTCAAATATTTATGTTATTAAAATGCTCAATTCCAATGAATTATAAAAATTTTAAATAATTATTTATAACTAAATGGTTCAATACGCTATAATACTTATTTAAGTACTAATTATATAATACACAATTCAATAAAAAAAAGAAAAATAAAAAGAGTCTTTTGGGTCCTATCAACAAAGAGGAGACTATTGTGTGTGTGTGTCTGTTTCTATGTAACCAGGTTATATAAAGGTTGCATAGAAGTGGAATCATGTAACCCATTCAAAATTTAAGGTTTTGATTTTTAATATAAAATTTAATTCATTAATTATATTTAATATCATTTGTTTGTCTAAGGAATCAAGTTTCATTCCAATCAAGTACTGTGGGCCACATTTGCTAGAAAAAACATATATTTATGTATAAATTATAAAAAAGGTTAAAATATTAATTTTAAAATATTATTTTTGACATATAAACTGTCCAAAATATCATTTCTATGTAAATAAATGATTCAATAAAGGATTATTACATTCTAATACATTTGTAAATAAATCTAATTATTTTTCATAATTTGTATATAATTATATATATTTGAACAAATTTGGCTTATAAATATATTTAATTGGGATGAAACTTGGTCTTTTAAATAAACAAATAATATTAAATATAATAAATGATTAGAATTTTTATTAAAAATTAATGGCAATGAGTATAAAATGTCGTCTTAAAATTTTTAAATCTAAAACTTTTCACTGTCTATGACTATTATATTTTTAAATCATTTTTTCATATCTTCCTATACAAATATCTTATTTTTTAATCATTTCTATATAATTACCTATACAACTAACCTATCTATTTTAACTTTATTCTTTTTATTCATCATCATTACCACTATTATATCATATTATTTGACAATTTTGATGGTACAGACTTTTTCATTAAAAGTTTCATTAATTCTCGACACACGCTAATGTTATACAAAAGTGGTACTTCACACAAGCATGAATGACTACCAATGAATAACTACCAATGATTAGCGTAGCTGGCCCGGGCGTTCCCCTGTTAGATGTAATGTGGTTATGTGGGTACCAATCACACACTAATAAAAAAACAAAAAAAGCACACGAATAGAATGTAATAATGATGGCCGAACGTAAAGGGATCCGGACTCCACGGTCAAGGGCTCAAGTTAAAAGGAATCTAACATGATTCTCGGGTTCGACTTGTGCATTTTTTATGATTTTTCTGAAAACTTCGCGTACCAGCCACCAGTGTAAGTGCCCACGAAGAAATTAAAATATTAAAGAAGATACCTTTTTGGAGTAAAATGCGCAGAGAACTTTTTATTAAGGAAAAAAAAAAAAAAAAACAGAGAGAGAGAAGTCTTTTGTTTACTCATCGCACTGTTGACTTTTTGCCACTTTGAAATACAACAGATTTGAAATTAGAGGGATGATGGAACGTAATGATGATATTAATTAAGCGTGTCGTAAAGCAAATTTGAATGGGACGGAGAAGGCTCAGGACAGCACACGTGCCATAGGAAAAATAAAAAATCAGATTACTGCGGATTCTTTTTGGTAATGGCAAAAATATGGAGAAAGTGATTGGTCCGATGAGATCGGTAGTGCCGTGTGTTCCCACTCATTGAACTCTCCAGAAAAAAAAAAAAAATAAAATTAAAAGATTAATGTAAGATAATAAAAGTGATCATTAGAATTAGAGAAGACACATGTAAAGTGGATGTAATAATTATATAAAAATATATGAAATAAAAAAATGAAGATACTTGAAAGGCACGAAAACAGATTTATATATATATAATTTTACTTTACCTGATTCCAATTTGGTTTAATGAGATGAGAACAAATTATTGTGTATTTAAAAATAAAAATTATACTAAAAATAGAAAAGTTAGAAATTAAAACAGAATGGATAATAATTGAATATTTGACAGAAGCACGATTATGAAAGTAGTGCTATCACATATTGAGAAACAAAAATTATATTAAAAATAGAAAAAAATTAGAGAAACGAAAATACCATCTCATTTCATTTTACGAATGTTGATAGGAAAAAAAAAATAGAAATTAAAAACTACCATCTCATTTCATCTCATGGATGATAGGCCCTCACCAAAAGTCAGAGCGGATTAAAGACCGTCGTTCTCGTTTTTAAGCAAGTTTGACGGGGCTCTGCGACAGCTGAAAATTCTCATCCTTGGATAAGTAATGGAGGTTTTTCTCCCCCCCTTCTTCTTATAGGATAGAGCATTGAATGACTTTTATACCAAATAAACGGATTGAATTATCCTTATTAATTAGTTGATATACTTTGATAATATTAGTAGATGAACTCTCTCCCTTTCCCTCTTCCTCTTCCTCCACTTATCTCGCGTGCTATGCAATTTTCTCATCTCGCGTGCTATGCAATTTTCACAGTCATCTGTGACAGATGAAGAGATCAATTGTCACTATTGCTACTTCCATTTCTGCGTTCGTGGATTTTTGTGGATGCAACCTTATATTGTGGTGACGGCTTGTATCCAAACCATTCAAATAAAAGACTTTGAAAAATTTTATTTAAATGAAGATATATAAATAATTCCAATCCAGGTCAATTTATTTCCATATTATATAAAGTAACATATAAATATAGACGACCAATCTTGTTATTTCGTTTTGAAAATACCCAACAAAAATTCCCTGATTATAAGTGCAAAAATTATGTAAAATATACAATATATATGTAGATTATCAACATCACCCCGGATATGCTTCCAAGATTATATCTACGTCACAAATGCAGACTCCTAACTTCTCTACTGAATAATTTAGATGTATAGGATAGTTCATTTAATTATACAACTTTAAAGTAACATAAAAGTATTTTAAAATTTTAAAAGGGCTAATCCTATGCTGCTGGGCGCATCGCGCCCTTGTTTAGATAACAATGATAAATACTTCCATTGACAGGGACGTGAAATTTTATATTTGTACCTGTACATCCTTAGATGGTAAATAATTTTGAAAATTATATTATACATCCCAGCACTGATAATCTACGATCGATCTGAAATTTGGTGATTTCAAACCAGTCTAAAAATATATTTTTATTTTTATTTAATCGATAAACAAGATTTTACCATTTTTGGACATGTATATATATTTATTTTGGATTTTTAAATATGTGTATATATTTATTTTTTATTTTTAAATATTCCAGTATTTAAAAATACAAAACAACTATACGTACATATTCAAAAATGATAAAACTTAATTTATAAATAAATATAATTAGATTAACATGTCTATTAAAAAATGTTAAAAAACAAAAAATACAGGGTGTGTTTGATAAGGCATAAAAAAAGTCAAATTAAAACTTTTTAATATAAAAATTTTTGCTCTACACAACTATCTTATTTTTAATTATTTTTTATATTTTCCTATACAACTGTATTACTTTTTCATTTTTACAAACCCTCACATGTATTTTTCACTGGTGGTAAGAAAATATATATTATCTTTTAATCATAGTTATTGTTGGAATTACTGGAGCGAATTAAACTTCCGTGATTATAATTAATCATTTCTGACTTAAATTTCGTAAGTGCAAATTATATATATTTTCGGACTGAGGAGGGGGCTAAATTGGCCCACTTGATTGCGTCCATGGCAAAGGCCAGTTGGTAGCGCATGGGGCTTTCTCGCCTAAGGTCGGTGCTTCGAATTTCTCTCCGTGGAATCAAGCATCCAACCGTGAGCAGTGGGCTCTGGCTAATTTAAACAAAAGCAAAAAAAAAAAAAAAAAAAAAAAAAAAAAGCCAGCCAACTTGATTGTTTGCCCGATCGATCGGTTGGCAAGTGTGCGGGTGGTATCCGCCCGCGAGCAGGAAAAGTAAAAAACCACGAGCAAAAGGGATCAGAGGAATCAGCCTCGCCCCTTCGTATGTTAGACTGGTGCTAACATGCACCGGCAGCGCGTCGCTAATGCCTAACGGTAACGGTAACGGTAACGGTAACGGCAACAGGAGGGGTGCTTACCTTCTTCTCCTTGCCGATGTTGAGGACGATGAGCTCCACCAGGCCTTTGGTGTTCATGAGCACCCCCAGCGTGAGCGCCTCCCGAGCCGGCATCTTGTTCAGTAGCGCCGCCACAAACGTCCCGAAGATCTTCCCGAAGCACGCCGTGGCGATAACCAGCGCGAGCAGCCCCCACGACTCCGCCCCTCGTATCGTCGCCACGTTCGTCTTCAGCCCACTCGACGCGAAGTAGAGCGGCAGCAGCAGCCCCGAAACGAAGTCCTCGATCCTCTCTATCAGCCTCCCCGCGAATTCCCCTTCCTTCGGGATCGTCAGCCCGAACACGAACGCCCCGAAGATGGCGTGGATTCCGATCAGGTCCGTCATGAATCCCGATGCCAGCACCCCCGCCAGCGCCAGTGCCACCCATACCTCGTTGTCGCTCCCCGACGCCCGCCTCGCCACCCACCCCATCATCGGCCGTACCACCACCATCATGAAGGCCACCAGCACCACTCCGCAGAGGAGGACCCAGAGAGAGACGATGGGACTCCGGTGGGACCCGCCGTTTCCGTCTCCTGAGAGGGCCACTGCCAGGGCCAGGAGGACCCAGGCGGCCACATCGTTGAAGGCGGCGGCCGCCATGGCGGTCTCTCCGATGGGGGTGGTGAGGAGCTTGAGCTCGGCTAGGATGCGGGCGAGGACGGGGAAGGCGGTGATGGAGAGGGCGACGCCCATGAAGACGAGGAAGGGGCCATAGCCGGCGGCGTCAGCTCCTTTGATGGTGCTGCGGAGGATGAAGGCGATGCCGATGCCGCAGACGAATGGGAGAGAGATGCCGGCGGCGGCGATGCTGGCGGCCTTCTTGCCGCTGCGGCGGATGGAGCTGAGGTCGAGCTCGAGGCCGACGAGGAAGAGGAAGAAGAGGAGGCCAATGCTGGCGACGGTTTCCAGGATTGGGGTGCTCCAGGAGGGAAAAATCCGGTGGAGGTATTCCTTTTTACGGCCTAGCACCGATGGTCCTAGCAGAATCCCACCCTTAAAATTCACAACACAAAATAGCCAGCCGTAAGAAACGTATTAGCTTTGACGAATAATACACATTATTATTATAATGATCATGCTGGTGGGGAGGCCTGGGCCACCACTGTTTGAGAACTCAATGTTCTGCATCGCGCGAGAGTGGGCGAGTGCAATCCTCAATGCTCTGTTTTTGTTGTTTGCACGCACTAAAAGATACTTTCCGCCGTTCATCAAAAGCGGAGATCAGGAATTTTTTTGGCTTACGTCGAAACTCATGATGTCCAATCATCTCCGTTCGACGTACTATTAACGGTCCACGCAGAGAAGGATTGATGTGGCGGTGATTGCAAAACGATGAAATAACAACAGATCAGTTGTGTGTGTGTGCTAAGTAGGTGTGTATGGACAGGAAACGTAACGCACGAGGATCTCAGCTATGACTTTGGGTTGGCGGAGGGGCTTGAGGAGGAATGCGAAGAAGCGGCTGACGAGGAGGACGAGCAAGGTCTGTATGATGAGGAGAGGGAAGGCGAAGTGGAGAGGATTGTCTCCTTGCCATGCTCCATTCGACGAAGTCTTGATCGACGTTATGTTCACACCCATCTGAACCGTCTCTTACGTTATTGACGGGTAGCTCCCTCCGACCTCTTTCAACCGAAGCGGGGATGCTAACCTCTCCTTTTAACTATAATAACCCTCATGCAATATGCTCGCTTTGTTGCTCTTGTGATTGCAATCAAGGCAGCTAGCTAAGAAGCGTGAGAGAGGAGAAAGGCTTTTATATAGACGAGCCGCGACTCTTTTTTCTTTTGGGGGCCACTAGCGCAAGGCAGCACGAAGCATGTGAAAAGCCAGGTGTGGTCATTCGTTCTAGCGCTACAAATGCCGCACTACAACCGCGCACGAGCGATAGCAGTAGCGGTAGCTTGCCTTGTCGACTACCAGTGAAACTGAGGGCTGGGATCGAGTGTATTTCTGCATCTGGAATCTAGAATCTGGCCCGTGGAGCATACATACAAAATACACGGCCCGCCCCGCCACCCCCACTCCATCCTCGCCAGCCCTTTATATTTCGAATGTGGATGGCGTTCATTTATGATCACCATAAATAATAAATTAATTACTCAGACGCGATTGAGCCACGAGCACGATCCGTTGCCCAGCTTCCTCCGACCTCCCTCTCCTCCCAAGGTCAAACGCATGAGAGAGAGGCCTACGCTGACACGTACAAGGCCGCGAAGTTGCGTCCATCCCACATCCTGCCACCTCTTTTCTAACGGGCCATTGACTGTTTTTCTTTTTTCGAAAAAAAATCATTTTGTGGATTAATTCCCACGAGACTGATTTATTGCGCGACTGCAGCCAGCAATGCCCTTGTCTAACTGGCTTTTCTCGAATATATTTATTACATTTAGTATCAATTTTAAATAATTTTAAATATACTTAAAACATTTTTAAAATTCTAAATATACTTAATATATTGCCGAATGATCTTTTACGACAGGTCGGATTTCCGACTGGTCTTAAAATGAATTAAATACTCCTGTATTTAAAAATAAAAAATAAATATATATACATATCCAATAATGATAAAATTTGATTTCTAGATTAAATATAACTAGATTAACATGTTTATAAAAATATTTTTCAAAAAAATTAAAAAATATATATTTTTTGACCAGTCGGAAATCCGACCTGTCGTAAAAGATCGGTATTCTAATATATTTATGTTCTATAAAAAACAATCAGGTAATTTTTTCTAAATACGCAAGATAATTCTATTGTAAAATAATGAATGATAAAATAAAATAGAAAGGAAATGAAATTATGCTCCTTAAGTTTAAAACTTATGTGCAAATAAGGTACTAACGAGTTATGATATTTAATTTTTTCAATTTTGTCTTAAATTTGAAAGACATTTTAGTAATTTCGCATGTTCATTAACAATGTTAATTCATAGAATGATTTTTTTAGATTAAATGCAAACGTAGTGAATATATTTGAAATTTTATAAACGTCATATGTATTTTTTAGGTTAAGTTCAAACGTAGTAGATATATTTAGGAAAAACTCTTTTCTAAAATCACTTCTTGAAAAATCAAATATTTCAAAAACTTCTGCATGTCATAACCACTGTCTAGTGGTGTTAATATTTTTTAATATTAGCTCACAATCAAAAAGATTTTTGATATCATAACTACATACATATTACTTTATATTTAAATAATATAGACGTAAAGAAAATATTTTCTAAAAAAGTGACATTCGTATAAATCAAATGTGTATCATTAGTCATTCCCTATACATAGAGATGTTTGATTCAATGCAAACGTTTGTATTGGAACTCAATAAAACTGCTTATGTCACTTATTTTTTATTTTTAATATTTTAGCATTCGTACACGAGCCCAAGCGTGAGTTCCTTATATATATATATATATATGCAATTTTATAATTTTTATTTTAAAATATTTTTCGAATTTTAAAAGTAAAAATGCCTATGTCAATGTTCAAACAACTTCATATTAAAAATATAATTTGAAAATTAATATTTAAGTCAAACTATTTTATTCTATTATATATGCACACTTTATCAAGTAAGGCCACATACATTTTTGACTTGGATGAAACTTGATCTCTTAATTAAAAGATAATTATAAATATAATAGACGAAAAATATTTGGCACTGTTGTCAAAATGACACAAAATGGATAAAAAAACCTTTAGTGTAACCACAAATGTAGTGTGAACATGACTAGCAAACACATGTCAAAGATGAATGGCAAGACGTGCTCAGCAACACAACATGTTAAGTTGTTGTATTATAACGAATATATATATATAGAAAATAATCAAGTGCATTCGAACTGCTCCATAATTACAATGCAGTCTATGCATTATGGGGTCCACTTGATCATAATAAGAAATCTACTTCATCAATTGTATTTAGAATCATTCACTTCTTTAGCATACTAATTTTCATCTAATTTCAACATGTGTATGTGTTCCATCTTAAAACGGTACAAAATCAATATAATAAAATAGTTCAATGAAAATATCAAGTTTAAAGTGATATTTTCAACATCTAAATTGTCAAAAATATGATTTTTATATGAATAAATGATTGTACAAATTATTATTACATTTTAATATATGTAGGACCATTTTGTAGTGGACTGCATCGTAATTATGGTATAGTTTATTTGCACATGATAAGTTTTTTTTTTCTCTCTCTATGTATATATATATTTGAGGCACACTTCTATGTAATCGGATTACATAGAAGTGATTTCATATAATCTTTTTATTTTTAAAATGTTGATAATTAATATAAAATTCAATCAATTAATTTAGTTAATATTATTTATTTATCTAGGAGATCAAGTTTCTTCCAAATCTAACATGCGTTAGGTTATGTTTACTAAAAAATAAGTACATTCACGTGTAAATTAAGAAAAAATTTTAAATTCATTCTCTTATATATTAGAATATAATAATATCTTATAGGATTATTTATCAACTTAGTAATAATATTTTAGATAATTTAGATGTTGAAAATACTATTTAAAAATTGATATTTAGTATTAAATTATTTTATTATATTAATTTTGTACATTTATAAACGAGGCTAGTATATAATAATACTAAATAAATAAAAGAGTTTTCATGATAATAATAATGATACTAATACAATAAATGAAATAAAATTGTCATCAACCATCAAAAAATAAAAAATGGAAGAAAAATTTTCATCGAGAAAATGAAAAAAATTAAATAGAAGAGGAATTTTATATGAGCGGCCCCATGTGTGTAAAAATATATATTTGGATGGAGTATTGGAGTGAATACTTGCTACTGCTGAGTTGCGTGCTTGGACAACGAAAATTCAACACCTAGCATTGGTTTCTCACCCGCTGGTAGGTTCGTCGGGGCGGCTTAGAATACTGACTTGATTATTCAAGCAAATAGTCGCCTGACTAATCTCCCTCCACAGTTAAAGAATGTTTAGCAGTGTAGGATGCCACCAAATGTGAACATAGACGGAGAATTCTTTTCATACTTTTAATATTTGTACTTAATTCTTAATATATCCACAATGTTTTATAAATTTTTCTTGCACATAATATTTCTCTCTAAATTATTATTATACCTAAGCACTTAATGCAACCATTATTTATCTTATTGAAAAAATGATTTTGTCAATTTAAAAATTTTCTAATTAAAATAATTCAATCTTAGTATAACTCTTAAATTATTTAATGTTATATATTAATGATTTATTATTTTAATTAAGTCATGTTAGGTTGAAATTGTTTCTATTAAAAAATTTTGAACGGATAAAATTGTCATTTCATTGAGGTAAATGATAGTTGTATTCGCTGTACAGGCATATTAGAAATTCAGAGTGAAATATTATAAATATAAAAAAATTTATGAAATATTACGAATACAGAGAGAAGTAAGGACAAGCGTTACCGGCATGAAAATAATTTTTCCAAAAGGGCGGGTATCTGCAAAACGCAGTCAATTATCCCACCAGAACAACGTGAAAAGTTTACGAGTCCAAGTCCGAGTTCCCATGCCGATAGCGTGCGAGCTAGTATCGTTGGCTCCTCGGGAAAGCAGCCTATTGGTTGATATTTCTTCCGAGGGCGGGCCGCCTACCGGTCAACGCAAAAATGAAGAATGATCATTAACTGCATAACCACACGAAAACCCAATCATTATTAAAAACGTAACTCAGATTTATGAAATTTGGATTTTCTCCATCCTACTCTGAACCCTCTCTATAAACTTTAAATTCAAATTTTAATTTTAATAGATTCAATCTTAATTCTATTTAATTAGATATGAGTTAGATTTCTGTGAGTCAAAACTTCACGTAATTACATATGAATATTCTACTACAGATACGTATCTACACACATTTCCTTGCTTCAACACGACCTTACCTATAGGCCTCTGGTTTCCATACCAAACTCGTGTTCGACTAGTTAGATAAAGATTTCTTTAAAGTAGCAAATTTACTTAATTAGACTTGATTTTTATCTGGTGCTGCCTCCGACTTTGGAATTTCTGCATGCGCATTCATTAATTTTGTCTCAAATCTTGGAAAAGCAGTCTACATAAAATAAATCAATCTTAATATGATTTTTGAGTTATTTAATATATTGTATTAATGATTTACTATCATTAATTGAATCATGTTAAGGTTAAATTATCTCAATTAAAAAAATTTAAATGGGCAAAATCGTTTTTTCAATAAAGTAGATAATGGTGGTTTTAATGACATGGGTATGAGATGAATTTTGGACGAAATATTACGGGTATAAAATGAATTTCTGAAATGTTATGAGTACATTAGGAATTATGTTCAATTGTTACGGGTATAAGAGAAATTATCTCTATTTAAAACTAAAAAGTTATTTAACATTTTCTTAAAAAAAAATCTGCGTTGAAAATAAACTCTTTGGAACACCCTTAGTTAGCCAATCATCGGTTGTAGTAGGCGAGCTAATGATCTACTTGTATCTATATATTATTATGGCAATAAATGTGCTTGAACGTACATGGGTCAATATCCGTATTTTTATTTTGCCATGTCTTAAATGTCGTCTGCTGTTCAATCGAAGCTAGAATATTTAGGTTCCTACATGATAATTATATTAGCCAAATGCGCTCGACCTTGGTTATTTCTATGTAATATTATCAAAATTAGATCCGTAGTTCATGCGCTCAGCCAAACAAGAACTAGAAAATGTTTGGCTCCAAAATGATACTTTTGTACATATTCTTAGCATCCAATTACAATCAGTTATTATATAGTTAATAATGCGATGAAATGTATTAACCTCTGGATTAAGATTTTCACCGAAATCACCAAGTTATGGATTTATTAGTTTTCAAACGTCTGTTTACATCAAATGATTGGTCTGCCCGATCAGCGCGAAATCGAGAAAAACCCACATGCATCCACCACGCTTCCAAATTATAGGTAGTTTTTTTTTTTTTTTTTTTGAAACAGATGAACAATAATCATTTCTTTTTAAAGAGTACTAACTTTTAAATTGATGGGCGAAAATATTTCAATAAAAGGATTACGGAACATTAATTCTGACTCTATTTTTAAATTCAATCCCAGCGTTAATTTTTGTCCTCTTCCAATATTTCAACCCAAATCCTCTTTCTTAATAAAAATTACGCTAATCATTCACGTTTCCACACAATAATAAAATGGACATCTGATTATAAATACTAGAATTTTATTTTTTTTTCTATTGTTCACAGCTGTCAACGCCCCGAAAAGCCGTATATCTCACGGGTTTAACCCTACACATTAGGCATAGTTGTGTGGTGATGATGTCAACTACGCGATGCGGTGTGTCATGACTCATGAGTGCCGTAATCTTGAAACCGAATTTATCCCTCTATCTAAAAATAATAATAATAATAATAACATTCAATAAATAATAATAATATTCAATAAATAATAATAATAATAACAACGAAAACAACAAAATGATTATACTGGGGAAGACCCATTTTTGACTGAGATACATAATATGAGCACGAGATTAACATCGATTTATCTGAATTTAATTGCACAGTTGCAAGTGGAGTGGGCACAATGAATGCCACAGAAAAGTGAAAAATGAACACCTCCCTCAACCTTTTAGTAATGGTATATATACAGAGTACGCAGCTTTTGTGCAATGTACCCTCAAAAAGGATTTCGTCAGATGCATGTGAGAAGTTCGGATATGTAGCAGTATGCTCTGTTCCGCACCGCGATGCGTCAAAAGAGGTATTTTGTTTCTAGTTTTGGGGTTGCAATGCATGTGAAATTGAGTGTTTCGAATATGAAAGTAGCAATCGGAGTTGGCACACTTGCAGGATCATAAATAGTGGAAAATGCAGAAGCAAGCACCAAACTTCCAAAAAGTGCTCACGGTTAATTTGCCGCTCACGTGTTGCTCTCCCAAGGACGATCCTCATTCGAGCCTATCATATATGCTTTCGTACATATCGACGGTTTTGATTTGATCATGGCTGAATAGCAGCCCCACTTGCAAGAATTGATGAAAGCACTCCCGATCGAACTAAAGTCAGAGGATGGACGGGCAGGGCAGCACTGTCTAGACGCGGATACAAGTCAAATTTCCGGCAAAAAAAAATAATAATCTTCTAAAAAAATAAAATCATTAAAAAAAAGAAGCAAAAACAAGAACAGCATGTTAGCAAAAAAAGCCCGTGTAACTCTTGTGACGGATGACAGAAATCACGTGAAACGAGTGCAAGATTACTATCTCGGATGCTCCATCAACATTGGTTGTTGAAAAGCGGCAGCACGGGCACGAGATCGTAGCCGTTAGTTATATTAGTTTCATAGATCGTATTTTCATTTGGAATTAAAAAAGTAGCCTGATTATATACATCAGGATGGCTAAAATATAATACTTATTTATTTTTATAGTTAATTGTATATTTTTATTTTTTCTTTATAAACATATTTTACGAAGTGTAATCATCTATCTGCAAAATTTTGTCGTTTTACAGTACTTTTGAATTTTTATTTTTTTAAAAAATTAAGTTTTTAAGGAGTGAAAAACGATTTAAATGACTCTAAAACTGATATTTTTAAAAAATAAAATATAAAAGTATTATAAATGGCAAAAATTGATATATGAGTTAAATACAATTAAAAAAATATTAATGAAGAAAAATAAATTAAAATAAATAAATGTCGTAGTTTAGTTTAAATATCTTAGCTTAAAATATATCATAGTGTTTATAAATTATAATCATAACAAATAAAAAAAGAAAAGAAGTCATCACTTGCATGCCCGAGCAGCTGACGGAGGTGTATATCCAGTTTAAGTGGGTAGTCTATTGTTTAAATACACCATCCTTGACATTATCCTCCCTTAATTACTTAATTATTAAAGTTGATGACACAATAAAAAAAAAAAGAAAGTAAAAAAACATGTATATTCCTTGGTCTTAGTTAGGTGCATGCGGGATGCACGTTTTTTTTATTTCTTTGTTGTTTTCCTTGAAAGAAAAAAAATTATAATACGCGGTTGCAGTTGCACGGACATGAATTAAATCGGTGCCAATCTAATGAAAGATAAGGCATTGACAATCAGTAAAAAAATCTTTTAAAAGGGTATTTAAAAATTTTCTTTGGGTTTATGTCCAGAGATTGGATAGTATTGACAGTTTCGTTAATTGCCCAATCCCAGGGCGACAAGAAAGGCTGGGAGCTTCTCATATGCGTCAAATCCACGCGATGACAAAATGGAGCATCTCAACAATCTTGTGGGTGGTTTTTTAAATAAATGGCCTGCTTTTTCCCATTGCTACTAATTTTTTAACTATTTATTTTATTCTTCTGATGTTATTTTTATATTGATGAATTGTTTCTTTTTCTTTAATTTCATTTCATTCCATTCAACTAATTAACCCCATGTATGCAGATTGTGCAATTATACTAATTCTATTAGGCTCTATACTACCTACTTAAAAAGTCATTCAAACATCTATTAAGTATTTTTCAAACTGATGAATATTCTTAAAATTCCATCGCTTTCAACTAGCCTACTGACCTAATCTCATCTTCAGTCAAGGCTTACATTCGCAAATTCATCTACTTGCAAATTGCCATTGCATATCCTATAGTTACACTTTAATGAAAATGAGAAGTTATATATAAAACAAAAAAGACAAGATTTCATCATTGAAAGAGATTGAGATTACTTTAAAAAAATGAGCATATATAGTTTTCAAATTTTTCATGTTGTCGACGCTTTTTAATTGATAAAAAATTGTTATAGTATTCATGCAACGAAATGTAGGAATAAAAAAAATAGACAAGAGTTCATCATTGAAAGTGATTGAGATTACTTTTGAAAAATGAGCATATATAGCTTTCAAATTTGTGATGCTGTTGAGGCTTTTTAATTACTAAAAAATTGTCATAGTATTCAAGCAACAAAATGTACAATACAAGAAATAGACAAGAGTTTATCATTGAAAGAGATTGAGACTACTTTAAAAAAATGAGCATACATAGTTTTCAAATTTATGATGTTGTTGAGGCTTTTTAATTACTAAAAAATTGTTACAGTATTCACACAACGAAATGTAGAAATTAAATAGGCTAACATTAATATGGGATAATCTTAATTAATCCGCCTAAAACGTATGCAATAGAAAAGAAAATTGGGGGTCAACTGGAGAACCTCTACTAGCGGATAACCTCTATGCATTAATGAATTTCTAGAATCTACTAAGACAATTAAAGATTTTTTTAATAAGCTACCAAAGAGATTTTTTAGTATATATTCACAATATCTTGAATTCTATTACAATAGAGTCCGGAGACATTCTCACATATTTTTAGGGGACATACAAGCTATCATAGAGTTAAGATTAGCCTTTTGAAGTCGTCTTAATGTAGATTGCAAAAAGCTTCATCTCTCTTACCCAATCCCCATACCTACTGTTATAGCTACACTCTTTTCTTAGGTGGGTCACACTCCATAATATATTCAATATTATTAAGTGTATAGTATAATTGGCAGGCTCCTTACTAACAAGTTTCTCTTCACTTGAACATATTGTAGGTTAATGAATTTGCACTAGCTCATAGGATTGGTTACTTCATTTTTCAAAGCCACTTAGGCTCAATGACATCGTGACCTATAAACACTTAGATGGTGGTCCTTTCATCATCTAGAAACATTTGGAGCCGATAATCTCTCCATTCAACAATACTAAAAGGGTGGTCCCCTCTTCATCCAGAATCATTGAGGGTTAGTATCCCTTCATGCAGAATATTAGGGTTTGTATTCCTTAATCTATACTATCATCACCATGATGCATATTATTAATAGCCAGTATTCCTTGCATACACATTACTAGGGGTCGACATTCTCCTTATATACTAAAGGCCAATATCTCCATTATACTATCAGTTAATAGGGGTGTAACTCGGGTCGGGTTATACCGAATTAGAGTGAACCCAAACCCTAAGCCAACCGGGTTGGAGTAAACCAAAACCCTAAGAATGTAATTCGGGTTCGGGTCGGGTTCGCATTGGTTTCGGGTTAGAATTCGGGTTACCAATAAACTTTTTTTTCCAAATTCAGTTGTAATCTAACAGAAAATTATTGAAATATACACACATGTGTTTATGAAGTCAAGTCTCACGCTGAATTTTGCAACATACTTTCAAAGAATTCTGCAACATCATACTGAATTCTACAATATTCTTTGAATGAACTCTGCAAGTAATTTTTCAGCACCCTGTAGACACAAATAAATGACAAATTAGTTAGTTTTATAACTAGTTGGTCATTTCTATTTAATAGCTAATGGAAATAACTCAAGTATACCAAATAGAAAATGAACATATCATACCAACTTTGCAGTTGAAACTAAACATTATCATACAAATTGCTGAAATTGAATTCAAACCGAATATTTATCATACAAATTGCTAAAGTAAAAATTAACCACTTGTCATACCAATAAACTTAAAATATAAATCAAATTTATACTATAATTTGAAATTCAAATAAACAGATTTCTCATACTAATAGAAAGCATAACATGAAATAAATTTATCATGCTGACTCAAATTCAAACATAATCCACATAACAGTTATTCAAAGTAACTAAATCTAAATACATTAATCATAATGGTTCAACATTCCAATTTAATTTAAGTGCAATCCAAATTTAAAATGACAATATAAACAAATCTCAAGTTTAAATAAGTTAACATCTACTTTTAAACATTTCAAATTTCAAATGAGTTCATGTCTCCAAAGTTTTCAAAAAAACTAAAAAACTATTCGAAGACTTCCAATTAATTTCTCCATTGATTTTCATCTGCATTTCTAATGTCAAGTTCTTCCTCATCGATTTATATATTTGAAAATAATATGCATCAACCTAGACGAAAAAAATGCTTGCAACTGTTAACAATAAAAAGATAATAATCATAAAAAATCATCTTAGAAATTAAGTTACCTCAAGCATGCTTTGATAATGAAGAAAGAGGTGATTTGTCTGAATTAGAATTGGTAATGTTTAAAACATGTATATATATATATATATTACTATTACAAAAAACATGTATAAATGATGAAAAAATTATATAAACTATATTGGGTTCGGACCGGGTCGGTGCGAACCCGGTTTTGGTTTCGGGTTTCTACGAGTCGGGTTGAAACCGGGTCTTTTTTTAAAAAATCTTTAAAATAAAACCATTTTTTGGTTTTGATATTGGGTCGGGTCGAGCGGGTTCGGACCGACCCGGTACCAAGTTGCACCCCTATCAGTTAAGAATATTAGATTATCACCATCAAGAGTCAATTTACCCCTTCATGCATACTTTTAGGAGCTGATATTCTATCCATACTCATTAGTAAATATTCCCTTACTATACACTACTATCACAGAGTCGATATCTCTTGACGCACATTACCAAGAGTTATTATCTCCTTTCTTCTTATCACCATCATCGTATTCCTTTCATGTATACTACAAGGTGTTGGTAACCATTTACTTATACTCTTCATGTATGTTATCAAGGGTTTACACTTTATCAAGGGCTGGTATCCCCTTCATGTACATTATTAAGGGGCCAATATTCCCTTACTTTATATAACCATTACCAGAGGTTGATATTCCTTTCATGTACACTACTAAGAGTTGATACTAGAATCCCTTACTCTACACTATTATCTTTAGAAATTGGTACCCTCTTTATGGACATGACTAAGGGTTGGTATCCCTTTACTGTACATTATTAGCACCGAAGGTTGATATCTCCTTAATGTATACTAACATGCATTCCACCACGATCATAATGTCACATCCTCATCATGTTTCCCCTCCATCCCGCTCCAACTCAGTCACTCCCTTTTAAGGTCTCACTAATTTTCCGTCCATAATGCATGATTCACAATCAACCACAAGCACACGGTGCTCTCCATTTCTATTGTTCTATCATTACAAACTTCTAGTGGCTCCTTGAAGAGGGTTGTCGTCAATCAGTGACGCCTCTGAGCGCAAAATTATTTCTCACTCAGATAGCATATTCGAACAGTCCCTCAAGGAAGCTTCTCTTACTGTATAATATAGAAGCCCCAAGAAGCATATAGCTTATGCATGAAGAAGTTTAGGAGAAGAGATGCCAATTTACTAAAGGTTCTTTCTATAGGCCTGTCTTCAATTTGATTTAGTCTTCTAGAACTGGTGACTCCAGGTTAGGGGTACAATGTAGCTAGCAAGCCCGTCATTATTCCTTTTCTCTCCTCTCTCCTAGTGAGTTGTAGTGTAGGTTAATAAATTTGCACCGGCTCATAGGGTTGGTTACATTGTCATCCAGAATCACCTCGTGTTGATGATATTGCCATCTAGAAATACCAAGAGGGTGGTCCTCTCTTCATCGAGAATCATCCTATATTGGTCACCTCAGCACCTTAGGTTCGTGATATTGAAAAAAAGCTAATTTTTTGGTAACAATAATTAGTGACGTCATTGAGTAGTATTTTTTGCGATCAAAATGTTAAGTGTTATCGATATACTAAAGAATGTTAGTTTTCTTGTAGTGATCGATACCAATGCTGATTCGAATTTATTGTGGCAAGCATGCGTAAGTGCTTGAGTGCCATGAACAGGCGATAACAAATTGACCCTTCGGCTAACCTTGGGAGAATTTGGATGTGCCATAAGAGTGCCGGCGGCAAAAGTGGATGGACTTGAGGGAAAGGACGAGGGGCAGTTGGGAATTCAATGTTAGAGCGAAGCTGGTGGCTTATATCAGGGAAAGGACAAAAGCTGGTAGAGGCATGCATGACGGCTATACACATGGTGGAGAAATCCAATCCTACTCGCTCATCTACTACTAAATGACAAGTTTTACTTGGGATAAGCCACAAAAGTAAATTTCGATGAATTTTGAAAGCTCTAGCCTACCCCCAAAATTCCCGCAAATATTTCAATACTCGATTGGATGGACCATGAACCTTTTTAGGTTGCGTAAATCAGCATATCATTAACGATTGGAGGAGTATTCAGTTTGCGACTCACTTGCCTGGAGAATTGATTGGATATACGTTTTGAATGCACATATCAACTTCGGCACATGTCAGTTTGATGTCATGATCTTGTATAGGATACTGATTATCAATAAGGGTCGATGGTTTATTTACATTGTTTGGTTTGAATATTCCTCACTTGGGTTGTTTTATGCATGAGGTGATTATAATGGGATAGAAACCATCAAATATAAACTTGGAGGTGATTATAATGGGATAGAAACCATCAAATATAAACTTGTAGACATAGCTCAACCAGAGAACTAAGGACACACAAAAAATGCTCCAGCAATACTCGAGCCACGCCAACGTATGCATGATGGAAGGAGGAGAAGAAATAAGATGTGCAAGTGAGCATTGGAAGATATAGTCTGGAAAGGATTTTTGAGTTTTGTTTAAGTGCGTGGAATCCAATAATTGGATTGGAGGGTAATTCCAGAAATTTTGGAGTTGACATTTGGTGTATGTGTGAAAGATAAAGTTCACGAGATTAATTTGACTGATTCTTTTGTCTTGTCTAACTACTCGCTGTGATCTGTGGAGGTGGCGGTTATAAAATAGATTCGAGGAAATTCCAAGCCGTGTGTCGGCCGGGCATGCGCGCCTGATTTTCCACACTACGTACAATGACGACGTGTGGATCGATGACTTTTTGTTTTTAAATTGTGCATTTAGTCCAAAGTCGAGATTCAAAGCAATCATTTTAGATAAGGGATAAAAAAAGGAACATAATTAAGGACTATGATTGGACATCTTAATAATTAGGAAATTATAGATATATGGTCGAATTAAAAGAAGGCGATAGATAAACAAGCATGTCATTTGGTGACTTCTTCATTTCGAGGCTTAATTATTAATGAAACTTACGATTTGTAAGCAGAAAGCGCTGAAATTGCGCTTTTTTTTTTTTTTTTTTGTATGTTTGACCTGTAAGGCATAGTATGGAGCCAATTGAGCCGCGGCTCAGTTGGTAATACTCAAGGCTCATTGTCAAAGAGGTTAGTTGTTTAAATGGGAGTGGTGGCAGCAGTCTCTCTAATTTCGAAAGAATACTCATCCTATGAATAAATAAGATATATTAAAATACTAGTTGAGATGATTATAAATATCCTAAAAAAATGCGCGGCACGAAGAGAAGCTCTGAGCCGCTTGTGTTTTATTTTTCCTCCAGCTTAACGCATGACTGTGCAATTATCTTGCCGCCAGGCCAAATAGGCACTCAAACGACGAGTGAAAAAAAAAAACAAAAACAAAAAAAGCTGGTTTTCCTACTGGAAAGATTCGGCCGCTGATGGGGGGAATAAATTCGCTTGCGAAACAAAACCTGATGTTACTAAGATTTAAACAATTGGGAAAAATTTTGATGTTAAAAATTTAAAAAAAAATTATGCCAAATCACAAAATGGGCAAAGTTTAATTAGATAACATATGGATAAAATATATAACTATTTGAATGAAATTGGATCAAAATAACATTAATGCGAATAACGTAGGAATGATATTAATCAGATAAGTCAACACAAATGATCTTAATGGAAATAAAATCGATTCCACGAATGAGTTCATGTCATTGATTATTCCACAAAGACCACTGATACATATAAAAAAAAAAAAAGACCTGATATAACTTGACATTAATAGGTCAATTTCTCATATTATTTTCAATTCTGTAGAGGACAAATCTTTCGGATAATTTCTTGCTAGCGAAATCTTCAAGTCATTTTCAACTAATTCTATAGATTGATGTTCTGGATAAGGCCTGTTGATGATCATCAACCAAAGCCAATGAGGCCACTGACACCACCACGTAAAAGTGATGACTCATTCATAATCCGTAGCATATGACTTTCGATTATTCGCCCACCCAGTAATTAAAGGGATCTCATCATATACATCCAGTTGTAGTTCCCACTTAGAGAGGATGCTTACATTCCTATTCAAAAGCCAGCCACGACCAGTAGTCACATCTCTCCCTCTCTAGCCTTCCAATCCAGACAAATTCTGTTGGAGAGTAAATTTTTGTTTCAGAAAAGCAGCTTTCCAATGAAAAGAACTCTAATTTTTCAAAAACATAACCAATCGAGTCAATCCCGAGTCCATATGGTATGAGCAATTTTATATAATATACGACAAACATTAAAATGGTGGTCAATAGATTTCTAAAAACCAGTTGCATTGCAAGCCATTCGACTTCTTTTGCTCATATTCAGAAGGGCAAGGTGCTCGTTTCCTTGAGTCCACATCGCATGTTTGTAGCCAGGCCGGCCGTTCAAGAACTCATGAGTCTTGTTGGCATTACAAAAAAGCGCATCCTGCATCCATGTCCAATGCACCATGGCCCCATTATATCCACCGGAATAAAACTTGATACTTGCCTGGCCAACCCAACCGAGTTGTAAGTTGTAACATGCTATTACAATATCGATGAGGACTGCGAACCAATGATGTTTGATTACCTTATTGAGTCAGTGTATCCTCCTCCTACAGCTAAGGAGCTACGGGCGTGGTTGCATCTCAAGCGATGACTGTTTCGTAAATACCACTTGTCTGGCTAACAACATCATCCCATTTCCCTGCATCGAGTCCCCGCTGCATCCAACGAACGCTGTGATGGGATTTTAGGCTATCCCCTTCTTGTGTAGATTAAATAGGAATGATTAATCACAGACTATAAATATTGCAAATAATAAGCAATCAAACCACGGGAAAAACACACCACAATTTTTACGTGGAAAACCCCTCTTTAC
>JAXCLR010000001.1:71903487-71932291 GCA_035584095.1 Annona squamosa
CTATTTTTTAATTATTTTTTCACATTTTTCTACACAAACTACCCTACTTTTCAATCATTTCTACACAACTACCCGTAGAACTAACCTATTTATTTTAACTTTATTCTCTTTACTTCTTATCATTACTCCTATTATATCACATCATTTTCTATTATTTGATAACATCTATTCCAAAAACTTTTCATCAAAAGTTTTGCCTCCAACCAAATACACCCTTAGATTTAAAGTTCGGTGGAAGAAGAAATTGTTTAGATCGAAGGAAATCTGCTGATGAGCTTGTAGATCGAAGAAGCAAATCCACTGACAGTGAGGGCGGCTTGGAGCAGATCCAGTGCGGTTGTTTGTGATCTTGCTAGTGCTGCAATGGAGATGGGTTTTCGTCCGTTGCTTCTCAGTTGAGTTTTCACTTATAGTTTACCGGATCGATTCGCCGTCAATGGAGATCAGTTTCGCGCGCACTTAAAAAGAGAAGTTGGGGTTTTTGCCCGACGGTAGCAGTGGCGCGGCTAATGGAAATCGACAGGTTTCTCTTAGGGGATGTTTGGTAATGTGTAAAATGATGGGATTGTGGGAAATTGTGGGAAATGAAAAAGAGAATTTTTTGAGAAATGTGTGATTGATAGGAAATAATAGATATATAGATGGAATAAATAGGTTTGTTGTATGTAGTTGGTAGGAAAAATGATTGAAATGTAGGGGTAAAAGTGAAAAAAATAGTGTGATTGACAGAATAATAATTAGCATTGGGAAACAAAATACCATGAAAAACCATGTTTCCCATAGTGAAACGTTACCAAACGTCCCCTTAGATGACGGAAGCTTTTTGAAAATGTATTTTGATATAGTGGCCTAGCAACGCAAGAAAATCCATATATATGCGGCCATATTCAGCAATCCAAGTGGTTAATTCTTCTTCCTGATTTTTATGGCACAACGAAATTTTGTCATAACATGAAGAAACTAATTTTTAGCATTAATTGTCGCGAAAATTTTTAAAAGAACTCTTTTCATTTATGATAAAATTTAAATTATTAATTAATTTCGTTTCATTAATATTTAAAAAATTTTCGCAATAAATAATACTAAAAATTGTTTTTCTAATGTTATAATAGATAGTATAAAAAATCTTTTTGCATTATAATAAAAATTTTAATACATCTACTAACATTATAAGATACTATTTCATGTTTGTAAGAAAGTTGAACTTGGGTCGTCGACCAGCGTGGATTACTGAATACGACAATATAAAAATAAATTTTTATATTTTTAACAGTATTTCCCGTCTGCAGATTTTGTCGGATCTAAGAATGGGCAGGGCTAAGTTCGTCATTTGGAAACAATATCAACAGCCAGCACACAGAATATTTGTTTTGGGGTATATTTGATAATCAGGATATATTTAGTAAGTATACTTGTAATTAAGAGCAAGTATTGTAGGTGTATTTGAAATTAACCCCAAAAAAGAAGTCCTCAGATGTGGGGCCAAACAGGATCCAAGTATAAGAACCCGCAACGCGACACGTGGTCTCGACAATCATTATTAACAATCCAATGAAATGATCATTTACGCTTTTAAGCAATCAAGCCTCCTTTCCTTCCAAGACTATACACACAATAAAATAAATCCCACGCATTGCCGTTACCACATCGTTAAAATTATTTGGGGAAAAAGTGAAACCTGATACAACTTCGTTCCCCGCATACCAAAATCAAATCATTATACAGTAAGTAATCCCAACAAGGCAGATAACCAATCTCGGGACTTCTAAGAACATCTTCAGAAATAACAGCTTAAAGAATTGTGCCCAAAAACAAAGACCCCATATCCCGATGTATAGACAAAATGATCCAGGATCAAAAATCCCTCCTACCAGCTCTTTTTTCTTTTCTTTTCTTTTCTTTTCTTTTTTCCTCAGCCTAGAATCAAAAAGACAGAATTACATGCACAGTCGATGGTTGGAGAAAGGTAAATTTTTCTGAAACCTCACTTTTGTATCTTTATTTGCACCCTTTTCGTATCTACATCTTGAACAAGTAGCGTTGCAAAGAGTAGGCCTCCATGAGACCATTGTTTTGAACATCAGAGCATGAGGTTCTCTCTGTCAAAAAGAATCACGGATCAGTCTATTAGCAGACTCCTCCACTTCGGAAGAAGTCACTCCCCCCTAGATGCTAAGAGCCTGTCTCCAATGAAGCCCTACCACTACAGAAAACCAGTATATCCCATCACTTTAAACTCCTTAAAGTCATATACATTTCCTTCTGTACTTCAATCTCTCCTCAGATCAATACCCCATTCTCTCGCTGCATCTAAAATGGCATCTGCTTTCCCAGATTTCTTTGCTAAGTTAAGATAAGATGCCCACAAGTCAAAAGAAAAAGGATATACAGTTATAGCCTGCTGATGAAACCTCTCAGATACAATATCCATGTCTAGATTACATAAAATCTCAGCTGCTTCCACCCAGTAACATTCTGGCACCACTGGAAAGGCCTGAAAGATGCAATTGACCAATAGACAAGATGCCCAAAAGATTGTATTAACAGATGCAGTGCCAGAAGTTTTGCTGTTTTGTGTCAACAACCTACATGTTGATAAAGCCAATTGATAGTTGACTGGGAGAATTTCCATTAGACCCTCAACAAAATCAACCAGATCCTTGAGTTCACCAAAATTTTTAGGCAGAAGAGAGGGCCCATACAGATCTCTAAGAATGGAATTCATTAGAGAACAATCCAATGAAACTGGACCCAAAATAGCATTGATCAACTTCCGTACTCTTGGTTTGTGAATGCTCTCCTCAAATCTTCTTGAAAGAGGCTTGGAGGCAGGGAAACAGCGAGCGTCTGCCAAGTAACCCAGCAGAATGTTCGGAACATCAGAAATGGAAACATCTAAATCTGGCCTGCCAGAAAGAACAAATGAAGCATGCTCTCGTACACAATGCTTAAAATCCTCCGCAGCTGCTAGCTTCATTGCTTTATCAATTGTTACAAAAGCTTGGACTCGATCTTTCTGCAGCAGTCTATGAAGGGAGAGGTTAAGCAAGCCAAATAGCTGATCTTTCACGTTCAAATGGGCATTGCTATGCAACTTGGCAGCGTCACTTGAGACTGAACTATTTAAGCCACTCATTCCATTATCCACACTCCCAGTTTCAGCATCTTGAACTTTCCAACTAGATTCGAACCAACGAATCATCAATTCTTCTGCTAGCCTAATGTTGCCACTCTCCAGAGCATACTCAGCATACTGGTGCCAGAGGCACTGAATTCCAGAACCATCTCTCGGCCACTTACACAGAGCATCTTCAAACCCATCATAACGTTCCTCCCCTGAACTATCTTTTCGCAACCGAGCCAAAGTGAGCGTAAGTTCAATGCAGGTTGGATACAATTTCAAGTATTTGACCAGTAAATTCTCCGCACATGCCAAGCCATCCACTGCTGCTACAAACTTAACATGGTTGACAGCTATTGAGTATGCAGATCGAAGAGAAGTGTGCCGATAGTGGTATTTTTCATCCAACTCACTATTTATACTCAGTGCACTGACAGCCACATTCATCATTTCCATCACCTGATCCTTTTTGTCAGATTTTAGTTCTATGGAAGGCCATTCTAACTCAAACAGCAGGTCCTGTTCAAACTCAAATCGTTGCACAATCATCTCCGGTAGTTTCTTATAGGTTAATAGGTAGACACAAGAAACCCACAAGATACATTGGTCAGATATTGTCAATAAACTGAGGAAATCAGTAAACCATGAAGTACTGGAACCATTGACATCCATTGCAGTAGGAAGGACTCTATAGATTCTTGAGACAGCCTTTTCCATCTCCCCAGACATGCGCAAGAACTCAATCATCTGCAAGAACAGGTCCAAAATGCATGCACTCGAATATTTGCTCACCTTGATAGGACTTGCCAAGCGGCACAGTGTCGATAATGCAGAATCAAAGGCATCCAATCGATCACCAAAATGCATACGACTATTAATGTACATGAGCCAGAGCTCATAAGAAGCTTCGTTATGACGGATCTGAGAGAGAGAACAGTGGTGTAGTATAACAGGTAATGAATATTGCATCTCAATATAGACAAGACAACCTTTATCATTACATGAAACTAGACAGGAGATTTGGAAGAATTCTCTAAAAATCAGGACACTCACAACCAGTAAAAAGTGTTTAAAAAAGGGAACCAATATTGCCCTGGAAAGGAAAATTTCCGGTGATGGTAGCAGGTGCAAAAAATATGGAGTGTACTAAACAGAAAATAACGCAAAATGCTCTAGGCTACCCTGCAAGTATGTGGGAAATACCAGGGTGCAGCTGACAAGAAAGGGGCCCAACATCGATGATAAAATAAAAATCTAACCCACGAATTGTATTTGAAATCCAACAAAAGAAGAAAAATCTAGGTGGGGCCTACACATCTAATAAAAAACAAAAAAATTTAACCTGTAATAACCCAATTTATTAGTGATCATGAGATTGGAACGATTGATTTAATTTCATTTTTAAGTCTTATTTTCAATATCCAAGCCGTCTAAACATCATTCTTGCATGCATAAATGATCAAATAAAATATTATTACATTCAGATACATAAGGGAATGGATCTACGGGAATGGTCCGCTGTGCAAAAAAAAAAAAAAAAAAACTTATTTTTCAAAAAATTTTATCAATGTGGACCCCACTATATCTTCCTCCCTGTATAACTTTGCAATTTTCAAATTTTGACAATGAACAAACCAGGGACGAATTCATGTGCTGTATAACTTTTTTAAAAAAGAAATAAGTTTAGTGGATCATTCTTCATGAATCTAAGCATTTTTTTTTCATAGTGTGCACATAAATACATACATTTTTAAGCAAATGAGGCTCATAAAAGACCCTAATTGAGATGATTTTCAATGTTATGATTAAAAAAAATTAAATCATATGATTGGTGGATTTTAATTTAGGGGGCATTTGGTATAAGGCAAGATAATGCTTTAAAAAAAATTCTCTCCTTTCTACACATATTTTGATATAATTTAACAATTTTATTTTTTCAATTATTATCTCTCAAATCACTTTTTCACATCTTTCCATACAATTACCCTATTTATTTAATTTTATTCTCTACTTCTAATCCCTATCATATTACATCACTCTCTCACTTTTTCAAAGTTTTTCCTACAAATTATTCCCGACTTCCTTTTCAACTTTTTTAACTCAATACCAAACACACCCTCAGGACTGATGTAAGCTTAAAATGGGTCCCCAAATTGGCAATGAAATATGAATCCAACAGGTCATATTGTTTAAAATCGTTTGTTTTTTCTCATGTACCCAAAAACCATTCCAAATTAGAAATGGGTTAAACCTTAAAAATGCACACAATCATGCATAAATTATGAAAAATGCTTAGATCCACTAACAAATGCATTAAAAGCTGGCAGAAATACAAAAGTAAATCCAGCTATTTCATATAACAAAAAGTAAAACAACTATTAAGCATTCATTTGAAATGCTTCGGAGTTGATCCAGCATGTTACTACAATCGGATAAATTAAGACAAATCTTCCTATATGAAGTTACAGCATGATTAGAAGGTCAAAAAATGGCTCCCAGGATGCAACAACCAGCTAAAGCCATGCAGTACATCAACCATCAGGCTTTTCAATGGCATAAATTTACAGCCTGAGTGCATGTGTCTCATCTTATACATCGATCTGTTACTTTATGAACAGCATCGCTATTAAGAAGTCATGTCACTTTTCACCACAAATCTGCTATGTCAGTTTGTGCTTAGCAATACCATCAGCCATCAATATACATGTCCAAGTATATTTATTGGTTGGTAGTTAGTACTGTGCATAGTTATGTCAATCAATAGCACATCATTTTCTATCCCACAGTGAAAATGCGGATTTATGCAACCAATGTAACTTCAATTACACATGCCAAGCAGCAGCTTTTTCATTTATTCGACAATAGACTTATAGCATAGACATCATTACTGGAAGTGAAAGCTTATTTGCAGTCAAGCTTTCATCATAATCATCACCACAAGTCATTTCCCACCTGAGTGGGGTCGGCTGCAGAGATTCTGCTACCATTCTTGGCAATCAATCTTCCATAGGATAATAATGTAATACTAATAATTTTGGAAGTCAGAAACAATAGCATAATGCTGAAATCAGCTTGGTCATTTAAGTTATAAATTACTAGAAAAGGCTGAACAAGAATAAGTATTGCAAATCAATGATAGTCTCTACCATAGTTCACCTCATGTCCATTTTTAAAAAGAGTAAATTAGCAGGCATACCGCAAATGAAAACATGTCATCCTTGCCAAAAGCGTCTATTGCTTGGTGGAAAACATGCAGATAAACAATCCAAAGGACTACAGAAGTTCGATCATCCTCGAGAGCTCGAGATAGTACCATTGTAGCCTGCAAAAATTGAAGTTAGATGATAAACACATTGAAAATCATGGGGGATGGTAATTATCAATCAGGCACATTTTCATGCTTCTATCAATACTGCATGGATGAGGAATTAAATAACCTCTATTAACCCTTCCTGTCTATTGAAATTTCCAGTGCAAAGATCAAGTGCCTTCTCCAAAGACTGTTCAGAAGCAGCAGAAAGTTCCACAGTTCCATTCTGCTTAGAAGAAAAATATATGAAAAAGGTAAATACATAATTGTGATCCCAATAAAATTGGACAAGTACTCAGTAATTACTCTAAACAAGAATGACAAAACAAACATTTTAACATCAAATAAATCACTCAATTAAGTCAATGAAGATACAGATAGTAAGAAATGAATAGCAGCAGCAGTAATGTCAACAATAATATCAACGACAATAACAAATAACAATCACTTCTGACAAAATGGCCACATTGCCCAAGAGAAGTAGGCCTTCTCTGATGACCAACGAGGAAACAGAGAAATTTAACGGACACAAAGAAAACAGTGGGAGCTCCGATAATCTTTCTGCACTTGGTATCTACACAATAAAGATTGAATCAGAAACTGAAACATTTTGATCATTTACGAGCGGTTAGAAATGGGGCATTTCCAACCGGTCCACATACTATTTTTTCTAAAAAACAAAATTCTAGGTTTCGGTTCTTGAAACTGCAAACTAGATTTATATAATCTATAAATTAAATGTTAAGATTTTTGGATGGGTGTATATATATATATATATATATATGTATGTATATTTAGTTTTAAACGCATGAGTATTATGGCCATTTTCAACCAGAACAAACAAAAAAAAAAAAAAAAAACCTTAGTCCAGCCATTAATAAGTCACCCAGACAGTTACAACTACTGGCATGAGTTCTAAAAGCAAATCAATATGACTGATCAGAGATTGCCTACAATAGGTGCCAAAATATCTCAGGAATTTATTTCAAAAATCAAGAGCATCAATTTATTTTAGGAAAGCCAATGAAGCCTATTGGATTTTGCAGGAACATAACAACCAACCATTGTGCTATCTTGATTTCTGTAGTACAGTGAGGGTCTATTCCAAATCTCAAGGTCCTCAACATCTCCAGCTTTCAAAGATGGCAAATCTGACGGCAGGCTCCTCACAAGAGACAATGGGACTGGAAAGGAAGCACAGAAATCAAGCTGCCAGTATGGGTAAGTGCTCCGAGACAGAACATACCCAGGAGCCCTCTTATCAGCCTTCATAAGATGCGAGCCAATCAGATACGTTGGCAAGGGCACAATATACTGGCAGGAACTACGACGAAGCTTTTGCTTGTCAGTTGAATTCACAAGAACACATGAAGGGCTAGCCTGAGCATCTGCAGTTGGAAATGTGTTCAGAAGACAGTTGGAAATGATATTCAGATTGTAAGATTCACAAGATAACATCATACCACAGTAAGGAGAATCATAAATCTGCTTTGTATCTCTCTTTGTGTAGTCTCTAGCATGCTGCCATGGACACTCGTCATCATTACATTTTCCTCGGAGTTCATACATGCAAAATGGCCATAAAGGATCAATGGCGAGATCAGAAGCATACGGGTTCTCTTTTGCACTTCTTGCATCTCTTGCATGGTCAGCAATTAAGTCAGCTCTATATACAACTAATTGCATGGAACAGTCGATGTCAGAGGCACCCTCATGCGAAGACTCTTTATGCTGCATTGTTGGGTACCCTTTGTAAACTTTTGGAAAAATCACTTTCAAATGTCGAAATAATATCCTCAAAATAGAAGAGGGTAAAGAGAAAGATGTGGCACTCATAGGCCTGCAAGATTCATCCAAAGAAGAACTGCTCTCCTCATGATTGGTACTCCTATGAGAACCATAATCAGAACAGACATTGTCAGCATTGTTATGATCAAGGTGATGAGCGGAAATCTGGGAACCTCTACTTCCAGTTACATTGCTTCCTGGAGATGAAACCGAAAAATGTTTATTTGTGAAGCCATAGTAGTTAGCCACCACATGGTATTTTCTATGATGCATATGATGCAGGAAAAATTAGATGCATATGATGCAGCAAAAAAGCAGTAAACCTACAGGTTCAATTGTGCCTGTCAACAAACAACAAGTTTGGAAACATACAGATGCAGGAAAAATTAGATGCCATAGTAGTTAGCCACCACATAGTATTTTCTATGATGCACATGATGCCCAGATCATGCCTTCTCCACCTTCAAAATTCGTCTTTTTTAATGCATCTACCCTGCTTATGCCTGCATGTATACATACATACATGTGTATACATATAGAGAGAGAGAGTAAGAGAGCGCGATGATCTTGCACATTCACATGTACCATAGTACATTTAGTTCAAAATAGGTCATGCATTCACTTAAATATGCTAATACTTTACACAATTATTTATCCATGTATAAATTTTGTCTTAGATGGTTTTTGTGTTGAAAAACAACTTTAAAATTGTTATTTATATCAAATTCTTCTATTATGTTAATTTTGTATTATTACTAATATGTATCCAATTTTGATGAAAATTGGTATGTCAATAAAATAAATAATTCTAAATATAATTGGTGGAATAAATTATAATTTTATGATCATATGGGGCCTATTTGAGCCAAAAGTACCGTAACTTACAATACATGTAAATGTACATGATTAGAACTAATACATAAAGACACTTTCTCATACATACATATATATATAAGAAAGTCTCACATAAAACCAACTGCACCATGCAATCGTTTGTTTTTTTATTTTTTTTATTTTTTGAATGTTTTGTTTTCAATTCAAAACATCCATCACGTTTAAATTCATTTATATTTGCATGACATAAAAATCTTGTTATTTGGATTTACAGATAATCCACAACAAGTGCAATTGCACGAGGTTATAAAGAATAATATTTTTTAAGATTATTAGGCATAAAATTTTGGTATATAGGCCAAATAAATAGCTTTTAATGGAATGCATGGATTGGATGTTGACAAAAATAAGAATTTCAACCAGTTGTATATTAAAACCAATTGTATATGAATCTCTCTCCATATATGTATATACATAAGGCTTTGCTTCTATGAAACCTTTCTTCTATTTAACCTTCTCCATTTTTAATATCTTCATAATTGACAAAAAAAATCCACTTCATATACTATATTTAACATTATTTATATTATCACGAAAACTTTCTCATTTGTTTAGCATCACTATATATAGACCTCATCTATAAATGTGGGAAATCAATTTTTCACTAGCATTTTCAACATCTAAACCATCTAAAATATCGCTATCATGTTCTATATAAAAAAATTATCACTACCATGTTGATAAATGATTCTATAAAGTATTATTACATTATAATACATATGAAAATGGATCTAAGCATTTTCCCTGATTTATACATATCTCTATTTTTTAGCAAATGTGGCTCATGCAAATATTTGATTTGGATGAAACTTAGTGTCCTAACTACACAAAGGACATTAAATATAATGAACAGATTGGATTTTGCATCAATCATCAACACCTTAAAAAAACGATAAGAGGTACCCAAAATTGCTTTTATGTAATCTAATTACAAATGACAGAGTTTGCACACATATATATAGGGGAAGTGAGAGAGAGAGAGATGACCCAATGCATTTACAGTTACAATGCATTTGGCTTAAAATGGGCCCTAAATGCATTTAAATGTATTAATACTTAATACAATCATTCACCCATGTATAAATTAAATCTTAAATAGTTTAAATGTTGAAAAAACAACTTTAAAATTGATATTTACATGAAACTATTCTATAACGTTGATTTTGTATCATTTTTAGATGGGCCCATACACAGCTAATTTGGATAAAAACTGGCATGCTAATAAAAAAAAAAATTCTAAATACAACAGATGTAGTAGATGTACATTTTATGATCATACGAGGCCCATTTTGAACCAAATACACCATAACTTAAGGTACGTATAAATGCACAAGATAAGTTCTCATACATATATGTACATATATATCACAATACAAAGGCTCCAGGATTTTTACAAAGTTATTGCAATCATAATTCATAAGTGAAATAATTTATTTTTATATCAGTGTACATCAGAAGTATTGAAATTATAATTTCATCATGCCATGCAGAACATAAGCTGAGAAGTGACCTGTTATCGCATCTAAATCTAAGTTTATGATCAGAGATATCACTGGGTGATAGAATGATTGAAACAAAAGCATAATAGGAGTCCGGGGCACGAAATACCCATAAACTCTCCCATCCACTGTGTACTGAAATTGATAATGGCAACTAAGCTGCGGAATTGAATTACAAAATTCACCAACCAATATAAACTACCTTTAATATTAACCATTTGGCTTTTCCCTTCCTCCGCTAACATGTCACTGGAGGCAGTAGAAATCTTAACCATGCTTTTTCGAACATCTCTACTCTCAACGTCAGCTCCTTCATGTGAATCACACTTATCCTCAAACATTAGGTCAGGATTTTTACCAGTAGTTCTCATGCCCAGGCGTGAGAACAGTGCAGACCTCAGGGAAGCTTCAGCAAGTTCAGAATCCTGAGAAGCATCAATGTAAGATTTTCTTCCTAATGCCTCGTTGCCACTCTTTTCTTCATGTTTTTCCAAATTGACCCTGCAGACTAATCCGGATTCAACATCTTCATCTTCGTCTGCATACACATCAGGATTACCAGATGGGGAGAAGACTGCATCCGGAACACTACTGTTGTTGTGGCAAACTCGCTCTGATGTACTAATGTCATGTTCAATGCATGATCCACAGCCTAACTGGTGTCTGCATGTATGCTGGTCAGCTGAATTGATCTGAGTGTGATCAATATGTTGCACGTTAGATTCCTGGGCAACCTGATTCATGACATCCTGCTCAGTTGGAGAATCACAAGATACACCTGGTAGCAAATTCATGTTAGCTTTTGGAATATTTTCCATAGAACCTAAAGCATTTTCCTCTTGCCACCTAGGAGACCACAAAGATGCGGAATTTCCCATCGCAAGAGCCCGAAGTTTAGCTGAGACCAGTTCTCTTTTCTGATACAGGTAGTTGCATCTCTCATTAGCATCCATTAGAGCTTTCTGAGCACTTCGGTAAGCTTTCAATGCTGATCTCTCCTCAAGCTCACACTTTCTCCTAAACTCCTGAGCTTCCTCTAGCTCTTTGTCATGCATCTCCTCCATCTTTGCAAGACTTTGGAATTCCATGCTGCTTGATCCATCAGGATGCCACTGATTCAAATAAATTGAGGGTTTCCTCTTAGGGATGCTTTTGTTCACCACAAATAATATATTCTGATAAAAATAGAAAAAAAAAATGGGAGCAAAAGACAGCTGTTCAACGAAGAAGATATACTTACATCAGAAGTTCTCAATGTGCTTTCTGGAGCATGATTTGAGAACTCATCGAACACACGAGGGTGAGGAAGTATCCCATTGTGTGATACAATTTTGTCATGCTGAGAACTGCTTGCTGGGTTATCCTGGGATGAGTGTTTGTAGGGTAGCAAACTATGAGCACTGCTTGCTAAGTTATCCTGGGACGAGTCTTTGTAGGGTACCAAACTATGAGACTGAGCTCCAGGACCAACGATGGGATGCTTTACACTTTCAAAGCACTGTCAAAATTAGAAGAATGGAATGATGATTATGAAGTAATGCTGGAAAAAATGAAATGAGCAATCTCGACTTTTCACTAGATCAAAAACATAGATGCAAGAATTTTAAGCATCCTATATTGAAGTCTAGGCACAGATACACATAAAAAGTAAACACTATCTAACAAATGTTTCTGACATGATTCTTGGAAGGCTATCAGATGTATATATTCTCTTGAGTAGGGGGTTTAACTAATAAAGAAGGCTTCTCAATTGGCTGGGGTTTAGCATGGAAAAACACATTGTACAAACCAAGATTGGAATCCCTCCATCTCCCTTCGCTTCAGAGGTCTTCTTTGACTTGGGGTTATAAACAGTTCTTACATCCATTCACATGAATAAAGGCTTTACCTTCTTTGCCAGCCCACTGATGTAAGACAATAAAGAAGAAAGGGAAAGAAAGAAAGATTCCCTAAAAGGAAAGAAAAGGTTAAAATAAGGAAAAGATAATAGACAAGAACACAGAAATTGTATTCTCAATCCCATTTTAAGGGTCAAAAATAAAACCCTAATAACTGCATGAGAAAAAAAAAATCTCAAATAAAAAAAATACTAAAATAGTATTCAAACCCATTTATCAAGTCTAAATCCCAAAATAAAATAATCATGAATCTGACATAAAGTACAAAAAATATATATCAAAACCATTCCCGAGTTTAAATCCTGGAATGAAGAGATCAGCAGGTAAGGAGCTCGTTTTCAATACAAGTTTTTTCCATTTTTGCAGTCTGTTTGCTCAAATAATTATGAGAATTCATAAACTAACTAAACCAGGATGTGAAAAGACTACAAATTTAATCATGTTTTGACCAATAACAGGAACTAGCAACAGTCTTCAACACTTTCCCTTGAGTTGGGAGCATTCATCATCATGTCTAGCTTGCAAATGTAGTGCCAAAGATGCTTATAACCCAATACAAAATAGATGACCACAAATAAATAATTCGATTATAAAGGATAACGATACTATACCCCTTGTGCATTTCATATATTTTAATATTTTTCTTTTGTTTTTTTTTTGTTTTCTTTTCATTTTTATATGGCCCAAACGTATTTAGTTTATAAATCAAAATATATCAATTTTGAATTCTTGTACATATTTTTACAAATTTTTCAAAAATAAAAAAATTACCATTTTTCACGTGCGAGGGAGCGAATCTTTATTTTTGAAAATTTATAAAATTATGAATCCAAAATGTATCAATTTTGAATTCTTGTACATATTTTTACAAATTTTTCAAAAAAAAAAAATTTACCATTTTTCATATGTGAGGGAGCAAATCTTTATTTTTGAAAATTTATAAAATTATGAATCCAAAATATATCAATTTTGAATTCTTGTACATATTTTTACAAATTTTTCAAAAATAAAAAATTTACCATTTTTCATGTGCAAGGGAGCAAATCTTTATTTTTGAAAATTTATAAAATTATGAATCCAAAAATAACAAGATAAGTGGATGGGAAAGGGATAGGATGTGCATGGGATGAGATTTCTCGTTTCCAAAAAACAACCTTACTTTTTCGATTTCCCATGCTACTACTTCGATGTCTAATATAATTTCGCACAACCCAATACATAACAATACTTTTTCTTCCAATCTTCTCATCCCATTCCACCTTCCTGAACAGTCCCTCATTGGACTAAAAAGGGATAGCAAAGTTGTGTGATGGACTGATTCCATAAGTGCCATGTATTTTAGGATTCTGAACTTATATAGAATAAAAAGTGCAAACTAAATTAGTTACAGAGTAAAACATTATGTCAGAATTGCATCTCAAACAACCTCAATCCTGGCCCATATTGGGACTGATTTGGGATAAAAAGTAAGATCTCCAGATAACAGGAATCTTGATGAAAAATAAACCATCATAAAAGATTGCATCTCACACAATCTCTATATTAGAACTGATGTAGGGATAAAAAGTACTCTCTCCAAATAACATGAAGGAATCTTGACTGCAGATTACTACTTTCAAAATAGACCAAACTCAATCATTTGCCAAAAAAATGAAATATTATGAAGTAATTGCATCTTCTGCATTCCAAACCACATCAGCACTGTCATTAGGATAAAAGTTAAAACCTCCAAATAACATGACAGAATCCTGACAACAGCTTATAAATTTATAAATAGAGCAAACTAAATCATGGGCAGACAAATAAAAACACTATGGAGTTGCACCTTGTGCAGTCCCAGCCAACCTTAGCACCGTCGTTAGGATTAAAGTTAAAATCTATAAATAACATGAATGAATATTGACAGTAGCTTACAAACTTCTTTGAGATAGGCATATCAGGTGCAACATTCTCATCAGACATCAAACTTGAGCTCCGCTTTGACAACATAGAAGGTCCCATGGATCCATGAAACTTTTTGGTCTTACTGAAATCCTCAGATCTGCTAACACTGCCATTAACTTGCTTCGACGGCACACCGTGTTTGGACAGAGTGGATAACATGACCCCAGAAACACATAAAGAAGGTTTTCCCTGATGTGTTTCAACATAACCATTGGAAGCTTGAGGAGTACGCCCATCATTTTCCCCTGGTTGTTTATAGTTTCTTTGAGGTCCAGTCCTTGGAAGCGCAACTATGTCACTTGCAGTTTCCATTCCTTGCTCTTCAAATTTGGAAGTGACCTCCACAATGTGCCTCCGTAGTTGGCCACTGGAGTTGGAAACAGTATGTGAACGCTCTATAGGGCTCACACGTTTCTTCTCCTTCACGGTTGTAGTTAACCCCAACATATTAACAGAGACATCCCTATTCAAATTATCTGCATTGGTTTCTGTAAGCATCCCTTGAGAGCCTTCACATGTACCTGAAACTCTCTCTTTCCGTTCAGGAAAAACTTTGCGTTGAAGCTTTAGTTCATTTTCGCGCAATGCAATTTTTTGTCGAAGAATTTCCACCTCAAGCTCTGGTGATTTTGTGCCTTGGACAAATTTAGCATCCCCATTAGTTGAAGCCCTATATGGAGAGCCATTCCTTCGAATGCAAGAGTTCTCAACGGAAGCCCCTGGACCCCTGAAATTAGTTCCCAGAGTTCTGGCTGTAGTTGGCTTGAATTTATGGATTACTGGAACTCTCTTCACCACCGATTCAGTCTGATTAGTTGCTAGCCATTGTCGTTTCTTCACTTTTGATTGCAATGAATTAACCAAATTTTTATCCTTGCCCACTTCAAGGAATGAATCTCTCCTTTCCAAAGGTCCTTCAGACCCACATTCTTCAGAGTCACTTCCAGACTCATCACTCGAAAACCTTATCACCAGGTTATCATCTGCTCCAGAATGTTGGAACCGTACAGGATTCTGGTTCTTAGATGTGGAATGCACTGGTAGCATTTCAAACTGCTTATTGTTTTGTACTATAGATACCGGAGACTGCACATTGACACGATGTTCAAGACTATTTGCGGATAGACGTTTCCCTGAAATAGAATGAAAAACTCAGTCAAAAGAAGTGGTTTTGCACATTGATTACAACAGCAAACAATGCGTCCAGTCTAAATTAAGATCAAACATTTGAGGTAAGTTCTCTCTCACCACTTAGCACCAATGATACAACGAACTGTATTGAGAAACCTTAGGCTGAGTATTTAAAAAGTATAACATTTACCATAAGAAATTACCAATTCCATGCAACAGGTGTGAATGTCTGTACTCATGAGATGTATTGTGGCAGTGAAAATCGTTTTCCAGCTTATAAAACGTGACAGAGAATTCCACAAATTAAAAATTAAAAGACCCAAGTTATATAGGTCATGGCATGAATCATTACTTGAGTTACTTGGGTATTCCAAAAAGTTATCCAGTCATGGTCTAACCCCACAAAGAATTTGAGTCCATCCATCTGCACATATGCATTGAGACCTTTTGAAGAAGTTTTAATATATGTTTTAGAGAAACCATCCAAGTGGCATGGCATAAACAGCATGATATCAAGTGCAGTCATCTGTGACAGTATTCAACCACTTCAAATGGAATTCTAGGTTTCTTGCAATCTAAACATCCAAGTAACATCTATCAGACTACTCAATGAAAGCTAAGGTCAGAAGAAAATGTCATTAGACAGTCCATGCAGCTCAGCAAAAATTGCAAATGTGCAATTCGACAGGTTAATATCTAAATGTGATGGTAATAGTTTACAAACTGGGTGACTTGAATCTAACCAAGACAACCCAACCTACCATAATCCTGGTCAATAGTTTAGGAAAACCATGGATAACAAAACAAGCACATCAATGGAAATATAGCCACTTTTATTTTCCATAAATGGAAATACAGCTTTTATACATTATTATTGAATATATGAACAGAAAGCTATTGACAAACAACAAGGACAGCTATTGACGAAAAACAACGAGGATATTTTTCTCCCTGAAGTTCATAATAAAAATTACTTGGTTAATTGACCCTGGTCCAAATTCAACCAAATGCAATAATCTACAAGTTCGAATGGACAAATGATGCAAACAACCAACAAATTGAAGTTTAACAACTGAATATTTGTATTTCAAACATAGCATAAAATCTGAATTCATTTATTGATATTATAAATCTGCAATGAAGCAAACAATTTCAATACTTTGAATTGTTGCTTAAGAAATTATAACCACCATGAAAATGAAAAGCAGTATTGAAGCATAAAATGGAAGAATACATGAGTCATACTCCATTAAATATAGAGTTTCATATCTAGCAAGCTTCAATTGCCTATCATTAACATACTTTCAATGCTGAAAGACAAGCTCTATATTGTAGATCCTAGCTTTTTCATCAGAAGCTGTTAATAACAAATACAGGCACAAGTCACATCCATTTTCTAATTATCTTTATGGAGCCAATCATATAAAGTTTCGCATCTAGCACAGGTTTAACGTTCACATCTACAATGCAAAACATCAGAATAAAAAAGTATGGTCAAAGTTCCTGATTTGAGCTCCAAAATGCAGTTTTGTTTCCCATCAAAATACATGTTTTCTGAGGCTTAAGTTTCAGCACTTGCACATAATTGTGTCACGCCCCTATAACTGAGGTACATTAAAGACATGAAAAATGGCATAAAGAGCTCTTTTGGTCTAATGAAAATGCCTACCCGCAGAACTTGCACTTCGGGTGCTTTTGTTGCTGAGGGAAACAACCACATGTTCAACTGCTAGTGGATCAGCATCAACTGACTGAGCAGGCAATCCCTGAAAAAAATTATACCAGAAGTTAAAAATCCAGAACCATTTCATGAAAGTTATGAAGGATAAGGATTGCCTTGAAAAAATCAATGTTCATTTGATAAAAATGCAACCAGTAGGGCCAGTAATACTCCATTCAGAAAAAGGGCTTCCACCTGAAACAGCAATCGCAAGAATAAAAGCCACTAACTCGAACTGAAACATGCGAGGTTCCAATTACACTTTACAGTTTAGCTAGGAATGATAAGAGAGTCGTAAAAGACAGATCACCATTCAGTCATTCCGATAATTTTCTCATTGAGTTAAAGCAACTTAGGTTAGCTGAGGAATCAAAAAAATCATAAATTTATAGAAAATCACCAAATTATGTCATCTATAAGTAAGATCCGCATGAATTGGTACAAGTCCATGCCAAACAAGATAGACAAAAGATCAAATTAGGATGCTAGTCATGGAAACATTGCACGCCCTTCACTGTATCTGATAGGCATCCAAGAAGCTGGAACCCACTGCCCACAGCTCAAAGATGCAACAATTCCGTCCACGTAAGACATTAATGTACAGGAACTAAGCAGGTCCAAAAGGAGCAGGCAACGTTGAGCATCGTCACCAAATGCATGCCAAAAGAAAAATCATCCCACATCAACTCGGTGCGGTTTCGTGGCAGTCCTATCAACGTCCCGAGATCAGAAGCCGGTGACGCGGAAGGATCTGCTAATAAGCTCGGAAATGGAAAGAAAATACTTGAACGGCAACCACAATATGATCTACGAAATCAGAGAAACGCGAGAGCACTCTTAAGTCCCTGAAGCAGATGAGAATTCGAAGGGCGCAACCAAAAGAATCGCAGGCCAATTACCCCTTTCTGATCTGATTCTGGCACTGGTTCTTCGGCAGCAGTATCTTCTTCTCCAGAGGAGAGTTCTCCTTCTTCCCTAGCTTGGGAGGAGGAAGACGAAGATCGATTCCGAATCTTTCTAAGCTTATCATCATCGCCGGGGGGAGCAGGGGAGGAGTTGGTCTGGGGTTTGGCGCTAGCTCTAGCGGAGATGGCCATAGAGGCGATAGCCTTGGCCCTCAGCTCCTCTTCCTCCTCCGTGCCCATTCTAGGGTTTCGTTCTCTCGATCGCCCGCTCACTGGAGTTCTTTCATGATTCAGTCAACGAAGGGCGGTGGACGGGTGAAGTATGCTGTGCGCTGTGCCGGTGCTCGTGCTACTCTGAGGGATACAGATGCCTCATGCGCACCCTCTCACTTCCTCGGGTTTGTCGGAACCAAAAGCCCGGCTGCCCCGTAAACGACATTGAGCGGAGAGTGGAGACACGGAAAATAATATTTTAGGCTTTTAGCTCTTATACACCATTTGGAATTTGGAAAGTAAAGAAAACTTGGAGAAAAAACGCTTCTTTCTGATGTGTCAATAGAACTTGGAGTAAAAAAAAATTATGGCCGATATATGTAATTAATATGTTAACGACTTGTTTAGGATACTAGCATATAAAACAAATAGTTAGAATGAAATGGTGCCACCGGACTTGCAACGGAGAAGTACGAGGCCCAAGTAAGTGCACGCGATTGCATGAGCATTTTATCATTTTATTTTTTTGGTTTTGTGGCGCGTGCAAAGGCCCAGCATGAAAAGTTTACCTATAAAATTTTACATTTTTTAAATTTTATTCAATTTTATTTTAGAATTCTGAAAATAAAGAATAAGCCGATGTACTAGCAACATGAAAATGTACTGGCTTTTTATTTTTAGAAGTTTTTGAAAAGTAAATTAAGTTAAGGACATGTTCGTTTAAAATCAAAATTGTCCGAATTAAAACTTTTTAATTTAGGGTATGTTTAGGAATGAATAAAACTTTTGATGAAGTTGTAAATAGTAGAAGTTGTTAAATGATGCAATATAATAAGGGTAATGATGATGAATAAATAGGATAAAGTTGAAATAGATAGGTTAGTTGTATTGGTAGTTGTGTAGAAATGATTAAAAAGTAAGGTAATTGTATAAAAAAATGTGAAAAATGATTAAAAAATAAGATAGTTCTAGAGAGTGAAAAATTTTAACTTGACAACTTTTACTTATTACCAAATACACCCTTAAAATTTTTCACTCTTCATAATTATCTTGTTTTTTCATATCTTTCTGTGCACTACTTTAATTTCGATTGTTTTTAAGTAACTACTTATACAACTAACCAGTCTGTTTTAATTTTATTCTCTTTACTTATTATAATTGCTTATACTATATTACATCATTTTCTATTAATTCAGAAACTTTTACACCAAAAATATATTTACAAAGTTTCTATAAACATCCTAATAATCATATAATAATATTCTTATTTTCCATACAATATTATATCGGTAGAATATGTCTGATTGTAATATCAGTTACCATGATATATAAATACCAATAAAATTTGATTAAAAAATATTATGAAACTTCGACAAAAAAGTTAATTTGGTGGTAATAGTGGTGGCATATTTGCCCAAAGGTTTACTGGTCAAGTCTCCTTATGTAGGAGTGAGTTTGCAATTTCTCCCTAGTTAAGGATATTTATAGATTCTCTCCACAGTGTAAAAGTTGTGAACATATCTAATTATAATATCAGCTGTCATAATTTATAAATATTAATAAAACTTAATTCAAATAATACTATTAAACTTGGACAAAAAAGTTAATTTGGTTAATATATAAAATTAATATATTAATAATTTATTAAGAACACCAATATTAACATAGAAATAAATAGTTAAAATTAAATGTTATTACTAGGATTTGAATGCAAGAAGTGTTATACAACTTGGGTATAAGTTTCTATAGGGAATTTCATGTATACTGCATGTTTCGTTTATAATTTCAAATATACTTATAATGTTTTAATGATTTCAAATGTACTTATTTAATTTGCTCAAAATTTTTAAAATTATATTTCCAAATTATAATTATATTCGGATATATCTAAATTTTAATTATAACTTTAAATTAAAAATTCATATTAAAATGAGTTTTTGGTATTTTCATAGCTATATAATCATATTTCAAAGTTATGAAATCATATATAACTTAAATATAAATTTTTAGATACAGAAATTAGACCTTAGACATCCTTTCATTGTGAGGCATAAGTATAAATGTAATTTTAAGCAAACTCCTGAGTGTGTGTCTATATGTATGAAGTATGCTTCAATACAATAAGTTGTACTTTATAATCATTTAAAATTACTAATCGAAAACTTTTAGGATCCACAATCTTAAAATATTAACTTCATACATTTACACTCGTTGTGGATTATATATAAATCCGAATTATATGAATATGATATGTCATGCAAATATAAATCAGGTAAAACTTGGACATATATTTTGTATTTAACTAGGTTTTTATTTTGGAGTACTTAGTCTCCTACGTTGCAAAAGTATTGATAAAGTGCACAATTATGAGGACCTTCACCCCTTTTGCGGACTCTCCATTCATACGGTTCTCAAAGGCAGTAGTTTACCAATTTCATTGAATATTACTGTCTCTTAGCAAAGATCATGAGGGTACAATTATGCTCTGTCATAGAATAGGTCGTTCTCTTTTGATGCACTTGCTTATATGTCTAAGGCATAACGATGAGCACTATGAAAAGAAGTAGCCCTAATGGCCAAACCTACTATCATTCCGCCGGCATATCACATTCATACCCCCCGTTTGACTCTCTTAGGATTAGGGCCTGTTTACTAATGTTTATCCTTTCTTTTGCACGTTCTTCTGTGAATAATTTGACATCTTAACCATTTAACACTTCATTTTTTTACTTACTTTTGGACTTCAATAAAAAAAAATTTCAACTACCTTATTTATTTTAAATTTATTTTTATTATATCATATCGCTCACGAATTTTTCTAAAATATTTTTTTCATTTCCCCCATCATACCAAAATCTCACCAACATTGACATTCCTAGACGATGCCGTAGTTGTAGATATGGCAATCATAAGTTGGTCATCGGCGACACCAAATATTATGGCCATATTCCTTATCAAGTCATCTCTACCTCACAGAAGAAATGAAGGACCTCACAAAAGTTCCTACCACTGTTAGGGTATATGTTGACACCCCACCTTTGGGCCCAAAAAAGGATAAAATGGAAAAGGTCCCAAGCCCAAACAAATTCAAGACAAAAGGATGTTCAAGCAAGCTAAACAGGCCCTTCCAAACTCAGCCCACGGAGCGAAGCTCCACCAAGCCTTGAAGCAGGCTTTTCAACAACCAGATTCGGCCCACAAAGAGCGAAGCTCCTACAGGCCACTTCGACAGACTCCACAAAGTAGCCCACCAAGCCTCAGAAGCAGACTTCTCTACAACTTTAGGTCTCTACAACGGCCCACCCAAAACAACGGGCTTAGCCATGCTCTAGCCCACCAAGTTCCAGCCCACTATGGAAGGAGCCCGTCAAGCTCAAGCTCATGACCAAGTCCAACACCTCAAGCGGCCCAAGGCCTGTGCTCTCAACTCAAGCTAAAGCTCATGCTTTCACTCCAAGCTTAAGCCCATGAACCAAGTTTAACCACTCAAGAGGCCCAAAGCCCATGACCCCAACTCAAGATCAAGTTCATGGACCAAGCCCATGATCCCACTCAAGCCCAATCCCATGGACCAAGTCCATGACCTCAAGGGAGCCCAAAGCCCACTCCACCATCTATAAAAGTAGGAGCTCCCCTCTCATTTGCACACTTGAGGAGAGGCATCCCAGAGGGGAGGACGAGAGTCTACAGCAACGCCCCGGCGTCTCAGCTTTTCACGCTCTCCAAGCAACGCGCTTCTACTCCACGCGCCCCCTTTTCATCTCTCTCATTCTTTTAAATCTTTCATTTTCCTCCTTTTACGCCATATAAATCGCCTCGGGTTGGCAGATTTCTCCATATTTGCTTCAACTCGAAGGTCGGAACCCGAGCTCTGTACAACTATTGCCTTATTTCACTAAACAGGGGCTGATCTCCCTTTAAAGATCAATGGCGACTCCATTTTTTCTTTATTTTTGCTTGCATGCGTGTTTGAGTCAACGCCTCGGCAAGGCGAGTGCACGCAGGTCCACGGATCCCAGCATAATACGCTGCCGTTCTGCTGCCGGATTTGTAACTTGACTCGTGTACGAAAAGCCCCGTCTTGGCCGTTACGCTGTCAAAATCACGAGACAACGCCCATGTGCTAGATTTACCTTAACATCATGAATCCTAACGCGTTTTACCCCATATGGATGCAGAAAAACTAAGTCCGCGTTGTTGTCCAACACAATCCACATTTCTAAGGCCCGAGAAACCATTTCGAGCCCATCGTAGCGCTCCCAGCGGGTGCTACAGCTTGGCGACTTCGCTGGGGACGGCGTTGCAGGTCTACATCGGCGCAAGGGGGTTAGAAACCGGAAGATTGGAGCTTCTTCCTCACTGAACAGCGAGTTTTGGGAGGTTTCCCGTCTTCTGGCAACGAGTTTTCTGAAGTTTCTGCCCAAATCACGCAGAAACCTGAAAAGTTTTTAGGTCCAGAAGTGTCCAGCTTACAAACTGAAAAGAACTCGTGAAGAAAGAGCACTATTGCACATCACCTCGTAACCGTCCAGACACGTAAAACAAGCCTACAGCAAGGGGCCTCTGGCAAATCCAAAATCAATTAACGTAAAAAAAAATCCGGCGTAAAAATCACTTCTTTTTCATAACCCGAGTGTTTTCTGGTTATACTTCCAGAAACGCTTCAAGTGAACTGGTCATTCTTCCAGACACTCTTCAAGCGAACTGGTCATTCTTCCAGACACGCTTCAAGAGAACTGGTCCTTCTCCAGACACGCTTCAAGAGAACTGGTCCTTCTCCAGACACGCTTCAAGCGAATTGGTCACTTTTCCAGAAACGCCTCAGGTAAATCCAAATATGTGGACCTCGAATATTCTCATGCGCAAAATTTAAAACAAATAAAATTTGAAAAAAATACACACAAAAGGACTCGGACTTGCAAGCATCTATCCAAAGGTTGATCTTTTTATCTGTTTACAAGTGCTAACCATTTTTCATTGATTGCTCAGGTTCTTCACCATATTTCGAAAGCAAGGCAAATTAATCACTGATGTGATAGAAAGTCAACTGTTGACGCAAAAAGTACAGAAAAGGAGCTGAAATGACCATTGATGTGACATAAAGCCTACATGACTTGGAAAAGTCTTCTAGCCTAGAAGTCAACTGTTGACATAAGAAGCATGCTGACAAGACAATTGACATAACATAAAGGTGCTGATAAGACCACTGATATGACATAAAGGTACTGACAACCATTGATGTGACGTAAAGATGACATGACTTGAAAAAATTTTCTAGCCTAGAAGTCAACTGTTAACCCAAGAAGTATGATGACAAGACAATTGACATGGCATAAAGGTACTGACAAGATAATTGACATAACATAAAGGTGCTGATAAGACCACCGACATGACAAAAATGCACTGACAAGACCAGTACGAAAAAGACACCGATGTGACATAAAAGGTCCAGCAACGTCCAGAAGCATCACGGCGACGCGGCAGTAAGCTAGTGATGGATTTTCAAGTTCGAAGATGATTAATCAACCTTTTTACCCTTGGTTCTGAAACCTGGGGGCATCATATCATGTTTTCATAATTTTTCTTTGACTTCCTACTTTAAAAAAAAAAGCAAAAAAAAAGTTAAAAAAAGGAGCAAAAAAAAGAAGGTTAAAAAAAAAGAGAAAAAAAAGTGAAGAAAAAAAAGGTGAAGAAATTATATATCTTAAAGTTCTAGTTGCCTTCAAATCGAAGATTGCACACATGGAGCCGATAAATCATCTTTCAAAGAAAAATACTGCATTCTCATTTGAAAAATGGAATCAAATGATGCAACAAATGCAACGGATGGAGGACATGCTCTACAAAATATTAGAGCAACGTCAATTAAGGGAAAAACAACAACATCAAGCGTCATCCTCTTCATCACAACATCAGCAAACGGCGAGTTCGAGCTCACAATCCATTCCAGCTCAAAGATCACGCAGCCTAGCGAATGTGCAAGGCCAAATAGAAGAGGTCAAGATACAATTTCAAAGCCAACTCCAAGAGTTGCACAGAAAAATCGAGCGACAACAAGAGGAGGACCTTCATTTGGTAAAAATTGAAGACTTATGCTCATTTCCAAATGCACAACTACCTGAAAATTTCAAAATGCCAACCCTCCCTATCTATGAAGGAAACTCATGCCCACATGCCCATATCAAGGCCTTTTGCAGTATTTTATACCCTTTGGTAAAAAAAGAGGAAATTTTGGTCATGCTATTCCAACATAGCTTGAGAAGAGACGCCCTTGAATGGTATACATCGCTCAACTGCAAGCAAATCAAAACATGGGAGTATCTATCTCTCACTTTCATGAATCGATTTTCCTACATGTTAAATGTTGCACCCAAAAGGGCCGATCTCGAAGCACTCAAGCAAGAAGAGGATGAAACATTCTCAGAGTATGTGGCTAGATGGCGTGCCTTGGTGGCGAAGATGAAAAGCCCGTTGCCATTGGACGAGCAAATCTCCATCATCATCAACTCAACACACCCAAGCATTTCGGGCTACCTTATCTCTCACCCATATGTCAACTTCACTTAGCTCCTCCAAGCCGGGGACCAAGTGGAGGCAGGAATCAGACATGACACCATCTCCATGGCCACAACAGGGGAATGTTATTTATCCTGAACAAGCAAGCCGGACATCGACATGAAAATCAATTTTGTGAAGGGTAATGCCAAAACCTTTGACCCCTCTATATTCATAACAAAAGTCCAACCCTATGATGCTCCTGTCGTTTTACAAGGCCAAAATTCCAATTCTATTGTCCTTCAAAGCGAAAGTGTTGAGCCAGTCATTTTATTGAAAAAATCTGTCAAGCCTATGCAAGAGAATCCTATGTTGCATAAACATCAAATTGTCCAAAGAACATCCTCAAGTATTTTTCCTACAAACTCGGGAACTCCACCCAAAGTAGTCAGTCAACCAACTTTGCCCCACTTCTCCTCAGAAAATATCTTCGTTCCAATAAACCAACCAACATGCCCGCAGTCTAAAAATGCAGAAGAGAGCCTCAAAGCTCCTTAAACCTCTACTCCTAGCATTCCTCCGAAGCAGTCATTGTCATCATCTTTTACACAACCACGCCCGGCCACAGAAGGTAAAATATTAATCTTATCAACAAAGCAGACAAGCACCTCAAAAGAGGAAATGCTAGCCAAGGAGCACAAATCTCAAGAAATTCCGGCACAAGAAAAGCCAAATAGAAAAGACCATCTACAAGTCACAAATGAAGTTATCCCTTGCACAGACAATCAAGTAGAGACATCTAAACAACCTCAACAAACCACCATCAACATAGGCAATGTCGACGAAGTCGAACAACCAACAAGGTTAGCCCCGGAAGCCGCAGAATGCGCAGGGCACACAACCATCATCTATCAACCCACCATCACAAATACATCTCCGTCAACACATCTACAAGGGATATTTCAAAATGGCTACCAGACAGTCTTTCCATTAAGCATGGCAGGAAAAATGCCAACAACCAGTGAAGACAATATTTCACAAAGGACAAAAAGCGCACAAAAAATAAAAGATTGGGGGCATGCCAGAGAAGTATGGGGGCAACCCACCAAAGCTGCATGTCAGAGAAGCATTAAGTTCAAGATATAAAAAAAATTACAAACAAAGGCTGAAGAGGAAAAGGTGGAGAAAAATGCATCTACATCATCCCGAAGCATGGGGGCATGCGATTCTAAAGAAAAATAACACAAATTACTTTTATATCATGTTCAATTCTACACCAAACAAAGTTTGGGACCCGGGAGGCAAAACTACATGAGGAAATGGTTCCACAGCTCCGCTTGCAAGGCAAACTTCTAGACACCCATAGCAACTTCGTAGCCTTAAAGGACAAGTGAAAAAAACATGGGGAAGAAATTTTGAGCCAGACGGACAAGAAAATCCAAAAATTGTGCAAAATCTTAAAAGTACGGACAAAATCGTACAAAATCTGAAAAGTACGATCTTGGCAGCGTGAATCACGGTGAAATTCGGGTGGTACGAAGAAATTCCGTAAAATCTGGATTTCAGTAGGAAAATCGCGGAAGTCAAAGAGGACGCTGACAGACCTAAAAAGTTTTTAGGTCTATATATATAATGGGTACACAACAGCCCTTATGCAGGATTTTCAATAGTCTACGACCTACAAATGATCAAAGCATTACAAGGGACGTCAAGAAGAAGAATTTCACAAGATCCATACCCCACAAAAGCAACAAATCATACAGACACATCCTCCAAAAATGAGCCGGTATTCATACGGCTTCACATTCAAAAAATGGGGCATACAAGTATTCAAGATTTACGAAAGAACGAGTTGGCCCAAAAAGAAAAAAAAGATGAAGAAGTGTCTTCAAGGCAGACCCGGCAACCCTAGCTCGAGCAAGGATGTCGCAACCCGGAGCTGCGTGACAACTATCAAGAAGAAATCTAGGACCCAAATCACACCCGCTAGCACCTGTAGTCACCCAATAATGTTGTCATTAACATCGGCCGCAAGAGAGGAACAAAGCAAAAAAAAAAGAAGAAGAGAATACCGCTCAACCCAATGACTAAAAGCCCTTGCCTGGATAGGCCCTGAATAGCGCCGACAAATTCTCCCAAAGAGCCGGGACGATTGCTAATGGATCCTCGAATCACCCAAGTAGTGGTGCTAAATCACCCAATAAAAAAATTGCACAACTGCTCCACACCGATAAACAATCAAAAGATAGCACTGACATATGATCAATAACAAAGAAAAAAAAAAGAACTTTACTATAGCAACCGAAGGAAAAGGAGAAAACAACCGAGCACCAGCAGCAGTGGTTGTAGAAAACAAAGGGGGCAGTGACAAGCAAATCCCTGGCAATAGCAATGGCAGTAGTCGAGGTAGAAGGAGATTGGCGGCAATAGCAAGGGTGGCAGCAACGTAGCTCGAACCCAAGCCCCAACGGCGACGACGGCTCCGGCAGCAGCTAAAGCAGCGGCAATGGCCGGAAGTGGAGAGGATGACGCCGGCAGCAGCAGGCAGCAGCATCTGCGCAACTCAACCGATGCCGGAGAAGAAAACAGCAGCGGCAGCGGCGCGTCTCGGGCAGGCGAACTTGGTAGCCTGAAACAGAGGCCGGCGTGAGAGAAGGCAAGCCAAAAGCCCGACAGCAACTAGCAGCAAGGACGCATCCCGAACATACAGCTGCAGTGGCCAGAGAAGAAGAAGACGGAGCACAATAGCCCAACCGTCGCCGAGCAAAAGAGGGGACACTGGACAACAAGAACGCCAGCAATTGGCAAAATCGATGACGACGCAACAACAGCAACCATGACAACGACCGAAAGAAACAGCAATGGACAACGTTGAAAGTAGAATCTGGCCGGCGTCAGCAAACACGAAGGCAGCAATAGCAAATGAGCACCCGAAACAGGGAAGAAAACCCAACGGCAGTAAGCAAATCTTGCCGCAACAACCGGGAGTGAAGGGAAGATGACCAGGCAGGCGCAACGACCAGAAAAAAGGAAGAAGCTGGCAGGCGACAACGACTTCAGCAACAATAGCAGCGGTCGGAAGCGGAGAAGCCAACCGACAGCGGCAACACCCGTGTGAAACCTTGTCGGCACAAGGGAAGACGAACCAGCAATGGTGGTCCACGGCAGCAGTGGCGACTTCATCGATTATCGCCAGAAAAAGAGAAGAAGATGCCAAAGGCGGCAGCAGCCGATGGCCACGACAGTAGCCACGCTCGCTGGAGAAGACAAACAGGCAGCGGAGCTAGCGAGAAAAGAGAAAGAGCAACCGAAAGAGGGAAACTCCCCATCGAGACCCTAAAATTTGGTAAAAATGCAGAACGCTCCCTGCCACCTATAGGAATTGCGAAATCGTCTGAATTCAAGACTAGTGCAAAACAAGCCAGCAAGTCCACAATATTTCAAAAAGGACCACTCCCCCAGAAGAAACATTGTGAGTTCGCAGAAATTACGAAGCGACTCCAAAAAAACAAAAAAAGAAACAAAAGAAAAAAATAAAAAAAACGACAAAAAATAAACAAAAAAAACAAACAAAAAAAAGACAAAAAACAAAAAACAAAAACAAAAAGAGAGAGAGAGAGAGAGAAAGGAAAAAAAGAAAAGAGTGTTTAGGTTAATGCCAAAAGGGGTGTCCGATACTTTGCCATTCACCGTCAAGACGCCTCTGGCAAAGGGGGGCAACTGTTGACACTCCACTTTTGGGCCCAAAAATGGATAAAATGGAAAAGGTCCCAAGTCCAAACTGTTGGCCCCGAGTTTATGGCAAAACCCAAGAGGGGAGGGATGAATTGGGTTCTTGAAAAATTCTTTGGTAAATTAAAACTTAACCCCTTATAATTTCAATCCC
>JAXCLR010000001.1:71932391-71943678 GCA_035584095.1 Annona squamosa
CACGGAGCGAAGCTCCACCAAGCCTCGAAGCAGGCTTTTCAACAACCAGATTCGGCCCACAAAGAGCGAAGCTCCTATAGGCCACTTCGACAGGCTCCACAAAGTAGCCCACCAAGCCTCAGAAGCAGGCTTCTCTACAACTTTGGGTCTCTACAATGGCCCACCCAAAACAACGGGCTTAGCCATGCTCTAGCTCACCAAGTTCCAGCCCACTATGGAAGGAGCCTGCCAAGCTTAAGCTCATGGACCAAGTCCAACACCTCAAGTGGCCCAAGGCCCATGCTCTCAACTCAAGCTAAAGCTCATGCTCTCACTCCAAGCTCAAGCCCATGAACCAAGTTTAACCACTCAAGAGACCCAAAGCCCATGACCCCAACTCAAGATCAAGTTCATGGACCAAGCCCATGATCCCACTCAAACCCAAGCCCATGGACCAAGTCCATGACCTCAAGGGAGCCCAAAGCCCACTCCACCATCTATAAAAGTAGGAGCTCCCCTCTCATTTGCACACTTGAGGAGAGGCATCCCAGAGGGGAGGACGGGAGTCTGCAGCAACGCCCCGGCGTTCCAACTTTTCATGCTCTCCAAGCAACGCGCTTCTCCTCCACGCGCCCCCTTTCCATCTCTCCCATTCTCTTAAATCTTTCATTTTTCTCCTTTTTCGCTATGTAAATCGCCTCGGGTTGGCAGATTTCTCCATATTTGCTTCAACCCGAAGGCCGAAACCCGAGCTCTGTACAATTAGTGCCTTATTTCACTAAACAGGGGCTGATCTCCCTTTAAAGATCAGTGGCGATTCCATTTTTTCTTTATTTTTGCGTGCGTGTTTGAGTCAATGCCCCGGCAAGGCGGGTGCACGCGGGTCCACGAATCTCAGCATAATACGCTGCCGTTATGCTGCCGGATTTATGACTTGACCCGTGTACGGAAAGCCCCGTCTTGGCCGTTACGCTGCCAAAATCACGAGACAATGCCCATGTGTTAGATTTACCTTAAAATCGTGAATCCTAACGCGTTTTACCCCATGTGAATGCAGAAAAACTAAGCCCACGTTGCTGTCTAACACGATCCACATTTCTAAGGCCCGGGAAACCATTCCGAGCCTATCGTAGTGCTCCCGGCGGGTGCTACAGTATATAAACAAATAGTTAATTGCCCGACTTGAAAAAAAGTTTGTACTTATGGACTTGAACTGGAGAAGTATTATAAAAATTGAAGGGAAAAAAATTTATACATCCATACTTACCTAATCTGGGTGAAATTGCAGTCGTATTACTGGTTTTCAAAAATTTGCATTCGCGCCTTTTCTTAACTTGCCTGAAATTGCAGCCGGCTTTTATTAATTCTTTTAATAAATGATGAAAACGACCCTATAAACAATTAAAATGCAAGAAAATACCTTTAAAATATAAAAAAAATCATTTTCGAAATACACAAAATATGAACATATGGATGCAAAAACCCTTTTACTTTTTTATTATATTCAATGCCTGAGATACTGCACGTCATCGAGCTTTATCTTACTATTACTCTGTAGTTCAGCATGGCTCTGCAGCTGACCAATTAGTCTACCTTTATACTGCCACTATTCATGGTTTTGCATTCATGACTCATTAGCCTAGCTTGATACTGCCAGTATTCCACGCTATGGATCGTCACGGCCATCCTCTCAGTTAACCATCGCGCCATGCTCCCATACTTCTGGAGCTTCGACGCTTGCAATACGACAGTCATCGTAGTTTGGGAGATGCGGGGGCAATGTGTAGTCCTTTGGCAGCAGATCAACGAGTCTTTATATCAGTGGCAAGGCCTGAACAACCACATGCTGGTTTCTTGGCCATTTGAACTTCAATCGATCTTTCATCACAAACATCCAACTCCCTACTGAAAGGGTTTTGAGTTTTTCAAGCGTCCACCAGGCAAAGAGCATAGCATCGCTGTTGCAAGAACTATTGCAAGAACGCTACTCGTCGACCTTTGTGCTAGCTAAGCCAACTACAGTCTTCACGGCCACAAGCAAGTAAATTAGGTTTGAACGAAAGACAGCCGGGAATAAGATTATAACTATAGAAAAAGTACATGAGATTTATGAACATAAAATACAAACTGAAAAGAACTCGTACCCACACGGATAAAAATAAAAAATAAAAAATAAAAAATAATACTATTCAAGGATTACAAGTACAAAATCAATCCATTGAAACACCTGCCGGGAAGCTTCCAAAAACCAAATTCCGGCTTGTAACTTGCAAAAGGGAGAGTGAATTCGAGGCCCCTGCCTCAAGTTTTTGTGTCTAGGTTCTTTTTGGTTTCCTTCGATTTTCCCAACTTGAGAATATTAACCTCAGAAGGGAGTAGAAAATTGCCCTGATGCAAGACATGATGAAATTCCAACAGGAGGATGGCCAGTACCAAGGGTAGAGCAACCGGAAGAAGAGACTTATCAGATGACGAGGATATTGTCCTACCTGCAAACCATGTAATGTGCTGAAGCATTAGAAATGTCAACAAAAAAGAATGGAAATAAAATGGCTAGCAGCAGTACACAACAGAAGGCAACACGTGTCGTTGCCAAATCTCATTGTCTACCACTGTCTTTTTATCCATCGTAAACTGAACTGGGTTAAATCAGAATGATGGCAAGTACACCAAACATAATCCCAAAAGTGCTTCTATCAGCTCACACAATCAAGAATTATTTGAGTGAAAAGATGTTATGATTTATTTTACATCAAGAGTAGGAAGGATTGGGGAGCCAAAATTGCCATACTCAATGACAATTATTTTTTCTGTTGCCATCATTATCTACGATCCTCATTGTGCAGCCACCGAATTAGTGGCTCTTCAATGGAAAACCAGTGCAGTACAACGTTGCTCAAGAGAACAGCCCTACTTTAGGGCTCATTTGAGGTTCTGTTAACAGAAGACAAATTATATGAATGCTTTCATAGAAATGAGATTTTTGTGCTTCTATGATACGTGCTTTTAAGCCTCAACTCGTTGCCACTTACCTAAACATGAAACTGAATTTATCAACTGAATTTATCATAACGTGGAGCAAAAAAGTGCTTAAGCACCTTGGAAAAAAGAGCCCATTTACCAGGCTGGAAAAAATGCAGCTGCTCACAGAGATGATGTTTGAAATAAAACATTTCTAGGAAGCTAAACCAGGAAACATAAAAAATCAAATCACCGGGAAGAGGAAATCCAACGCATCCCAGGCTGCATGCCGAACAGCTCTTGTTGGATACATAGGACCACCAGGGGAAGTGAAGCTATAGAGACATGCTTTCAACCGCGTACTTGTTGTCATCCTAAGTTCCATACCTACAAAAATTTACACCCTGACATATCAGCTAAAGAAAGTAGCTTCCACGTCTCACAGAACAAATTGCAATTTTGAGAAACAGAAATTTAAGCTTTGTTGGGACGAGCGTTCTATTACCCTGAAGGCATTTTATTTGTGATAAATAATGTAACAGAACTGGTTCCACCTTCAGCTTTTGAAGCTGAAAAATAAAACAGCATTAAGGAGAAAACCAATTATATTAGTTCACTTCTCATCAATAAATGATAATAAAAAAATATAACATGTTGAAAGAACAAGATTACAGTGAGCTTACCTGATCTGTAAGTTCAATAACAAAGATGTCTGCAGGACCACCAACTAAGAAGGCATTTGGGAAGACAGGAAATTGCTTCAGAAAATTTTCAAGCCTATCAGCTGCATTCAAGAGCTGGTTACAGACTGATGTGGATAACTGCACTCAACTTACAGATTTTAAAGCAATTACATAGTCGCACCTAAGTTATAAAAGAATATAAACCTGGAAAGTAGAAGATAGAGATCTCGCTGGCCCTGGCAAATAAAATGAATAAGAGAAAGATCAAAGATCAACTTTTTACAGCCATTTCAACATATTTTCAAAGGTTATTTCTGGAATCTCATCAGGCTTCGCACATTATTAATTATAATCAGACTTGCAACAGGAAAAAGCGAACATTTCAGCTGGCTATATTTACAGAGATGGCAGAAGCAAATCATACTTACCTGCACAGAGACTTTGGTTACACGTGTTGGTACAAATGCAACATCCTCAAGAAGATACTGCCACAACATAGCTAACAGTGAATCCAGCTTGCAACAAGACATGAGAAAGGTACCAGATATAAGAATGGAAAGAACTAGCACACAATCCAGAAACATACACGAAACAAAGAGAAGAAACGCCTTGAGTTTGTTTGAATGTCAATCCTACCAAAAAGAAAAGAAATTCCATCAAGTCTTAGCACAAACAAAGTAAATGACAGAGATTATTCAGCACATGACGGCAGAACAACATCATTTTCTTTCAAGGATATGGAAATAGTCATTTTCTGATGAAAAATATAGATTTTGACTTCAAAATCTTGATAGTGAAGGAAAAAAATCACTTCATTCTCAAAAAAGAATAAAAAAAGTGACTTGTATGTAAACCCTTGCAATAGAGGCTTTTATTAGAGTCCAGAAAGGCATATATAGCTTTGAAACTTCTTTATTTCAAGTATCTGATGGCCTCGTTCAATACACATTTCTTCGAAATTTGGAGACTTTCATCGACCAACAGATAATCCTCATTATTTATTATTATTATTTTGCACGAGTCTACAAACAGATATGCAGGTTCATAATAACTTAACTTATACAACTGATGCAGAAGTTAATAAATGCTTCCATCCACTAGTATGCCTCTCAGACTCTTAGTGAAGTAGAGGCTAGCCAATTAGTAATTCCAAATTAGAAAACATTCTCAGACTCTTAGTGAAGTAGAGGCTAGCCAATTAGTAATTCCAAATTACAAAACATTCATAGAAAATATCAAAAAGTAAAGGGATGCTAGTTTTGCTACCAGAAAACATTTGTAGCACCCTGAACAAGAGCTGAAGCATATCGAAGGCAGGCTTCTGAATTTTCAAGTGGTACTTCAAATAACTGTCACAAAACCAAAAAATAGATATCAATCAGTACTAAAGAAAATAAGAAGCCAAAACAAAAGAGAGGAAAAACAATGAAGGCATGTCACCGAAGCCAAGTTTAATAGAGCTTCACTCTACCAGAGGAACTTGAGATACAAGATTAAACCAGAGAATGCTGCCATAAATCATGTGCCATGGAGTACAACATTCATTTATTTCAATGGTGCATGGGACAGGATATCAAAAAACTACAAATACAATTTCAATCTTATAACTCCATACATCCTGTAATGACGACTTGTTAAGATTGATCAGGTTATCCTTTCTCCTTCCCCTGTCAAGCCACTTCTTTTAAGATTGATCAGATTATACTTATTCCTTCCCTGTCAAGCCTCGTAGTTAGTTTCTTATGTTCCTTTAGGTACAACAATCTTGCATTAATGCTTGCGACTTTCAGCTTTGTGGTGTATGTTTGATAAATAGGAGGGATTTTTTAAATGGAAGGAATTCTTGTATTCTTTAATGCAGAAGCTCAACACATTTAAGATAATTAAAATGCATTTTTTTTTGAGTTATGTTGTCTCCTAGACATACTTCCTAAAACACTTACACAGTACTACCATACTGATTTGTGTCAAATATTGGTTTTTCTTTCATGTCATCCTGAATGACCAGTATGAAGAAATTCAAAAAGACACCACAGAAATGAACAACAGTCCAAAAACAAGTTCCATGAAGCATTTTGATAACATCAACAGAGCAGCCATAAATCTTATATCTGATAACCACGCATACAATGTCCAACTTTGATTTCATATAATCGTCTTGGCAGTAACCAAAAACAGAATCAAAGTAAAGCGGGGAACTTCTAAAAGAGAGTGATTCATTAGACATATGTCTTACCCATTTGTGGAAAAGAAGGGCGAATATATGTGATGAAAACGACTGGCTCCAAAGTTGTACAATCAAATCAAGGATAGGTTTTCCACTTTCAGGCATCTTCAGAAAGTGGTCAGCAAGCACATCATAAAAGCAAAGGCAACTATTGATCCAATCCTCCAAAGAAGTGATCCCATCTTCATCCCTGTCGATAATTATGTCTGTTTTCAATTGCAGCTCAGGAATATTAGAATGTGAACCAGAAACAAAATGCAATACCTAAAAATACATTCCAAGTTCAATTTGCTTTGGGATCACCAGGTTCAATCCATAAAGAACTTAAATCTAACATAATTAATGAGAGTAACATCACAATCTTACATGAAAGACCACATGCAAGAATATATGCCGTATCAGCTTTCACCTTCAATAAGATCAGACTGGGATAGATGATGAAATGACAAAAATACCATCTTTGTGAATTGTGGAACTCTTCAAAACATTGTCGTAAACCTTGATCCATTTTTCAAGAATTCTTAGGAATATTACAAACACCTATAAACATCCTACTTGCAGCAGCCATTTTGAAGTATTTTTGAACAAATTATAAAGAAGTTGACATTATCAATATTTGGAAAATATGTCCACCTTCATCTGTGCCAAAATGCTGTGCACTAGGTATAATGTTGAACATATATTCCTCTGTGTGCGTATTGTGTGCACTAATGTGCAAGTTTCACATGAAGTGAATATGAATGATCCAACAGAATCAATAAGATACAAGAAAGCTATGTTCTTAGCTTCCTTGGAGTCCCTCACCTTGCACATCTACCATTTCAAGGATGTTTCGAGTGGTTATAACTAAAGTTTAAAATGGAGGGAGGAACCAGATTCAGAGTCAAACATTATGTATTAACAACTAGCCATGTGTTTGTGGCACTGTGAAAGGCACTTTGAATGAACACATCTGCAGCAGGCATGAAGTCCACCGCAGAATACAACTAATTCATCTATGCCTTTCTTGCCCAAAGAAATGTTTAGAAAATTCTTATCCAATTCACCTGCTAAATTAACATGTTCCAAAGCAATGCATTCTAAAGTCACTTGATTTTTTGTAATAGATGCGAGGAGGTATTCAAAATGACTGATGCAAACAACTTTATTTGAACTCCTGCACTGCATGTTCGAAGTTGCCAACAAATGAAAAGATACAAATCTACATCATAGGTGAAATAACTGCAAAAAACAACTTCCGAGGCAGATCATATGAAGCATGGGTACCAGTTGATAATACCACAAACATTGGGCGCCCAAACTTACTAAAAAAGATCAGTGAAGTATATCTACAACCACAAGTTCTCGATACCACTTCCACAGTTTAAATATGCTGAAAATGTTATCGTCAAGGGAATTTGTACATTTAGCAATTCTCCTTTGACCAGTATAAAAGATCCCATTAATACTGGTATTACCAAACTGCCCATCTGCTGCTGGAGTTTACAAAAAAAAAAAAAAAAAGATCCCTGATATACACCATAGGCAAAAAAGTTGGTTCAAGATCTCACTATCAATCCATCATGGATCAATGCATCTCAAAAGGACATAGGTAGGTACTTCTTTTGGGAAAATGAACTTTTTTTTTTCTAAGTTAGCTATAACTCATATTCTCAAAGTCCTTAGTATGTGCCCCCTAGGGTACTCTTTTCAAAATATCGAAAGGTGCTGAACTAGATCAATTCTAAGGATTCTTATCATCGTGGAGGACCCAACTGTAGGAGAACAGAGAAGAGAGACCTCTCCCCCTTTTCCACTCAACACTACAGTCTTATGAATGCTGGTTTTAAGAATTGAGTTATTTCCCATCTTTACAGCCAGAAATGAAGAGTGGACAGCTGATATGTGCAACTTATTGGATGGAATGAATTGTCTTGTTGTCAGGGGTCACTAGGATAGGGCCTAGCTCTTGGTGACCTCTCTGGGCCAACCCCTCATGGGCGAGGAGGCCCAACATTAGGGTCAATGATCAGTCTATCAGCCTTGGACATCGACGGCATCTTCTGGGATTTTGGGGTTATCTTGCACTTCCTACAACAGAGAGATGATGGTGTTCATCCGCAGATATTCTTCTCTTCTGCTACACTCACTCAAAGAATTGGAAGGAAGATGGTGCACCAAGTTGTTCACAAGGCCAACTTGATCCTCTTCCCCAAGTATCTAGATGAGTAAGCTGCTGAATTCCAACAATTATTCATATGGGATCCATCTTAATTCTAACCACTGCCCATTCTAGATCTCTTGACAAGCCATATTGTTCTCAGTCTTTCAATGATATGTTTTGGTCTCCTTCGTCTATTGCTAATACAGAAGTTCGCTCCTGTGTGACCATGTTATATGCATACATAGAAGCGGTTTTATGTAAATCCCTCCATTTTTCATACATTTATTATTGATACAAAATCTAATTCATTTATTACATTTAACATCATTTGTTTTGCAAGGTAACCAAGTTTTATCCAAATCAAATATGTGCATGGGCTACGTTTGCTTAAAAATAGATTTATTCATGTGTAAATTAAAAAAAATGTTTAGATCGATTTACATATATATTAGAATGTAATAATAATTTATAAAATCATTTATCCACATAATAATAATATTTTAGATTATATAGATGTTAAAATACTACTTTAAAATTGATATTTAGCATTAAACCATTTTATTTTGTTGATTTTACAAATTTATAGATAGGGGCTATGTACATTGATAATAGACAAACGAAAGAGTTTTTATAATAATATAAATGATGCTATAACAATAGATGGAGTGAAATTTTCATCAATCACCCAAATATTAAAAATGAAAGGGGTTACATAGAATGAGGGTTTCATGGAAGCATTCTCGGCTTATATATATTTTAGTATACGTTATATGCATGTGAAATACTTCAGTAATATACGAAGCATTTCCTGAAATGTATAAATAAGCCACTGATTTCAGAAACAATATATCATCATGTAAAAACATGCACGTGTGTGTGTATATATCATAAAGGAAAGGCAGTCCTAAATAAGACCTTCTTTCTGAGTTTGCCTCAAAAGGAAGTAGTTTGAGACTAGAGGTGGAGGGCTGCTTCTGGGGTTTCCTTGGTCACAGTTGACCCGACTTAGTTGAGAGCCATTGGTATAGATACTATACAGCAAGGAGCCAACAACCATATCAAGCTCGGATACTAGTTGATGGTGCTACAAAAACTAGGCCCCTAGAATTACTGGAGGTGGTCCATGAAGAAGTATATCTACAGTCACACGTGAGAATCCAGTAACACCATTTCCATGTCTTAAATAGGCTGTGCCATGATCATTGTATTTGATTTTCAAGCATCTACAACTTTTTTTTTTCTTTTTTTTTAAAGAGAACGAGCGAAGAACACATTGATTCCATACCTCGAGCTCGAACATCAACCTCCAAAGCTATATCTGCAAATAGCTCCTGCAACACATTGAGTCGTTGAGATGGAGATCCTAGTGCCTGCAAAGAAGCTAAATATATCAATTTCTCAGTCACAACCAATCTGGCCTATCGATCAACTGCAGCATATGTCATCAATTCAATTCAAAATAGGTCACCACTCACCAGCTCACCTACAACAAATTGTCAGCAATCAGCAGACATGTTAACAGGGTCCATTTACTGAAAAGGCCATCATGGAAGCAAAGGAACTAAGGGTTTGCTTCATACTAGTGAAAGAGAAAGATATCTTTTTTTCCTCCTTTTCTGTCTTCTTTTGATCAATGTAACATCTGTCTAAGGTTGCCCCAAGGAGGAGATCTCATTTCCTAACTTCACAAGCTAATTCTTTTCAGACTTGTATTCAAGATGAAATAACAAATGCATGAGATCTGTCAATTCCTTAGTTGAGTATATAGAGGTGCCCACCATCCCACTAATCGAGTTACTCTGTTTAAAGGTCAAGCCCTTTTAAATTGTTAATGGTGCTTCCGCTAATATGTGGAGCACTATATTGTGAGACTACATTTATTTTATCTATCCATGAACTCATTAGTGAAAATATTATTGCATAATGCATCTTATTTATATACTTTGATGATACAGTTTCATTCACCACAACTTTTATGTATGTATTCACTTTTAATCATTACTCGTATCTTATGGCATCATTTTCTGTTTTGTCCCTCAAAAAATTCCTCCTCTTTCCATTTCTCCTCTACTTCGCCAATGGACTCCAATTAGACATGCAACTTTAAATTTGGTCACTTGGAAGCATTAAGTTCGCTTGGGAAACTGTTCCTACAGAAATTGTCTGGAATTCCCTGGCAGGGTTAGCTCACAAGCTCAGGGTGATGAATTTCACATTTGCCCATTGTAGTCTTGTCACCCTCAGCAAGTCTTTCCCAAAGCAACACAATTTACATATGTTACGTAGTTCCAATTACTTGAAAACGAACTTCAACAACCTAATTCCACACATTCAAAAACGACTAATAGTAACACGTGTACTGTTCGTGACTGTCGAAGCCATCCAAGCGACCTCTAAACGCAAAATTCATGCAATTTTTGCATTTCCACACGCCACGACAAGGTATTGCAATACTGTATTGTAATTCAATGAAACCAGCAGCATCCAACGCAGAATTGGGGGCAGGACAATTCTCCCATTCCATTTTCATAATCAAAATACCGGCAAACGCCTGAATTATGCAAAAGCAAACAAGGAAGAATAAAGAAAGACGAGATAAGAACCGTTATGAGATCAGATCGTGGAAAATCTCACCCGCTGGAGCTTTTTCTCGATCTCTTGCGTGAGAGCAATGAGGTAAGCGGAGCTCTGAGATGTCGAAGCAGGCGGCATTCTGCAGAGAGAACTATCATCAAACAACGCATTTGAGAAGGAGGGAAATCCTCAAACCCGAAGCCCTAGATTCGAAAGGAACGGAAAGAAGAGACGAAGATTCTCCTCGTCTGAAAGGGAGAAATGCTGGAATGGTTTGCTTGCCAAGTGGAAAACGTGGAGAAGGGAGACATAATAGCTCTGTTCTCGTGTTCGTCGTCGTGGGCGGCAAGAGGACGGTGGCGTTAGACAACGGACAGAAGCAAAGTTGTGGCACGTGGATTTCTGTCAGCGACACGTGTTGTTCTCCGACTGGGAGCTGGCGGATATGCGCGCAACGTGCCCAGAGTGCATTCTCTCCCAATCTCAGTCGTAGGATTGCTCTTCCGTGACACGATTATGTCTCAGTTTTCTTTTTTTATTTTTTTTTAAAAAATTTTATTGGTGATTATGACTCGTTTGGCATAGAGTCCTGTAACAAAAGTCACCCTATGAAAAAAAAATAATAATAATAAATTGTGGTCCAAGAAGTTGTGGAGCGGTGGGGCTGATAACAGCAGCAGTTCCATCACTGATTATGTTTTTTAATATTTATCTACCTAA
>JAXCLR010000001.1:71954377-71969532 GCA_035584095.1 Annona squamosa
GCTGCACCATTCCCTGACTCTGCAATGTCAGGGAGTAGTCGGGTGGGGGGGGGGGGAGGCGGCATCATACTACTTAAATCAACTGGCTGTAAACAAAACCCCAAAGATTTCTCAGCACAATCAGTGCAGAGTTCAAATCATGTGTGCAGATGTGCAAGTGTCTCCAATCAAGTGATAAACATAGATGCTGGCCATCAGCTAGGTTTTGATACATCACCCAGAGAACATATATACCAGGTCAACCTTTCTTGTACATGTCACATAATCTTATTCATGATAAAAAGAAAAGAAACAAGAGCTAAAGTGATTCAAAACTTTCTTAGGAAGAATAGTTTATCTAGATGGAAGGCTATAAGGAAACCAGAGGAAGGCCAGAAAAAGCTAGAGATTGTTGAAAGAGACATGGAAAATGCTTAATCTAATAATCTACCGAACATGCAATTCAAGATTGTCCATTTTCTAGTTTTTCTATATTACTATAAATATGACTCTTTTCTAGCTTTTCTTACAAAAATAATCCTACCCATTACTTTTTTTATGTAACATACCAATTACCATCTAAGTTTTCATAGCTTTAATGTATCCATACACCATACCTTCTACTTGTTGCCAAATGATATACACCATCATGTTTTAAATAACCACAGTACATAATCTAAATAGCACAATTAAACATTTTCTTAACCTAATGAATTTACTCATTGGTCTTATCCACCTAATAAGAAAAAGTTCTCTTCTATGTCCAAAAATGTGTATCCTCCACTATGAAATAAGAAAAATACAAAAAAACTAAATAAAAGAACATAAGTTCATCCAATCTTCTCCCTTTTTCTTTCTTTCGAATTTTTATAGTTGTTTTGCTTCGCGTATGAATTTAGCAGGTGAAAATGAACCAAGCCAGATTCAAATCACATCTAAGTGAGACGTTATTGTGCGGTTTGGATTTGTTAACAAAGCCTAAGCAGGGCTCCAAAAAATGATGTAAAGCAACAAGTTTAATCCTTATCAATCTTCAATGCTAATCATAAAGCTGGGCATGTGTCTTGCATGCAGAACCTGTCGATATCATAAAATATCATTGTGGGTAAATATTATAAACTGCTTTCTGACTACTTAGACTTATCCACAACCTGCTGAATCATGTTTATCACTCCTTGAATATTTTCACGTTTAACCTGCTAAATCATTTTGAACTGTTTTTCGTAAAGCCCACCTTAAGTGGTTTAGTTTTCTGTTTCATCCCACGCTTAACTTTTAATTGATATTTCATCCATTCATGAGCTTTAGATTTACATATGTAAAAAAATGGTGTGACACTTATCCAGTCATGACTGACATGATGATTTTTCAGATATGACTCCAAATTTTGGACGAAAATAACATAACTAATCATATGTAAATTAGCCATTAGTTAGCATAGATACATACCTGAAGACAAATAAACTCTAATCCCCCGAGCAGATCAACTTGTTCAACAACAAACACAGGAGTGATAGAACCAGGATCCATAGATCCAGTTGGAACTTGATAGCACATGTTTGTCAGCATGCAAATAAGCTTGCAATGAACTCCTTCTGCCCATGAATGCTCCCTGCTAATCTCCAGAAGCACCTTAATAACCTGCATGTCAAGTTCATCCGAAGTAAGGACAATGCTGGAGAAGAAGACGAGGAAGAGAAAAGGGAAGTGAACGGGTGGGGGGGTGAGGGTTGTGGTTTTGGGGGTCATCAAACCTCTCCAACCTCAACCTCATTACCAGGAAGCATCGTGTTCCCACAGAGCCACCCGTAGATCAGCCGATTTACAAGTGGCCAAAAGATAATTTTTTATTTCTATTTCATCTTTTATACAGGTGTTTCCCCACCTAGATTGTGCCCCTTGTAAAATTTGGCCTTTTTTTTGGGAATTTTTAGTATTTTTTTAATTTCCAAGCCCCTTGTTATTTAAAAAACTAAAAATTGTTCAAAAAAATTGCCAAATTTCACATAGGCTCGCAATTTGGGTGGGATCCACACTTCCATAAGAAAATAAAATAAAAATAAAAATAATTGACTTGGTGGCGATATGAGATTGTGACACTACTGGGAATAGTTCTACATGAAGGAAAGGGGCATTTTCAGTATCTCCAACGTGTTAAAATTTTACAGATGCAGCTATGTTTGCAGCATCATTACATGGCATGACCTATACTTGGCTTTCTATTCAAACTAGTCCAGCCTATCATGGAAATTTTGGGTGATAGTTTCATGCAGAAATAGTGCTGAGAGAGAATCAATTCAACAAAGGAGTTGAGAATCTAGACTCCTCATCAAATGACAACACCACAAAAAACCCCATGTCTGTCGAATCATGATCATGTGAGTTACATTACAGGTAAACAACATAAAAGGCAACCTACAATCAATGGACTACTCACGATGTTGTGAATATTGTTTTCTAATATAATTTTTAGGAGATGATCCATTCACAACCAAACCCATTAGCATCTGGACACTGAAATGTTGGCCTCACAAATCCAGACATTGGATAGTGACACTGAAAACAGGATTCCAACATATTTTTAAGAATTCAGTCAACCCCATCGCAGAGCCAATATGAACAACATTGATCAACACGGCCAGCTAATCAAAAGAGAAATTATTTAGAGAGTTGGAATAATTTTCCTTGGTTAGCAGACATCTGTGGATTGGAGTAGCAATTAGTTAATTTACAAAATATGCCTATTCAATAACTGAATAACCAGGAATCAATCAGAATTCACTCACCCTTATGTCCAGGCCCTCTAATCTACACCTCCAAATATTGCCTCTATCACAAACAAAGTACAATAAGCAACTTAGAGCAGATGCCCAAACCCTTTCTTCCCTTTGCTCCATCTGCAGAAAGGACATATTATTAGGAATCTAAAGACATTAGATGACTCATGCATTGATTCAAGTAAGAAACGATACGGTGTTATAAACAAAGACAACTGTGCATGCCAAATAAATAAAACAGTATTACTACTACACAGAGCAAGAAAAGTAAAATATTGGGTTTATTGCACCATAAATTGTTAGAGATTTTGACTTTCTATTTTTCTACTAATTCGAGTAAAAACAACTACTAAAGCAAACCATAGCCTTCTCCTAGCACATAGATTACTAAGTGGATCATATTTTAGATATGACTGTAAAGCAAAGCCCAATTAAATACTAATTAAATGGGCCTCAAGACAGCCAGTTCCAAATAAACAATCTAAAGATCATTCTACCTAGAAGTTATGACTGATTCCAAAATATCTCAACCATGATTTGGATGGTGGATCTATTTTGGAATGGAGAAAAAAGGAACACAAAGGAAATAAAAGGGAATGATGTCATGCAATAGGGGGATAATGATTAGAAATAAAGTAAATAAATGTAAAATAGATAGGCATTTGTATTAAAAGATGAAGAATAATGCTTGAAAATATAGATACTAAATAGGAAAAGCAGGACTCTTCAATAGTTAGATGTCAAATCATATTAGAAACAGTGAAAGAGGAGAGTTGGGAAACGTGGGAATGCATCACAGCACCTCTCTCATCACAAACAGAAGGGAATGAAAATTGGGCAATTTACTATCAAAGGTTTCAACTCAGAAAAGCTGTTTGATGGCAAGAATGCAAATAATTTGGGAATGGAAAGAAAAGATGTCAACACGAGTGGACATGATACTGGAAAATAATGGATAAAGACAAAACACAGACATTTCCTCTACATGAATTACAAATTGACAGTGAACCAAAACCTAATTGACTGCGCATGTTGGAGTAAATTTCATGCCTTTGGGAAGCCAAAAAGTAAATAGAAGAGTTCAGATTAGATAGCTAATAATAGGAACAATCACCTGAACAAGTAACAGGAGAATCTCATACAGAATGCCCAAAAGCCACAACTCAAATTTATCAATGGCAGAGGATCCCTTCTGCTTGTCGGACTCTTTATGCACCTTCACTAATATTTCATTTGCAGCTTCACTGATAGGATCCAATTCTTGAGCAGATTCCACATCTTCAGCAATAGTGGAAGTGTATTCAGGTAAAATTGGCTCCAGTAACTGGGCATGAACTCCAAGGTTTAGAATCAAGTCAAAGGCCCGACTTCTGGATGCTAATCTTGGAGATCGAAGCATTTCCTGAAAGAAATTGAAAGAATAATTTGAGAAGAGTGACCTCCATTTCATAGACAGAAGTTTAGATGCAACAGGATGCAGCACCTCCAGCATAGAGAGGGTGAGTGGTGCAGCAGTCTGACAATCCAACACATACCTACAAAATAAAAGTTTAGTTTTCCAATGTTTCATTGCTTTTAAAGAAGGAAATGGCAGCAATATTCGCATATTAAAATTAATTACTTATATGCAAGATATCACTTTATACACTACAGCATATTGGTATCAAGTCCAGATGAATTAGTTCAGGTAGAGAGAATAAACACAATGGAAGTCCACTGTTTGAAATGAGAAAGAACCATCTAACCCATTCAAAAATTGTTTTCTTGGTCATGATGGAAAGATTAATAAATGTTCCATAAGTATAGCATCAAAGAATGAACAATGGCATAAACAATGGTAATGGATTTTTTCTTCTCAACTAAATCACAGTGATAGATTCCTACTTAATTTTTCATACGAAACTGATCCTTAAGGAATAAATTTGATCATCATGGACACCTAAGGACCTTCATGTAAAAGAGGAAGAGAAAGGACACAGGAGTTTGTCAATGTAGGACACACCATGAGGCAGGCATATGAAGAATAAAAAGACCCATCTGAGCACATCGTAAGATGAAAAGAGCGCAAAAGTGCACAAAATAGATATGTTATGCATATATGCATTAACATAATACATACATACAAACATCTGCATATGCGCAAGATAATGCAGAATAGAAAATTCAACCAGCCAACACATACATGTCAATCACAAGTTTGATGAGGACACTGACTGCGACATCAATGGAAGGCTTTCCACTGTGGTTAGTTAATCTAGATGACATCATATGATTTGGATTCAATGACGATGTCTCTGAGCAAACTGCAGCAATAACTTCATAGACTTCAGCAGGATTCAACCGCAGAGGTTGCTGTTCACTGTCAATATAAGCCATCATTAGAAGAGATTCTGACACTTACATATGCAACTCGAAATTTACATTTTTATGGCAACGAATTACGAGTACAAGTTTATTTTCAACTGATATCTACCAATCACCTCTATCAAAAATCAGAATAAATTCAAAAATTCAAACAACAAATAATTAAACATCTCAAGTGTTCAGATTTATCTAAGATAATATTGCATGAGATCTTATAACATGTGCTATGCTTTTCTATGGAAACCCTCTTTTATGTAACTTCATTTCAACATCTTGATGATTGATGGAAAATCTACTCCATCAATTTTACTTATCATCATTCATATTATCATGAAAACCTTTTTTTTTTGTTTAGTATCACTTTATACAGACCCCATCCATAAATGTGTAAAATAATTTAATGTTAAATATCAATTTTTAAATGGTATTTTCAACATCTAAACCATCTAAAATATTATTACTATGTGGATAAATGATTCTATAAAATTTTATTATGTTCTAATATACATGTGAATGTATCTAAGCATTTTCTGTAATTTACACATCAATATATCTATTTTTAAGCAAATGTGACCCATGCATATATTTGATTTGGATGAAGCTTGGTTTCATAGCTAAACAAATGACGTTAAAGACAATGAATGAATTGAATTTTGCAACAATCATCACTATCTTAAAAATTGATGGGGTTATATGAAATTGTTTCTATATAAGCCAGTTACATACAAGCAGAGCCCTTATAACATTTCAATTCTTGAGTGAATGGTTCAAATTATCTTGATTGAAAATTAGTGCTGGCCATAGCCATGAAAACTCCTCAGAGCCACATGAAGCCGAATAATTTAATACTATTTGAGTATTGCCCATACGTCTTCTCCATTTGGTTTCAAATTCCTAGTTCAATTGACATCATCGATTGCTTTTTACCCATACAAGATACCCCAACAACTATTTAATTTCACTTTTTTTAAGATTATAATCTATATTTCGCTTGTTGCCATTTCAGGTATTGCCAGCTTGTGAAAGTGGTGACATCGAATGTTGCCAATACATGTCCATCATAAAATGCTTATATGCAACCTGTAATATATAATTCTAAATGGTATTTTCAAGATGTAAGAAGCAGAACATAAAACCCAAACTTGCATTAATCTTTCTACTGTCGGTAGGAGTTATAATAAACATCAATAATAAACAGTTATGCAGCATACAGAGTGAGGAAAGACTTCCTTTAGGATACCTGTAATGTCTATACTGAAAAAGTTGGCATGCACGTGGACGGAATGTATTTTCTGGAACATCCTCCCTGGCGCGTGAAATTCAAACATCAAAATGTAGGAAGAAACTCTCCATTGGAAAATAGTTGACCAGCATCCATAATAGAAATTGATGAGGTGAGGAGGTTGCAACTGAAATAATATTCAAGTGAATAGTGCTTGAAACAACATAAGCCCCTGCATAACATTTCTGGTTTATCTATCTACAGCAACTCCCAATATGCTTCCAACATAACAGCTATTTCGTTGTGCAAGAATGTGAAAAGAATCATTTAAGCACCAAAGGTTCATATCAGGAAAGCAGAGTATAATTTTATGTGCAATGAAAATGAGGATGCAAACAGCAGAAGCTAAAATGTAATCTTTTGAAAAACAAGGTAAGATTCTGTTCAGATACTTATAGAGTGCACTGCACACATTGAAGGGTGTTTTCATAACTATCCAATTTTTAAATTATTTTTCACATTTCTCTATACAACTACCTTATTTTTTAATCATTTATATGCAACTACTCATACAACTAACCTATCTATTTTAACTCTATTCTCTTTAATACTCATCATTACCTCTACTATCACATCAATTCCTCTCATTTCAAGAAACTTCTACATCACAAATTTTTCACCAAAAGTCTTATCGCTTCCCAAACACACCCTAAATATTACTAACATTTTATGCTTGGACACAGGCAGCGCCATGTAGAACTGGGGGCAATTGACCCTTCGCATATTTGAAAATTGAAATATTCCCCTTGAAAAATGAAACTATTTAAAAATAAACTCTGTTTTTATGTAGCGCCTTTTGAATTGCCTTTCAAAATACTATTAACAAAATTGTTTGCCTTCGAAAATAAATGTTTCATATTTCATGAGGACAGAATTCTTTTTCCCCTGCTCAATAACATCTGGTAGAGTTGACAGCAACATAACCAATAGTATCGAATATGTGCCTGGGAGTTAGAATGCTCTTAAACTTTCAACTGGGCTTAGACTATTGAAGGCAAAGGGTATCATTTGGGGCACAGAACTGCAGGTTTAATTATCATAAATGGCCTCTACAAAATGATTGAATGGCCTAGTATATCCCACCCTCCAATGTGTGAGAGGCAAGTCCCGCATACAATATTTTTCATAGAATGTTGAGAGCAACTTTGCAGAACTCAGCTCTCATGTTTTTAAACTAAAAAACAAAAAAAGTTTGGTTTCATTACTTCATTTCACTAATCAAAGAAAAGCCAGATACACAGAATGTAACTCTAAAATCAAGAGGATTAAAAGTGAGTACTTAGGAATTATTGAAAACACCTTAGCAAGACCATTTGCTTAGGCTTGGTTTAGTTAACTACAAAGGCAGGGAGATTGAAGAGGATTGTTTGCCCATAGGACATGACTCAGGAATTAAGAAATCTGAGAAAAGCTTCAATACAAACGGTTGTTGCCTACAACTTGAATTTTTTATTTTTTTTCAACACCCAATCCATGCGTTGTGTTGTAAATTATTTATTTACTCTACATACAAAAAATCAAATGAATTGAAAACTTCTATGGTGAATAATCTTTAAAAAAATGGTTTTAACAAACCTTGTGCATTTACACTTGTCTTGGATTATAAACAAATACAATTGAAATGACTTTTTATTGTGTACAAATATTATCAGAGAAGAAAATGATTCATAGCTTGGATCTTAAAAAATGAAAATACATATAAAAATAAAAAATTATGGTTGTAAAACTACAACCAATTGTATTGAAGTTTTTCTCATGAAATCTTTGGATCCAAAACAAATTATAGAAATCCTACATGGTCGCCGTAAAACTAGTTATTGTTTACACATCAGAATTTTAAGAGCAATTATGAAACAACAAATTCAAAAGACATATAAACAAAACAATGACATCAAGGGTGTGTTTAGCCATGTGTAGAATATGTCAAGTTAAAACTTTTTAATCTAAAACTTTTCACTCTTTAGTGCTTACCTTATTTTCTAATCATTTCTTTACATTTTCCTATATAATGACCCTACTTTTCAATCATTCTACACAACTACTCACACAACTAATCTATCTATTTTAACTTTATCTTCTTTACTTTTCATCATTATCTCTATTGTATCACTTCATTTTACTTCAAAACTTTTCATTAGAAGTTTTATCCATTTTCAAACACACCCTAAGGGTCCAATTAGGCTTCTCAAAAAAAAAAAAAAAAGGGCCCAGTTAGGAAGATATAAAAGTGGGAATCGGAAAATTGTTTTAAAAAAAATAAAAAATGAGAGAATGATGTAATAGATAAGGTAATCATTATTAATAAAGGGGATCTTTGGCAAACATTAAAAATTTTCACTTTCCACAATTATGCTATTTTTTAATCATTTCTTCACATCTTCATATACAACTACTCTACTTTTCAATCATTTCTATACAACTACCTATACAACTAATTTATCTATTTTAACTTTGGTCTCTTGAATCCTCATCATCACCCCATCATATCACATCATTTTCTCCTAATTCAAAAACTTTTACACCGAAAACTTTTCATCGAAAGTTTCATCACTTCCCAAACACACCCAAAGAGAATAAAGCTAAAATGCATCGGGTATTTGTATGGCAAGATGTGAAAAATGATTAGAATATAAAGGTAATTAAAAAAATTTGTGATGGTTAGGCAGTTAAGATGTCAAATCATATCAAAAAGAATATACCCATTGCATTTTAGCATAATCCCAAATACACTCGTTACATTTCATAAATCCCCCACATACCCAATACATTTATATATAGTGTCATCTATACTCATTCCATCTCATGCATTTCTAATGGCTGTTACCTAAGTAATGAATTTACTAAATTGCCTATGCAGTCAATGGGATTTGGTGGGATGGGCAACCAGGGTCTTCTTCTCTACTGCCTCATGTTCTACTTCAAACCTCTGCGGATTCCAGTAAACAAATCTACTGATGTAAATGACTAAAAAAAGAATCCTAGAACTCTGCATCTCTTTTCTCCCTGCTACCTTTCTCTCTGCCTCTGTCACTATCTTGCTGCTAGTCCAGCAGACTTCGCTAAGCAGCACCCATGATCTGCAATAACAACTCCTAGTCATGAATTTTTTATGCCAGCAATAGCAAATCCAACCACCAGCAACTCTGACCCGCCAATGGCAGAGATTAGGAGGACGATGAGTGTGGGTAGGAAATGGAAGGGCCAGAATTTGTGCTCTCATCCCCACTTTCTTCAAACATAATGCAGCGTACTAACCACTTCCCTTGTCGCTGATCCTCCCCTTCCAACACGGACAAAGCAGTAGCAGCAGAATCACAATTGGGCAGTGATTCCACCAGCCAACGCGTGTTGTGTTTGTGACTACAGGTTTTCATGCTTTCATTTTCATTACCTACGGTTTCGCCCTTCTTTTCTTTTTCGTTTTATATTGGAAGCTTCACAGCATGGCTTGACAATTGCAATTGCTACTGGGTAAGTGCTTCAGAGGATGAAAGCAAACAGAACCAGATTTCACAGGCTGCCCAAAAAAGCAGCCATCCAAGGCCAAAGGTATCTGCTGGCATGTCCAGCTAGCGCGATAGACACAAAATCATCAAGAAATCAAAAACTTAAGTAGAAAGATTGGTCGTCAATTTATAAAAGAAGTCTGGGCAGAGAACAGTCAGATTCGTATCCGATAGAAAGAGGGAAAGATGGAGGAAGCCATGAAATCAAGATGGATGAAGCCACAAAACTTAAATGACAATGACAATCACTCACAACAGAAAAAAAGATGGACAGAACAAAGAAATGGATGGCTTGGAGTGGGAGAGAAAATTTTGCTTCCCTAACTGGTTTCCATCCCTAGAATACGCTATTCATCTTTGCTAAAATTATTAGTTTATTTATGTGCAAAAAAAAAACAATATAATGGTATTTACTGATGAAAATAGATCATCAAGATCACGAAAGTCTGACCTGTATGTCCCATTCACGTTAATCCCACCAATATCACAAGAAGGTACAAAAAATATTTAGACATAAGAATGGTTGATGGAAGCATGACTAAATAAGAAGAGAAGTGCATACCAAACTTGATGAGTGCCAGGTTTCAGCCGTTTAGAGGCTGTTATAGCTCTCAAATGGGAAGGAGCTGAGGCAAAACTAGAAGCACTTGCAGCTGCAGTAGGCTGCAAGAGTGGATCAAGATCAGATATAGTTTGCACATGGAGAGATCTCTCAGGTTGGCCCTTGGTTTTCCATTCCATCTCTCCCACAAGTAAAGCTGCAGCACCAACTTCCAAGAAGCCATGTGGATGCTCCTGGGCCCTACCAGCAGCAGCACTGCCTCAAGAAAGAATTTTTAGTCAGAGTAGTCATAAAATTCTGATGGCAGAAGAAACCACAATGTCTCCATAAATTGATCAAACGCCAAAAAGAAGAAGCAGTGACAGCGGCATTTAGCATGCAGCCTGGTGGATTAAGCTCCCAACCTGCAGGAAGGGTCAAACTGCTTTGGGTCTGTAGTATGCAACCATACATTGCAAAGCATGAGGTTGTTTCCGTGAATCATACCCGTGACCTCCACACACACAATGACTGCTCCGCACCAAGGCTCTCTGAGAAGAAGCATTTGGAGAGCAAAAATGTTTATGATAACACAGACAAAAAGGTTTCCAACTTTTGAAAGGAATGCCATGCTCATTATAAGGGCATATTTAAGCAATTCACAGATTAGTGGACTGGCAAAAGTATCAATTCAAGTCAGCCATTCTGTAAAACAAGGGCCAACATCTGAATTCAGGGAGAATTTAACAGGGAAATTAACCCATTGCTTGGAAGTGCTCCCTGTCCTTTTTCTTATGGATCCCTGTGTAAGAACCTCGACATATTTAGTTTGATGTTATTTTAGAATGTGAATAGGGCTGCAGAATTTATGACTGCAGTTAAAGTTGGATTCCAGTGTTGATATGATCCATAATTTCAATTTAACATGCACGCATTAGGCATAACCAGATTAGATCTCTTCTGGATACAATATGAAGGGAGAATTGGTCAGATTACATACCATTTCATGGTTGATGGTGACAAATGTTGTTCTTTATCCCCTAACCATCTCCATTTCAGCACATCAAGTGCAAAATAGTTGATGCCTTCCTCCACACCAGCATTCTGAGGACTTGATGTGTTCCAAGAAGATGAAAAAGAAAATTCCCTCCTTTCTAGTGATTCCCTGATCTTGAGAGGCCCAGGGCCCAGCTGGTAATTAAAAGAACGTCGCAACATAGAAGATAATAATGGAAAAGATAGTCTTGATGCAGTGGGGGCCCCAGCAAAAGCTGCAGGTTGGAAGGAGCGTCTTGGTATATGTCGAGACACTAAAGAACGAACAAAAGTTAAGGATTTTGAAAGTGCTCCCGATGCGAAACCAGCTGATGGCAACTTGGCTGGATAAGTGCTTCCACTACTTGAAGGTGGTCCAAAACGATGGCCCACTAGCTTAGATGGTGTTGACACTGTTCGATTTTTCACATTCTCAATCTCTAATATGCAATTCATGCAAAAGAGGTCAATCTGTTCAAGTGTTGCCTCTGTTGGTATATATCTACAGTGACAAAAAACATTGGCAAGATGAATAACTGTAGTTGCAAGACAATGTCCAACAATCTACTTGTCATAACTTATAAGCAACTCAGTTGAAAAAGCATGTAATACGCCCAATTAAATAAAATTGTGGAACCTTCCATTTGAAAATTTTCTCATCCATCTTCGAATAAGTAACTTCATATTGCAGAACTCATCCCAATTATACAACGATGCCTAATTTCATCATTTGGTATTGTCGGAAACATATATATAGGGTTTCAAAATGCCTAATTTACTCAATCTGGCATAACAACCCAGGCCATTCATCTGCAAGGTCCCACCAGTAGTTTGACCAATAATCTGCTTCTCCAGTCAACCTTAGGGTTTAAATGGACCGCTGAAAGTTTGAGTTATTGATGAATAGCATCGAGGCCCTACCTCACCTGGTTAATATTTCGGATTTTCCACTCTTAAGTAGAAATTAGGATTTCGTACCCTACTGACACCTTGACACATAACAGGAATAACGACTCCAGGTCAAGTGCTGTTGATCAGGTCAGGAGGATCAAAAAACAACTTACCGGAGAAGATAATGCTTTAATACTGCCACACACCTTGAAACTACTCCTGGACTGTTGCAACAAATAGTTAAAATTAGAGGAGACAAGTTCCAGAAAACCAATAATGGAAATACAGTCAATGTATGGGAAGAATCAGGAAGCACCACACCAAATGAAAGGCTAGCTTATGCACTATAGCACAACCAGATACGTAAATTCATTCAACAATACCGTTTGCATATCCCACATCACATACCTGCGCTCTCTCTCCGCAAGAGCATGTTCTAAAAGTACACTATAAGCAATGTCAATTGTCAATGGATTGGAGATGTAGTCCTGCCAATAGAATTTGTCATGAGAACCAGCAAGGAAAAAGGAGTTCTTAGGTAACTGGCTATGATTTTCATATTATACAACACAAGATATATCTGACAAACAAAGAAAATTAATGTACTACCAAGTTTATTAAAATTTTCTGCACACACATTCGAACTCTCTTGTGTTTAAAGCACTAACCCAAATGCTGTAAGACTAATAAACTCCATTAATGTTGTGAGATCAGCAGTACCATTTTGAGAAATTAGATTAAAACAATGAGGGTTTAAACCTCTCGTTTATATAATGACTAAAATTAGGGAAAAACAGGTATAAAGACTCTGCTTTCAGTGTATGTTTGGATTAAATCTGACCGAAAGATGTTGGAGACTTTTAGAAAATTTTTATAGAGTTATATAATTCTCTTTATGATATTATTTCCCCATTCGGATAGAAACGATTCTTCATTTATCTTCCTCGTTTACATAAACTTAGTTCCATATGCATCACCTTCCCTCTCTGTATAACACTAATTATATCTACTGAAGGCAAAGGGCACATTGGAAGGAAGAGGAGATGAGGATGGAAATGTATTGTAGATAAAAACTAGATATGACATTGCCAAACCCACCCACCACAACAAGTCAACAACCCTACTTTTTCCTCACTCTTGTCTATACTTTTCATCAGTACCCTTATCTTTGTATTGATTGATTCAGTGAATAAAATCATCCATTCCATTCTTATTTCCTTTAAAATTTCCAACTATCCAGTCAGAGGAGAAAATCTGCATTGGAAAATTCTCTTTTTTCTCTGATCCTTTGAAAGTATTACAGCAACATCTCTAATCTGCCAATTCACTTCTAACAGTTTCTATTCCTAGCACTATCTTCTTCGTTTCTATTTTCTGTTTTCAGGTGTCAACTGCCACCGACTTTTTCCTATGGTCACAAAGACAATCACCTTGTTACCCACATCATCAGAAAAAACTAATTATGTACAAAATCTGAAAAAGTATGACATCTAAAGTAGGTTTTTCTTAATCAAAGAGAACAAAAAAAGATTCCATCTGTAGTAAATGTTGATAAACTTGATCATTCTCCAATACCAGTTTAAGCAGTAGAGACGACATGGAACAAGCATGATAAAGAAAGAACCAGACTACAAGATCCACTTTTGAACATAATGTCACTTCGTGACAACAACAGCAAAAATAGATATACCCTTTAAAAAAATAATAATAAACATAGTGATGTTAATCAAGCTTTTCTATGTCATTGCATCCACCAAATAAGGACAACAATTTTAGGTTTTTGAGAGTTGAAAATTGTATATGACATCCACACCATTATCTTTCTCTTTTTGGAATATTTCGTTGCCATAATTCGCAAACGATTCCGCCCTCAAAAAATAAATTGAGAATACAAGCAAATCCTCAGTTAATCTCGTGCAGTCGTGCTTCAAGAGAACAGGGATAGAATGGTAATGTCAGACGAAACTACAAACCCGAAGCGTTTTTACAGCCAATGAGGCGACTGTAGAAGGGTTCCCGTGGGGAGAGGACAGCAGCGAAAGCGCAAAGGCAGACGACAAGCAGTCGGCGACGGCACGCCGCAGCGGCTCCGGCGGCTTCTTCCCGGCTGCAGATCTCTGCCTCTGAGAAGCCCCAATCCCGTGTTGCAACCTCGAGCTCCCTGGGCTTCTTGAAGGACTGTTAAAGCTCCTCGACATCTCTCTCGCACTTTCACTCTCTCGCAGAGTCAGCTCGTCTCCCTCAGATTTCCCTCGCAATCTCTTTCTGCCTCTGCATCTGCATTCGAGAAGTGAAATCTCAGACCGAGGACGCGTTTTCCAACCCTCTTTTCACGAGAAGGAACAGAAAGAGAAGAGAAAATGGGCTTCTTCGCTGTCCACCGGCATTTTAGAATCCCAGGTCGAGGGTAGTTTGGTCACTGAGAAAAATAACGGTTGGATTTGTTGTTCCAGGTTCTAGCATACGTTTGTTTGGGATAAACTAACGGTTTGAGTCACGAAGAAAATATTTTTTTCTAGAAATATATGAAAAGAAAAAATAACAATTGAACAATACTAACAATGATTAATATAGCCACTGAGGTCATGTCTCAGTGGTGCAGGGTATTGCCTTACAAGTTTGTGGTCCTGGGTTCAAATCTCCCCAGCAGCATTTCTAAAGTGGCGGCGTTGCAAGTCTCCCTAAGTTTGTGGGAGCCGTCAACTGATGGGAAAGTTTAGAAGTAGTAGATAATTATTAGCAAATTGTAAGAATATCTCAGAAATTATTGTAATACCCTT